>OY982578.1:13577403-14177403 GCA_963859945.1 Euplagia quadripunctaria
ACCCTGATTGCTACGCCATAGGTCGTGGGTTCGATTCCCACCCGAGTCTGGGTGTTCTTTGTGTCCGTTGTTGGTATGTTTGTAAATTCCCCCGTGACTCAGGAGTCATTCCTAATGCGGGAGTTGTGTTTTAAAAAAAAAGAAAAAAGAAAAAAAAAACACTTGTACCACTAGAGGTTTTACTAACGCATTTCTATTCGTACTCGATGGCTTTTGTAGGGTGAAGATGCTTTCCTAGCCCAGTAACCCGTGTACTCTGTATTCCACAAATCAATCGCAGTACACGCTGTTCTGTGTATATTGTTTATTTAATATACTATTATTTCTAAAAGAAGGGTTGGGTTGGGATTCGCTGTCGTCAATGTCAATAATATTTACGTTTCATACGTTATATGAAACAAGAAATTATAGTAACTGAAATGTAATAAAACTCTTAGTAATAAATACGACGTAGTTAAAAAATGAGCATCTACAAGGTTAAAGGGAACTTTCTAAAGGGAAACTCTTTTTTCTTCATATTTATTGTGTTTTTCAGTGTGGCTTCACTATTTATTATTATCTATAACAGTGATCTTAAAATATGACAACACCTTACTCTTTGTAAAATGTTACATTGTTATTAAGCAAAAAGTTCAGTTCAACACCGGCGATGTTGAGTTGTTGTTATGAATAACGCCATCTATTGGAGAGATAAGATCACCATCAAGTTACCTCACCAGAGTCACGGTAGCCAAGCGTTTAATTGGCCACCTATATTTATTGTTAAAATGAACATATCACTGCAGGATGGGGACATAACTCAGGGCTTCTGTACATCGTGATTCTCCATTTTGTATCGGAGTGTGCGATAAGTGGAATAGAGATGGTTTAGAGTCGGTTATTTGTAAAAACTCCAGAGGTTTTAACATTCACAATATTTTTTTATGTTATTTTTTATTTTAGATAGTTTATATAGGAAGGTTTTTACTGCGTACATTCTTTTTTCATGTATATACCAGGCAATGAGCGAAGATAGAAAATAAAATATGTAATAATAACTATATAGGTATATTGTATATTAAACGGGGCTCGGCTGCTTGTTCTTGTCGGTAATTTAGTACGTGGAGAACAAGGTCCAGTAATAAAATGGAGGTTTGATAATACGTGGCTTGTGAATAATAGAGTTCAATAGCGATACTTTATTGTACCTACATAAAGATACTCACAAATCGATAAAATCACAAAACTATATAATAAATAACTATATATACTAAAATAATTGTTTTGTGATTTTATCGATTTATGTACGATTTATGTGTTTAGCGGACCTATCGTAAAAAGCAATATGTACTATCTACCTGTAAATTAGATACGGTGGTAGGACTTGGTAATTTGCGTATTAAATAACAAATGGAATCGTTTCTGTATTTAAAAAATACATCCTTATCTCTACTAACTAATATTAACAAATGTATCTATTTAAAAAATACATGTTTTCTCGTTCCTAAGGAATCACTAACTAAGACTGAACAGTAACAGCTAAACTTTAAAAAACCAGTGGTTTAGTTTTTTTACATCCTTCAAACAAAACCAAAATCCAAAAAATATAACACAAAGCCCTCTCTATTCCATCGCCGAACAAGAGATAGCAATTTAACGAACCGGCATCAGCGACGTCTTCATTTATTCAGTACAAAACAAAAACAACAGCAAACGGATTACAATATCAATTTAGGAAAGTGAATCGAGTGATTTATTGTAATGTTTCATGTAAATACAGCCCCAGGCTGAGGCGGCTACGTTTTCTGACGTTAATTATTGAGATGATGAAACTATACATCAATTCAGACATATTATGTCATGTTGTTTCTTAATAGCTCTGTCAGTAGACAAAAAGGGGTACTAGACAGTAGTCCTCGATTGGTTGTAATCGAAGTCAAATGCCTTTGTAATAATTTAATTGTCGTGGTAACTACGATTCTGAAAAACATAATATATCCACGAAAATTTAACTGGAATAGACAACGAATATTAAAATTTTTTTAAACGTACCATAATTTAGCAAATTAAAGTAAGCTTTTACAACAGAGAACGTAAAGACAGAAGTAAATAAATACGGGGAAGCAGAAAAAACGATAGTAAATAGACAAATATGGAAATTGCTTCCGCACCATAAGCTAATAAGTGATTTATAGAACTTAGAGATAAATTATTCGATAGAGGTTAATTGTATAATAAAAATGTAGAAAAGAAAACCCACTAACTAAACGACAAAGTTTATGTCATCGACCCAATCCTGGCCACTATTCCTACAGCAGAGCGAACCCTTTTGCCTTCTCAAAAAACGTGTGCGATTATGCCACCTTCAGTGACCTAATCAAGTGAGTTCTTCTACTGCTATCTATTTACAGATGGTTTCTCCCTCGCAGCTCCAAAGAGTCACTGTGCCTGTCTGTTGCCGATCAAAGTTAGGACGTAGTCTGAACAAATCTCTTTGCTCCAGACCGTCTCCAATACCTCCCCTCTCAATGAAAATTCAGATAGTATTTAAAATTCTCCCTTTGTTAGATAGAAGTTGGAAGTCTTCATCAATAATAGTAAAAGCAAAACTTTGCAATTTGCAAATGCATCTAATGGCCCAAGCTCACCTCAATTGTAAGATACTTAACTTTCATTGTCTCTTTAAGGAAGATAGTATGGATAGAACAAGACATAACCTCACGTTGTACAGATTTCGAAGGCAGTTGTTTTGTTCCCACCTCTATTGTCATAGAAGAAAATGACATGCGAGTTGTTAAGCTGCATAAATATTATTAAAGACATGTTACAATTGAATAGAGTTTTGTATTCGGCCATAAATCTGTCTTGACTTTATGTTATGTTTAATTTTGTGTTTATTATAGAAATATACTATTACAAACGGTACAAATATTTTCACACACTTCTCATCTTTCTAAATTATTATCATAATCCCATAATGACTTATTTTACGATGCAATATCGAAATATGAAGTCTTACAAATGAAATAACTTATTTTTTCATACTAATTTACGACTTCTATTGAATTTTTTTTATAATAGGTATATGGTTCATTATTATACCTACCAGACAAATTATTTTTTAGAATATTATAACTGAAAATTGATTACGTTTTATGAGTTTATAGCTTTGCAACGGCGTGCATTGCGCGCCAATTTATGGTTTTGAACTGTATAATGTCAATGACTTCGTGATCAAGTTAATCGGAATAAAATTAGCAAAACTGTGAATACATGGTCAAATATTAGTTTTTTTTAATTACATAAATATGGTAGATATATATCTGAAATAAATTTTTAGGCAAGTATTTCATTACGAACATGACTGACCTCAAAATTTTCAATTGCTTTTTTTCTGAAAGCGAAGGTTTGATTGACAAAGTTACTTGCTCTGTTCAAATTTTACATCTGTAAATATCTCCAACCTAAAAAAAGTTCATCAAATCGATTAATAGTAAAAAAAACTTTTTAACGCAAACTAACGATTCCCCGTAGTTACACCTGGGTCCCTTTTAGTCCATTTAAGGTGCAATCCTAAGAGTGCATCCATCCGCATATAACCTTTCTCAAGATAGACTAAGAAATGCATAAAGAATTTTTCAAACCCGACTGGTAGCTCACGAAATTTGCGCGTTCATCCAAAAATCAACCTACAGATTTATTATGTTGATAAAGATAAGTCCCAACACTGTCAACCCATCCCTCAATTCTAGAACAAAACGACACTGTTCCTACATAAGCATATTGAAACATCAGTCAATGCAGTTACAAATAAAACATAGTCGCTGCATCAATGGCGAGTGATTCAAACTATTTTTGCGCACCAAGTCGGTGTCTGTTGCGCTACTGGTTTTTAACGGTGCAAGTTGTAAGCGAATAGAAGTATATTAAGGTTTAATGACTTAAAAATTCTATTCCCTTCTAAAAGACGCACCTTACATACTTATGTTGCATTCCATAAGAGTTCCAAGAATTTTTTGGTAGTTCCTGGTCACATATTTACTACTTCAAATAATAATAGGTATAAGGTGTATTTATATAAACAGAATGAATTTAAATTAATTCTGTATGATTGTTACTAAGCTTTCGCGACTTGCATGTGCATTAGTTGTGCAAATCGGGACTTAATCGCAGTAATAACTACAAGGTACGATACCTTTTTGTTTCATCAACGTTTTATAATTTAACATTTATACATTTTCAAATAAATATAAGTAAGTCCAAATAGGGTTCCTTGTCCCCCTAGATGTCTAAGAGCACAAGGGACCCTATTTGTACTTAAGTTTTTGGTCTTGTTCTAGGTATCATACGTACAAAAACAAACTATCTAGCTTTTAGTTTTTTTCCCACAACTCTCCTATGCATAGTACCACAACAAGCAACAACTAACAGGTACTCTGTCATCACTTAGAGCAGGTTGGCGGTATGCAGGTCGTTGCTCCGCCGTTTGGAAATACGCGACAGTTCACCGCCGTCCGACTCCCAATCCAATTGGTGAAGAATCTAGATCACATATTACACAATATTAGTATTTAGTAAGTACAACTAGTTTTTTATTTTGTTATTTTGCTTTTTTCATCATCTTGGTAGAATTTATTTAGTATTTTTTGTTTCAGTTCTGAATATATTTAATCTTGGTTATCAATGACAATGTTTAAATTCCTGCCCAATCGCTGAACCAGTATCTAGTACCCTCTGTGATAACTCACGATTAAAACGTGATTGACAATTACCCCCACTTCAAATTGTAATTACGGGTAACAAGTCGTGATATTTAAAATTCCTAATTTAATTGTACAGGGTACCTATCTACCTAGTCCATTTAAAAATAGTTATTTGTTGAAGTCGGTTAAGTAATTTTCGATTTTAAGGGTGCATGCAAGGTCTTCAACCAATAAAATATTTTTGTTCCATATTTTACATAAAGTGTATAATCTTATTTGACCCTTTCCTTAACATGGATATACCATAATGGACGGTAGCCAAAGTGCAAATCCCATTCGGTTTGACTTACTCTTACGAATATCTCATTTAGATATTTTAAATACTTCTTTATCTCACGGCCCATCCCGATGTCGTGACCGTTAATAGCTTTCGTGAGTTGCAACCAGATATTGTTCTTTTAAAGAAGCCGCTTGATTGAAAGCTTTTAAAGACAAGAACGCCTTCGCATTGTTTTGTGTATAAAATTTACATATAAAATATTATAGTGCCACATTTGGGGAATACTCTTGTTTAACACGATTTTTGTGTGTATAATGCTGGTTTATATATTCTTTGGGTTTCATATTCTATAAGCTAAAAGATTAGCAGCCTAATTTTTAACCCAATTCAGAAAGCAGTTCAGCCCAGTTCTCAATTATATTGCTGTTTTGGTGGTCTCAATTTTTAGCGCATACTTATTTATGACGATGATTCAGAGCTCCGTTATATATAGAGCTTTCCAAGCATAAATGACTCCACGGTTTTGCGGTGTTTCAAAAAGTAGTGACATATAACAGTACCCCACGTGCGATGGGACTTAATTATTAAACAGTATAAGCCATTAACTAGAACATAATACATGTATATGTAATGCCCTGTATCGAACGCCCACTTTTTAGACTTCCAAATTGTTCTTTGGAAAAATATACCACAGGTAACATTTTAGTATTTAGATACTTTTGCTTTAAGCTCCTGATATGTTCACATCTAGTAATGTAATAACATCGATATGATTCAGACACGCGGAACATTTGTCTAATAGCCGAGAATTATTCCCTAAGGCGACAATATCGAAGCAACTGTTTGAATTTACTACGTAACAAAATATTGACTCGATTTAACTACATATATTTATCATACTGGAACCGAAGTGATATATCTCAGTTACAATACGATTGTCGTTTTGTAAAAGTTATAAATATCATAGATAGGCAATCTAACATGTCGTTTAGGTCCTTACTACTTACTTCATCAAATTGTTGATGTTAGGATTCAGCTATCAGAAGGTCAATTGTGAAGAAAAGAGGTGATGATCTTTGAACGGTTGAACAATTTTCTTGAATTATAACTAAAAACATTCGCGATCAAGTCACCTTTCAAACAAAAAAAAAACTAAATCAAAATTTGTCACTCCGTTTACGAGCTATGATGCCACAAACAGACACAGATTAACACGTGAAACTTATAACACCCCATGTTTAAACCCCCATGTTTAACACCCGACGCAAAAGCGTCGGGTGTTAAACATATCTACTGGATGAAAATGATTACAATATTATGCACCTTTAATATTTAAGGATATTTAAGGAAGACAAGTTTTAAACTGTAAAATAAATATAATGAAGGTTTGCTTACAGCTCTATAAAGGTGTAAGATAGTTTAAACTGTTTGTTGTAAGCTGGGAAAATTATTACACTTTCTTCAAGCCAACATCCTTGTAATTGGCGAAGGACGTATGCGTAAATTTGTTATGAATATTTAATAATTATTATCAAGCTATTTCTGAATAAAAAATAGAATAAACCGCTTCTGGCCATAACATAACAACATAAACCTAGCCAAGGTTTAAAAAAAATATAAAATTGTTAAAATTTTCCCGAAGACTCGTGGCTGAATGCAGTATTCTGCTATGCAGGGTTGTCGCTAACGTTTAAGTGGGCGGAATTGACGATTAAGTTGTAAGAAAATACCTGGACACAATACGGCGTAGGTTGGCAGTCATTAGATGGACTAAGATTGGCAAGAATGGCGTAGTAGAATTAGACACGTAAGGCTTTTGAATTTAGAATAATCTAGAATCTAATAAAATTAGAGAGTTACTAAAAATATCAAATGACTTAAATTTAATAGAGGCTTGAGAGGAATGAGACCAACTGTAAGAATATTTTAGAGGTTTGGTTTTCTAGAAAAATAAAATAAAGTGCGTAAAAATAATACTCATGGCCTTCATGTTGGCCTTACTTAAGAGATAATTTTATGGCATTTGTGTTTTCAAAGGTTTTCGGACATATTTTTATTTTTTATTCATTCTGCTGGCTCTAAGCGCAAACGGGATGTGAAATTTTCGACCAATTAATCAAGTATATCGGCAATAACGCGGCTAATGTCCACTTCTAACTAGTCCAACGTCTGTGGTTTATTGGGCAGAGTAATACTTTACATATCTTCAAAGAAAGTTCAAGATTACACCACATTACATTTGGAGGCCAGTTTACGGGTCCATCGCGTGATATTATGCACTAATCGATTTTTTTCCGCCATAAATATTGATGGTTTCCCGCGTTGTGTAACATATAGCGTCATCTTATTAAAACCAAAGCTCTGTCACATCAAGACTCTTTTCAATTAATAGAGGAACGAAGAAATCAGTAATCGTGTTTCCATTAATGGTAACATTCTGGCCGGCATCACCCTTTACCAAAATTTAACTTCTCGTTTGCGCTTCATTAAATCCAGCTAGTGCGTCATGCCCGAAATCCTATTTAAACACAAACTGCATAAATTATCTCTTAAATAAAGTCAACATTAAGCCCATTAATATTATTTTTATGTATTCTAGAATACGTTTTCTAAGATTTTGTGTGACGTCAATAAGACCGTTTTCAGAAGTCATTAGAGTTCTTTAGATGAGGGACAGGGTCGGTAGGTAAGACATGAGTTCGATAATAATAACTCAGGTGCACATTTGTCTTATTAGCACTTGAGTGTAAGATCAGAGAAGTAGAAAGAAAAAAGATTATAATAATAGTGCTAATATACTTTTGAATCGTATAAATCTATTTAGACATAACAATATATTAACATCATTAAAGAAATACTATAATTATATATATATATACACACATACGTATATACATTCAAAATACATATATATAACCATACACGTACATACCATACACAGTGAAAATATACATACATACACATATATTTATAACACGTAGTTATTACTGAGATAAGTAGTGGTTCTTGACGAGCTTTTGAAAAGTAGTTACTGTCTGTGCTCGTCTTATAGCTTCGGGCAATGAATTCGCTAGGCGTGCAACTTGTACTGTGAAGGATGTATCCAAAAACGTTGTGGAATGTGTTGGAATTTCTAACGTTAGATTTTCCGATGATCTCAAGTATCGTGTAGGTATGTGTGTCGTGGATAAATGCAAAACGTTTCTTGAGGTAGATAGGAGTAGTAGGATTAAACAAGATATTATACAGTAAACAGAGTATGTAAGTATTCCGGCGAAGGCGAATTGGAAGCCACTTGAGTTTGGTACGAAATTCGAAAATATGATCATATTTGCGTAAGCCAAAAATGAATCTTATACAGATATTCTGGAGTCTCTCAAGTTTATCAAGTTGATCTTCATTAAGGTCAAGATAGCTGACGTCGGCATAGTCAAGAATGGGGAGAAGAATTGATTGTGCGAGTTCAATTTTGGTGGCAGTTGGAAGGAAATTACGCAATCTTCTTAAAGAAGCTGCTGAGGCAAATATTTTGCGACTAACATTTTGTATTTGAGCATTCCATGAGAGGGTTTTGTCGATGAATATCCCTAAGTTCTTGACACTATTACTTACCGGAATAGTTACAGCTTCGAAACACACTTTTGGTAATACCGACCAGCCAACCTTTGCGATAAGTCTGGAGCTGCTGACAATAGTAAACTGTGTCTTAATAGGATTAATTCTCAGCCCGTACATTGTTGTCCACCTACTTATGCTGTTCAGATCTCTGTTAATAGCGTCAATACATCGTGGTAGCTCATTAAGATTAGTTTGACAGTAGATTTGCAAATCGTCTGCATAAAGGTGGTAGGAAGAGAGAAGTTGTTTTGAAATTGAATTAATAAATATTGAAAATAGTAAAGGGGATAAAACGCCACCAGGCGAATACGCTGCCGGTGGCCAAACAGGTAACTACGAAACCAGTTAATAGCCGATGGAGATATGTTAAGAAAGTTTAGTATGGCAAGGAGAACGTCGAAGTCAACAGTGTTGAAGGCGTTGCTAAAGTCTAGTAAACATAGAACTGTGAGCTTCCCACTCTCCATGCCTGTCCTTATATCGTTTGTAATATTGACGAGGGAGGTAGTCGTGTTATGGCTGGGACAGAAACCGGATTGGAATGGGTTAAGAAGGTTATTTCTGCAAAGAAATGTACTGAGCTGATGATGGATAAGGCGTTCAATGCGACCTTTGACAGAAAGGGTAGGATAGAGATAGGCCGGTATTCGGAATAGGACACAGGATATTGATTTTTGGGCAAAGGAATAAGTTGGGCCTCTTTCCATGTAGCTGAAAATACGCCACCAAGAATGGACATATTAAGGATATGGGTGATTATAGGTAAAATATCTTCAACGATGGGAAGGACCACATTGCGACTAATAGAATCGGAGCCAATTGCATTCGATGTAATGTACCGAATACTCTTCTCAATATCACAAGCGGACAATTGACTAAGAATGAAAAGAGGGTAGTCAGGGGTTGGAAATTTTGAAAGATGTATTAATTTTAGTTGTCTTATTGAAGTTAGACGAAGCAGAGAAGTGCTGGTTAAGCAAGTTAATGTCCAAACGATTAGAAGATAATTCTTGATGATGTTTACCAACCCCTAGTGACCGAAGAAATTTCCAAATTCTAGCTGGATCACCATTTTATATGGAGCTATGAATATGCTGGCGTTGTGCATTCCTACACACCTTGTTGCAGTGATTTCGCAAGTTCAGGTATTTTTATTTGTTAATATCCGTAGGTCTCGCTTTGTATCTTGACTTCGCCGCTGCTTTACTCGTAATCAGTTTTTTAATTTCATCTGTAAGCCAGGGTCATGGTGAATGTCTCAGTTTAATAGGTCGAATCGGAGCATGTACATCATAGAGCTTTATCAAGTTCTTGTTAACTATATCTACCTTTTCGTCAATGGATACTGCTGATAGAAGGGGGATCCAGTCGATCTCCTTTACATCTTTTCTAAGTAGATCATGATCTATACCACTAAAATTGCGCTGCATTAGAATTATTGACTTTGCCTTAGGGGGACGGATTTTGTAAGATAGAAAAAGAAGGTCGTGATAAGAAAATTCATCTGCTGCGCATTGTCCGTGTTTAGCAACGTGATCCACAGACGAGACAAAGATAAGGTCAAGAAGAGAAGGTGCACAATTGGGAAAATGATGGGTGGCATTTAGAGGCAAAAGGGAGAATTTGATGGATTCTGCTATAGAAAGTAGAGAGAAAGAGCGGAAATAATTTTTCAGAAGGCAGGTATTAAAGTCACCCATAATAATAGTATGACTATACAAAGGTGAAAGGGTTTGTAGGATATTCTCAAAAGAAGAAAAGAAATTGACACGCAAGGAGGGACAGTAATAAACGCCTAATAGTAGTTTTATATGGTGTAGTTTGACCTGTACATATAAGTGTTCACCAGCGTTTGGTGGGGGTGGTTGTGAAGAAATACTAACCACCGAGTGGGTAATATAATGCCGGAGATAATTAGCAACACCACCACCACCGCCCACTGTTCGGTCATTTCTTATAAGTGAGAAGCCAGGCAAAGAGTAAGAGGAGGAAGGAAGACAGGGCTTAAGCCATGATTCGGAAACAAGAATAGCATGAATATCTTTGCAGTCAAGATTTGTCAGCATATCGGGGAAGTGCTTTGCAATAATAACATATTTTTTTTCTTTTTCTTTCTTTCTTCTGCTATTAAAAACCCTTTAGTGGTTTGTATCGGTTCCAGCCTCTGTTCCGTAAGTTCTCTATACATAACAGTAATGTTGGTAGTACTGCACATTATTTTCTTAAAATAAAATTTATGTTAATTACAAATATTTTCATCGGCTTGTGATACACTGCCGGACAGAGCATTTTTATGTATGGGGCATAATTTGAACGCTACTAGTCATAAATAATATATAATAAACTAATCAATTTATTGATACACCCGATCAATTTTCTACAAAAGAAGACGGGACGTGTATACCGGCATTTATAACATCCATCCTTTATGAGAACCGGAAATTACTAAAATTTCTGACACAAACTAGAACTTTTGTTTTCTCTGAGAATCAAACCTGTGAGTGTACAAACTGGTTTGACCTCGACTTTTACAGTTTGATTAATAATAGAAAAAAAAAGAGATTACAGATGAGTTTTTTTTACTTTTTATAATTTAGTTTAATATTTACTGTTCGGTTTAAGCAAATTGATATCGTGGTTGAGTTTGCGCATACAATCCTACTAATATTATAAACGGAAAAGTTTGTGAGGATGTATGGATGTATGTATGTATGGATGTTTGTTACTTTTGGATTGAGACGAAACTTGGTATGTAGATAGCTGGAGACCTGGATTAACATATAAGCTACTTTTTATCCCGATATTCCCACGGGATCGGGACTCACGCGGGAGAAACCACGGGGTGCTGCTATTGTGTTAAAACGAAGTAATCATTGTATGAAAAAATATACTACTTGTTGCAATAACGTTAGCGATTCCAGATTTACCACCTCTCTGACCATATCCCCTTCCATAAGGAGCTCTAGAGACCCTATTAATAGCTACAGCATACAATACTAGAATGGTAATGATCTTTAACTGCAGTATAAATATAAGCTAAACTGTGTGTAGTCAAGCTGATGATCTGATTAAAGTAAAAGGCTGTATCTAAAACAACGTATACCTAACTACTTCTCTCTTCTTCGTCATGATGACGTTCTTACCAGTCGTCAAGCTATGTCATTGAAAACCATTGAGCACGCGTCAATGAAAAAATCTTACAATCAATTTTCGATAAAGCTTGGTGCTTTTTTTTAGTGTGGAAACCCCCACGGGTCATCACATTACCGGAGCTCACGGTAAAGTGGTATGTCTAAAACCACACGGTGTTCCGTCACAAGTGGGGCTATTGCAAGGGATCCGGGTATACCCTAAGAAGGAAGCCTCCGGGAACCCCTGCAGACCTTCATCCATGTCATCAACAACTTCCATGTCCTAGCTCAAATGTAGATCGATATTTTACCACACATCACGTCTATCAAACTAAAGATCTACCGACATAGTCCAAAAGAATGGTATTATAATAAAAAAATGTGTTATATTAAATGTAAACCTGTTGAAATCGAGTCGACTGGTCAGGTGGCTTGTATTATTTTATTGTCTAACTAAGCTTTTAATTCAAAATCAATCGTGTTTTCTGGAAAATAAGGTTTGTTATTGTTAAGTATCAGTTCAGACAAGTTTACAACAGAGATAGCCTTAGGATTTGCATAGTAGCTGTAGATGCGTTTACGATTACGGTATCCATTGGTTTCTAATATAATGGATATTCATGACACCGCTCAATCATTGCGACAATGTAGTATCCCACCTTCAATAATTTTAAGGTTGCCCTTTTTAGGTAAATTGGTTTTTAAGCTATTTTATTTTTAGGTAGCCTATTGTCAATTTAAATTTGCTGAATTAAAATTACTTATTATTAAATAAAGTTAAAATTAGGTAATACTACTATGTACTATGTTTTAACATTTATTTTGTTGCTTCAATTCAAATCCAATCAATTACTTTTAATATTATTTTAATGACTAGAGCCAGATAATAATGCTCATTTTTTATTAGTACGAGGAATCGATACACAAATAGGTAAAGATAAAACAGTTTAGTACCTTTTTTTCCTGTTAGTTTGTCCCCTCTGTTTTGTTTTAACGTGGGAGAGCCATGCTTCGGCACGTTTGGGCCGGCTCGACTCCACTCGATACCACGGTCTAACAGAAAACCGGCAGTGAAGCAATGATTGCATTGCATTTCGCCGCGTGAGTGAGGTTACTGGAGGCCCTAACACTGTCTCTCCACTATCCCCGTCCTTTCCCTCTCCCCTCTTCTCACTCCTCCCCCCTCCCCCTCTTCTCCTACTCCCACCTTAAAGGGCGGCAACACACTTGTGACTTTTCTGTACCCCTGACTACGTGTATGCAAACTTTTAGAATTATCGGTTGAGTAGTTAAGGCCCGACAAATGAACAAACAAACTCACTTTCGCATTTATAATATTAGTCAGGCGGCGCCTTTTTCCAACTAAGTCGGGGTCGGCTTTCAGTCTACCTACGATACGGCCGAACTTTGAAATTTTACGCGAAGCGACTGCCATCAGACCTCCACAACCCAAGTACTAGGCGATATCGAAGTTCTGTAGTTAGACCGGACTGTCGGAGTGCGGACCGAGTTGTCGGACTTTTTAGGACTCTAACTACCCGTAACGAATGCCACAGATGTTTGTATGTTACCCGGGACCGACGGTTTAACGTACTCTCCGAGGTATGGAGGGGTCTCAATGTGTTAAAAATGGTCACCCATCCTCGACTGACCTGGCAAGTACTACTTAACTTTGTAATGTGCTAACCCTTACTCGATTACCACTTAGCCACGAGCCCCATTTATAATATTAGTAAAAATTTAATGAATAACTGCTGAATTTTGACTTCTGGAAGAATCGTGACTCGATTCATCGATCGATCCATGGTACAAAAGAATAACACTGTGAAAAAATAATACCGCCAATATTCACGAAATATAAATGAAAAAAAAAAACACTTATCTACTCTCAAACAAAATTATGGCAGCCCTATTAACAATTGATGTATGCAGATTCTGATTCTCGATAACGCTTAAATTATACAAATGATGTTGAATTGAAGTGTAACGCATTACCGATACAAACTTTCTAGATCTGGTTAGCCAATAAATATTGAAGAAACAATTGCTGATAAAATCTTGATTGCAATGTAAGGGTGCGGATACACGATTCATATTCTTGACAATATTGATAAATCGACACTAAATGTTACTGATGAAAGACAACCAAATCCTCCTATACAACTATTTAGTTATTGATTAAAGCTATACGGATTTACTCACGTGTGTACGGCGATGCCCGAGGACCGGACGGGGGCACACTATCAAGGTGTGAAGCGACGTGTCGCGTCGGTGTCTGGCGCTAGTGTAGCTCCGAAACTAGTCTTTAATCCCCGAAATAAACACGTGAGCAAAACCGTATATTAATTAATATGAATTCAATTCAGTGATACCACGGCCTCATAGAAAAGCATTGCATTGAACCTCAGCAGTGAAGCATTGCTTGCATCGCTTTTTGCCGCGTGAGTGAGGTTACCGGAGGCCCTAACCCTTCCCTCTCTCCCTCTTCCCGCTCTTCCCTCCTCTCCCCCTCTTACCCCGTTAAAGGCCGGTAACGCACTTTTGACTCTTGAGTTGCAGGTGCCCATGGGCGGCGGTAGTCATTTACCATCAGGTGACTCGTCTGCTCTTTTGCCCCCTATACCATGTAAAAGAAAGTTTTTATTTTACTATTCAGATATTTCTTCTTTTATTGTAAATTTGTGAATACGGCAGATATTTTTTGTTAAACTAGCAAATACTAGTGGACCTACTTTGCCTTTTTTAAGTTGAAGCAAAGTTCAACTCTTATGACTTACTAGCAGCGCCCCGCGGTTTCACCCGCGTAAGTCCCGATCGCGTGGGAATATCGGGATAAAAAGTAGCCTATGCGTTAATACAGGTCTCCAGCTATATACATACCAAGTTTTATCCCAATCGGTTCAGTGGTTTTTACGTGAAAGAGTAACAAACATCCATCCATCTATCCATCCAAAATTTCACATTTATAATATTAGTGGGATGTCATATAATTGAGACTGTTACGTCATAAGTATTTTTATTTGTTAGTTTGCGTTAAAAGAGTTTTGATAAAATGGCCTTCGCGTAATTATGTTTTAGAGACGTAACAGAGCGATTTTCTTTTAATTTATAGCAATAACCATTAAGTTTGAAGTAAAAGATTGTATCGCCTCCCGGCAAAAAAAAGTGCCATAATACAAAAACAGCTATTTCGAGAAAACACGACTTTTATGCCTGTGCATTGAACAAAACAGCTCATAACGAGCTAATAACGATGTTTTTACAGCTGACCAAATGCAACATTTGCTATTCAATGTTATAAAAATATTAAAACGTACCTGACATGTGATATGACACTTTTTTTTGTGATATGACACTTTTTTTGTGATATGACACTTTTTTTGCCGGGAGGCGTTATGTGAAATCACGACCAAAGTATAGTCTGGCTTTTGATTACGCTTATTCAGAGTTGTGAAATAGAGCGTCCTTTCGACTTAAAACTTTCGAGTAGAAAAAAGTGTCTTTACCCATAAAGCTTTTATAAACAAGTGAAGCCTCTGCTAAAGTATAGTACTTAGCGCGCCGCCTAGTCAAGTTCGCTTGAATAAACCTCTGCCAATAACAATGAAATCCCGTTTCCTTCTACAATTCTAATCTATTCACTTCATTAGCAGTATCAGAATAAATACGTCACTATACCGATAGTGGTAACAAGATGTATTTTATCACTTATCTCGTGGTAGGAAAGTGTTAAATCGCGGTGATTATTTTGATGGCTTCGGTGGCTGTCCTCTTAGGAATCTCGTATGCTTTAATTGCTTTCAAGCGGGATCTGTTCGCGTGATCTCTGCCGCGCCACGCCATTAGTAACTGACTTGCGGCGAAGAGTACCCCTTTGTCTCTGTTGTAGTGATGGGGAATGCATATGCAAAGTTAATTGGTTTTCACTCGAGTTGAATATTTTTTATTCATTTTTTTTTGAAAAAAAACAATTTTATTTACATATACCTTACCTTGGAATAATTACAAAAATAAATCTCGAAGATTTTTTTTTTTTATAAATACTAAATACGAAGACATAATAATATTTTAAATAAGCTTGAACTTTTATTGTGTATCAAAGCACTTTTATTTGTGTAATTAGGTAATCAACGTATTAAATAATTAGACTACTAATTAGTTTTCCACTCTAAAACCAGGTAAAATAAAAGTGTCTCATATTTCAACTCAGAATTTAAATTAGATCAATTTCAATTTAAAACATTTATTGCATACTATGGATCCCTTCATGTTTTATGCGGATACTTAATACTTTTACCAGTATATTGTCTTCGAAAATATGGCACATTTTACCATCAACCTGCTACACAAAAGTTAAAGTGCAGAATTTGTCATGACTGATGACATGAATGATGTTGAATTGAAGTGTAACGCATTACCGATACAAACTTTCTAGATCTGGTTAGCCAATAAATATTGAAGAAACAATTGCTGATAAAATCTTGATTGCAATGTAAGGGTGCGGATACACGATTCATATTCTTGACAATATTGATAAATCGACACTAAATGTTACTGATGAAAGACAACCAAATCCTCCTATACAACTATTTAGTTATTGATTAAAGCTATACGGATTTACTCACGTGTGTACGGCGATGCCCGAGGACCGGACGGGGGCACACTATCAAGGTGTGAAGCGACGTGTCGCGTCGGTGTCTGGCGCTAGTGTAGCTCCGAAACTAGTCTTTAATCCCCGAAATAAACACGTGAGCAAAACCGTATATTAATTAATATGAATTCAATTCAGTGATACCACGGCCTCATAGAAAAGCATTGCATTGAACCTCAGCAGTGAAGCATTGCTTGCATCGCTTTTTGCCGCGTGAGTGAGGTTACCGGAGGCCCTAACCCTTCCCTCTCTCCCTCTTCCCGCTCTTCCCTCCTCTCCCCCTCTTACCCCGTTAAAGGCCGGTAACGCACTTTTGACTCTTGAGTTGCAGGTGCCCATGGGCGGCGGTAGTCATTTACCATCAGGTGACTCGTCTGCTCTTTTGCCCCCTATACCATGTAAAAGAAAGTTTTTATTTTACTATTCAGATATTTCTTCTTTTATTGTAAATTTGTGAATACGGCAGATATTTTTTGTTAAACTAGCAAATACTAGTGGACCTACTTTGCCTTTTTTAAGTTGAAGCAAAGTTCAACTCTTATGACTTACTAGCAGCGCCCCGCGGTTTCACCCGCGTAAGTCCCGATCGCGTGGGAATATCGGGATAAAAAGTAGCCTATGCGTTAATACAGGTCTCCAGCTATATACATACCAAGTTTTATCCCAATCGGTTCAGTGGTTTTTACGTGAAAGAGTAACAAACATCCATCCATCTATCCATCCAAAATTTCACATTTATAATATTAGTGGGATGTCATATAATTGAGACTGTTACGTCATAAGTATTTTTATTTGTTAGTTTGCGTTAAAAGAGTTTTGATAAAATGGCCTTCGCGTAATTATGTTTTAGAGACGTAACAGAGCGATTTTCTTTTAATTTATAGCAATAACCATTAAGTTTGAAGTAAAAGATTGTATCGCCTCCCGGCAAAAAAAAGTGCCATAATACAAAAACAGCTATTTCGAGAAAACACGACTTTTATGCCTGTGCATTGAACAAAACAGCTCATAACGAGCTAATAACGATGTTTTTACAGCTGACCAAATGCAACATTTGCTATTCAATGTTATAAAAATATTAAAACGTACCTGACATGTGATATGACACTTTTTTTTGTGATATGACACTTTTTTTGTGATATGACACTTTTTTTGCCGGGAGGCGTTATGTGAAATCACGACCAAAGTATAGTCTGGCTTTTGATTACGCTTATTCAGAGTTGTGAAATAGAGCGTCCTTTCGACTTAAAACTTTCGAGTAGAAAAAAGTGTCTTTACCTATAAAGCTTTTATAAACAAGTGAAGCCTCTGCTAAGTTAATTGGTTTTCACTCGAGTTGAATATTTTTTATTCATTTTTTTTTGAAAAAAAACAATTTTATTTACATATACCTTACCTTGGAATAATTACAAAAATAAATCTCGAAGATTTTTTTTTTTTATAAATACTAAATACGAAGACATAATAATATTTTAAATAAGCTTGAACTTTTATTGTGTATCAAAGCACTTTTATTTGTGTAATTAGGTAATCAACGTATTAAATAATTAGACTACTAATTAGTTTTCCACTCTAAAACCAGGTAAAATAAAAGTGTCTCATATTTCAACTCAGAATTTAAATTAGATCAATTTCAATTTAAAACATTTATTGCATACTATGGATCCCTTCATGTTTTATGCGGATACTTAATACTTTTACCAGTATATTGTCTTCGAAAATATGGCACATTTTACCATCAACCTGCTACACAAAAGTTAAAGTGCAGAATTTGTCATGACGAACTAAACAAAATGTTACTCAATTTCACTCGAGTAAGATCTTCCTCGTGTCCCATCCCTACAAAAGCGTTGGTATTTTAGAAGCTGCCTTTTTTCATTGTTGCTAAAAGCCGTCGCATGTATATATTTGTTATTGTCAGTATTAAGTATGTGCGGATTATTTTATATATGTGATCATTGTGCAGGCTTTGTGCGTAAACTGACTCTTAATACTTAATGTGATGTTTTGCTGGATAAATGGACACTGAAAGTTTTTATTTCTTTTGTAGACAATGATCGAAGACTATTGCTTGTTTACTGATTACATACGTACAATCACGCCTATATCCCCGAAGGAGTAGACAGAGGTGTATTAAATACACATATTTTGCATACTATAATTTAGTCCCACTCGCGTAACAGAGTAAAGGGTCGTCCATTAATCACGTTATTTTTTTAGCAACTTTTAACACCCCTTCTCTCCTGGTGATACGTGGAGAGGGTGTATACCCCCCTTAGAACAAAACACGAACCAAAATGATACATTTTTTTAGCAATAGAACAATCAAACTGACTTAAAATCAATTAGTGCCCTTTTACATCGGCAGCAGATTATAGTTTAAACGATTAACATAAAATAAAAATACACAATTGTATACTATATATACATATATATACTACTTATAGAAATACTGAGTTCTAAACATGTCTATATTTTTTTACTGTGGTTATTGAGCCTTGGATCTCATTAATATCACAAAATTTAAATGACACAAATTATATAAACAAAATTATGAGTGGGATTCGAACGTTTAGCAGCATAGGCGAACTTTTTAACCACTGATCTGTTTATTATGCAGTCAATACTTAAAGGAATTTGATAGACTTACCAAAAATAAAGTTAAAGTTTTTTGTTATTTTTTCTAACGCCGCCCATGGACACCTGCAACTCAAGAGTCACAAGTGCGTTGCCGCCCTTTAAGGTGGGAGTAGGGGAAGGGTGGAAGAGGGGGCAGGGGGGCAGGAAGGTTTAGTGCCTCCAGTAACTTCAGTCACTCGGCGAAAAGCATTGCGTCACTGCCGGTTTTCTGTAAGGCCGAAGCATAGCTCTCCTACGATAAATATACAAGAATTGCTCCTTTCAAGTTAATAAATAGATATACAATGAGACAGTGTAGTGAATAGAGAAATTTATCAGTACAAATAAATATAATTGAAATGTCTGTTTGTAATGTCAAAATAAATAGTTTTTTAAGCTCATAGTTATTTGCACGATACCCATAAAGATCAGTTTTTAAAATTTTTGTTTGTCTGTTTGTTTGTTCGGGCTAATCTCCGGAATGGGTGGACCGATTTCCACGGGACTTTCACTGGCAGATAACTTGTGTTATAAGGAGTAACTTAGGCTATTTTTATTCAGATGTACCCTATATGGACTTAGACAGTGTCGTAAATAGAGAAATTTATTTCTATATATAATAACGTAGTAAGTGTAGTGTGTCGAAGTATCGACGCGAACGATACGAAAAAAAAGTAATAAAGACTAGGGTTAACCACTGGACCAACAAGTGGCTAGTGACATGCCTTTTTTTTAACGTGTAGGGGACCCGTGGGGGTTTCCACGGGTCCCCACCCCACCGGGGCTAAACGGTAGGGTGGTATGTCGGACTCGAACCGACTAAAACCACGCGGTGTTCTGTCATAGTCCATATTACCAGGGCCTCAGGTGTACCCTTACAAGGAAATCCTTGTGAACCCTGGCAGACTTGACCGCCTGTTAAACAACAGGCTGAGAGAGTACTAGTTCTCTCCCGTTCCTTTTCGCCGCGTCCTTGGTGTACATTACCTCCTCGCAAAACGGCGGCGGAATCCTACGCACTTTCGCTATGGACCATGGACATAATCATGGTCTCCAGCGAGAGGCTACCCACACATACGGCCGTCGTGAGGTCAGTACGCTGCTGCGTCCATGCAGGCACTCCACTAGAGTGTGGAGTGCGGTATCCTCGCGGCAGACCCCGCAGTGGTGCCACACAGGCGTTGGCTCCTGGCCTATCCGACACAGATACTTCCCAAAACAGCCGTGTCCAGTAAGTACCTGCGTCATCCGGTAGGAGAGGCTGCCATACCGCCTATCCAGAGAATACTCTATGACGGGTCTTACCGTCACGCTCGTGGCGTATCCCGCTAGTGACATTCCTGCTATTGCGAGTTTCATAGGCAGCGGAAAACGCTTTTCAATAATCGGGCCTTATGCTTTTTTGCCAAATTAATTGTTAAAAAACGGGAACAAGAATCTAGTCAATTTTAAAATAAATGAACAAAACATTTTATCTCTATTGATGCAATGAATTAAATAACAAAATTTCTTAGAAGTCACTGCCTATAAATTAAGTAACAATAATCGCAATTCGTAAATATGCTAATACAAAGGACGTAACGATGTCCTCTGGGACTCTGGGAGAGTAGGGGACTACGGCCAGGGGGACGGATGTGAACAGGGGACACAGAGACAATGGGACGAAATTACAACCGGCCAATTGAGCCGCTTGTAAACTTGATCCCCAGTATTGTTTCCGCACTTGATACTGTAGAACGATTGGGACGATTTGATACTTTTTTCGTAGATTTTTAAAGTCACAGGTTCAGGTGTCATCTTTTACTATTATAAATCTTCTACTTACACAAATCATTGTCACAATGGTTTACGAGTATGTGTATGTATTATTTAACCTCGCTTTAAATAATAATTCACATTAACAAGTTTAAATATTTTAGCCTTAATAGTTTACAAAATATATGTCTTTGTACAATAGAATACAATATCCTGTTATTACACAACACACATATTTATACCGCTCTTTTCGCAGTATTTAACTTCAAGCCCTACAAAATCATTGCATTTCTATAAAAAATGCTATAGTGTCATAGCCTTACCCGTCCAAATTTGGAAACCGTCAGACTATACGGCAACTTTAACAGCACTACTGACATAGTTGTTTCGCTGCTGAAGAGAGTTGACAAATATACACAAAATAAACATAATATTGTTAAGGCCTCGTTGAATATTCGAACGTTTGTTCATTTGCCCTGATTATTAAAAAAAAGCGTACAAAATAGTAGTTTAGTCAATTAGTTCCTTTTTTAACAATAAAATTACTACTATTTGTTATGGATTGGAAAATATTTAAAATTAAGAAATTTTAAATATTTTAAAAATAATAGGGTTATGAATTATGAAGCAAAATTGAGTCTATCTTCTAGCATAAAAAATGTACCTATGGCAACTGTGAAACTGAAAGGTTAAACCGACTGATTTCATAAATTAAGTTTGTTTGTATTGACAACTTAACGCTAGGTTTTTATTGTCTAACTCGAGATGCATTCCGTCAACACACACAAATTCCTGAAGACGGTCTACCCTAGTTTGCTGGTCTGAAGGAGGCAGATCGGTTACCTTTTTTGGATGTAATATCACTTTCAAGTACTACGACTATATTCGTACGTTAAATGCCCGTAATCTTTATTTACACTTGACACTCCCATCAACAAACACTGGTAATGTCTTTTCTACGTTGAGTGAGTTCATGAGGCGAATGATGACGAAGGCAGATGAAGATCTTCTGTAGTTTTCAGTGTGTTGTCCACACTAATACTTAGATTAAAATTTTTGAAGTGTACATGTCTGTCTGTGTATAGTACTGACGTACCCTTGTAAATCTTCTAAATCATTTTGCATCATTTTAACAAATAACACAAAAGATGATAGCCGGCAATAAAAAAGTCATAATGGTAATATAGTTTTTATTGTACACTAAGTAGTCAACATATTACACATAACTCATGTTGAAGTATAAAATATTTGTTTTTATAATTTTTTTTTTTTCATTACTGTAAAAACAATAAACTGTACTGGGCAAACAGAATATAAGAACGTGGTGTCCATCAGCACGATAGAAGGCGATCACTACCATTGACATTCACTTTTTTTCTGACAGAGACAACTAGCAAAATTGCTAAACCGTTATTAGTTAGTATACTTGTTAACAACACCAGGTAATAGAGTGGGTTTACATCAGTAGTATTGTAATGGGGTTTGAGCCAGTAATGTTTCGATCGCAAGATTGATGCCTGAAGAAAGAAAACAAATTAATTTACAACAAACCATTCAAAATAAACCAAGAAATAAGTAATTTTACCTCAACCACCAAGTAATAACAACATTCATTAGTTTTACGACTTAGCTCTCTATAACATTAAGACATAAATTCTACACTATAAATATTATTAGTACTCATAAAACAGGACTTTCTATGAGGAAACTTTCATTGAACAATATTGAAAATACCGAAACGACGAGGCAATCATCAATCACTCGCTTCCTTGACAGATTTTATTATTTACGAGGGGTTATTTGCACAATAACATTGTGTTATATAAATACAAAGCCTTTTAAAAGCCTGTTTGAAATATTGGATAAACAAGAAGATGTATGCGTTTGTGTCATCTATTGTTCAAACCGCATACTTGAATATTCAAGTGACAGTATGATGTTTTCTACGCAAGTGGTATTTGGTTACGTAGAGAGAGACACTTGAAATTATACTCGTAGTGTATGAAGTGATATTAATTTGATTAGTTACATGTTTTTTTCAGAAGTTCAACAGTAATATCAAGCCAAATATTTTAGTGCTTGCTCCGCCTAATACCCACTGATTGTGCGCGATGCGAACGCGATGTAGCGTTTATCAGTTTTTCTCTATTTGTACAATTATTAGTATCGATATGTATAAGAATGTGTATGAAGTTAATTAGCTTCCATCACCAACCTAAGCCCAAGAACGCTAACGTCAGCTATTTCACAACAAAAACAATCTGAGAAATATTATACGTATAATTTTTTACAGTATACTATACATGGCCCAAGTTACGTTAAGTACTGCCAAAAATAACGACTACATATACTTTCCATTTTTTATCACGTTTCCACAGAGGAATAAATTTCAAATTCTATCAAAATTTAATACCTCAATTTCACAAATTTGTTTTTCAAAACGTTTCCCCAAATATCAAAACGAATCGTCCACAGTACATAGGTGCGATACAACTCGTCAATTTGTCCGCGTCAACGCGCTTCTATTTAGCAGCCCGCTTGTTCCGTGTGACACTTGCTATTGTATTTACAGCTGATTGTTACACAAGTACTTAGAAAGAGACAGAAAAATAGATATTCAAAACGAAATTTTAGTGTAATAAATAAGGACATTGCTTAAAGAATTAGCAAGTTTAAGTGGTAGTGGGCTGGCCACATTGCCCGCAGAACCGATAAACGCTGGGGTAGTCGAGTTCTGGAATAGAGACCGCGTCTAGGGAAAAGTAGGACACTCTGCGATTAGGTGGAGTGACGATCTGCGCGAAACGGTGGGAAAAATTTAATAAGGACCACTGATGATCGAGCTCAGTACACTAGAAGAGGCCTATGTCCAGTAGTGGACGATGAAAGATAATGGTGAAATAAGGACGATGTTGATGTCAGCTGGTGTTTCTTGGGATTTATTTTCTGACTTCCACCTGGCCCAAGGCTCTAGCCTTCGTGGCGCAACACCATGTGGTTTTAGTTACTGTAATTTTAAAGTACCGTGTTCTGGACGTGGAAATTCAACAAGACTACAAGACAACAAAACAAAACAACAATAACAGAGATACTGAATACCTACTGAATTAAAGTTGAACTACCGTTTCAATTTATATCAAGGACAATGATAAAAACCCTATTAGATAAAAATATCGTACAACAATGTAATTCATAGCTATAATATGTAGATGATATTTTTATTTATATGAGTCAATCAATCAATAGCCTAATGCTTGACAAAAACCTCTCCCAATGTCCGCCATATTACCCGGTCGTACGCCTTCCGCAACCAGTCTATCCCAGCTGCTTTCCTCAGGTCGTCGTCGGTCCATCTGACTGATTTATTGGGATTCGCGGTCTCCACTCTAAGACCCGTTTGTTCCGACAGCCATGGGTTCTTCGGCATACGTGGCCAGCCCATTGCCACTTAACGCGAATAATGCCAGTGTTAACAGCTAATATAAAATGCGTCGACTCCAAAATTGTATATAACATATTATTATTGATATATATAACTTAATATATTTGAATAAATTGGCTTTGCATGAATGGACTGACTTGACCAAGGACAGGATGTGGTTATAAGCGTTATAAACATTAGCAAACTATACAAAAATTATTTCTTTTTTGGATGTAAATTAATTTCGAATAAAATACTAGTTGAGTGAGGTCATAAAAGCAAAATGCTACCTATTCTTAGTAGCCTAACTTGCTTCTCAAAGTCTTCGATTGTTGAGTTCAACAGCCTCTGCGGCACAAAATTACATAAAGAAATAAAAAATAAAATATAATCACATAGCACTGGCATTTTAAAATAATCTCCGAGTTGTAAACCCCTTGTCACCTTTTTATATCGAAAAAAAAAATAAGAAACATATATTTAAACTAATAAATAAAAATAATAATTAAAAAAATTAGAAACTATCCCGAGTGCCCTTGTACCGAGCAACTGTTAGGACCTCAGTTTTATAGCCTTATTTTTTATTGGTAGCTGCTTAAAGTATCTATACATAGACACTTATCTTGATAATTGCTATCGGAAGTAGTTAGAAATGTTTATTACATCTGTACCTACTTATATTTACTTGGGTGTCTCATAGATATTTAAGTTGATAGAAGTATTATTAGTCTGTGGTAGTGTCATAAAAATTCTAAGTTATTTATAATTAACGTATGACATATCATTTATTTGGCGACCGTTGAATTCTCACTTAGTGCAAATGATTTAATGCATGAATATACCTATATGCTATTTGTCTAGTTAATTATATGTACAATATTATGAATGCAGTTGCAAAAAAAGGTATCTTAGTATTTTTTTTCATGTCCTTTTTTGTGTGTTGTAATGTTGTTGTTGTTATTGTTGTGTTGTTGTTGTAATGGTGAATGATGATGTTGAAGTATATTTTTGGTGAATGTTGGAAGTCGCCACAAATTAATTAAATAATAACATTTTATTGCTTTTTTTTTGCAGAATGTAGGTACATGTCTGATTTAAATTGCGTGGGCACTCCACCAAGTTCAGGGATAATTCCTACTCTGTTAAAGCGGTTCGGCTTTGGAATGCCCTACCAGTGGAAATTAGACGCGCACAATCACTACCTGTTTTTAAAAAACTAGTCATGGACCACTGTCTATTACTAGGAGAATGAATGAGAATTTGTAAAATGTGGGTGTTTAACACACGTCTGCCTACCCCTTCGGAGTGTATCGTCAAGTAACAGATAGTAAGCTATCGGCCAAAGTCCCGTCTGGGATAGAGATGTCAGGATTCCAGATTATCCACAACGCCACATTTTAAATGCATCGATACGTTGAGGGTTGTTGGATTTCACTGTCTTGATAAGGTATAGTTTACATTGGACCTATCGTTGTTTGATCTTTTAATATGTTTTTATCGTTATTTTCATGATACGATTCCATAAAAAAAATGTAAAAGAAAAGTATTATCAACATGTTAGTAAACTTCTCACGTTTAATCACACATATTCCCTTTCTCTTTTTCTCTCTTTTTTAAAAAGACAACTCCCGCATTAGGAATTACTCCTGTGTCACGGGGGACTTTACAAACATACAAACAACGGACACAAAGAACACCCAGACTCGGGTGGGAATCGAACCCACGACCTATGGCATAGCAGTCAGGGTCACTAACCACTAGGCCAACAGGCCAGTCATATTAAATCAACAAAAAACACGTTTCGTCACGTAGTCAGTATCCTCTAGGAAAATCTCGTGCTTTTCCGAGCTATATTCAAATATGGCGCGCAGCGTTTAGCGCTTTTTAAACTCACAGTTGGTAATAAGAAAGCGTTTAGCGCTTTTTAACTTTCTGTCAGCAAAATGATTTAAAACCATGTTTATAAATTACTACGTGAAAACTAAAGAGGGAGGGAGGTCTTGGCATATACTACGGAGTGTCACCTAGGGGGGGGGGGGGGGGGGAGATATAAAAATAGTAAAAAATGGGTCACGTTCCCTAAGTGACTAATACAAAGTTATCTTAATGAAAATTTCCGCCGGTTATTTATTTCAGGAATTCTCCTCACTAACGCCTTTACGCTTATTTCTCTAGCACCCTATATCATAATAAGTATTTTATTTAAAATAAAAATAATTTTCTTTACCATCCCCACAGTCGGATAAAAATAGACAAGAAATCAACACAAAGTACATATCCTTCCACCTCTAATGAACCGCTACTACACAACACAAATAAACACAGTTTAAACAACCTCTTAACAACATGATAAATCCGATTGACAATCACTACGAACAAGGTTTAACGCGCCGTACAATTGCAAGTACTAATTTAAGACGGTTCCATATACAGTGTGCTAAGAATGTCCGCTTGATCGGCGGTTGTATGAACGCAAGGGAAGCTCAGTGACGTGCGCGAGTGAAGCCAAATAGGGTTGCCAGTGAAAAATTTGCTCTTCAACCCCCCTTAATTGGGTGTCGCGTTGTTTTACATGAAAGGTCACACACTGATGGAGGGTTTGGTCAATATTTGTATGGGTGTTGTTTTGTTTGATGGTTGAGAATTTATTGCGTAATATTATAAAGTGGTGATTTTATGCTCTCTATTAGTATCTGTAGACTGTGGTGGAGAGGTTGTTCAATATTTTTTAACCTTTGTGAAAATGGTGCGATATCAGCACTTTTAAATTACGGTATGTTTTTTTTTAAAAGCCAGACAATTTGAGACAAACTCTCAAATTGTCTGGCTTTTAAGAATTTATTTTATAAGGATTCTCAAAATAAATCCTTAAAGTAGAATAGGATAGAAATAATTTTAATTGTACGTCAAGAAATGATAATAACACAGAAACAATAAAGAAATGTTTTTACAAGGGATATCAGGTGAATACCTATTTACAAAGTGTGGCCTTATCGCTGAAAGCAATTTCTTCCAGGCAACCTTTGAATGGACAAATCGATTATAAAAAGATGAAATCATGGGTAGTTTTGGTATGAAATGCTGATATTACTGATATACTCGTAAGATGTAACTCTTAAAAACTTTCATTCTTTTTAGAAACGATTTGATTTAATGTTTCATCTTATTAAAAATATAGATACCATAATATGATGATTATAATAATGTTTTTATTAGCAAAATTCTAACAAAACTGCTGGTTGTTATACTAAAAATAGGCCTAGGAATATATCAAATGTTAGATTTTTATAAAAGTTTTCTCACAAGCTGTAATTTGATTGTCTTAACTATCATTTTGCTAATATGAAGGATTAAGATTACTGCATGTGAATAAGTAAGGCTACCTCAATTGTTTACGCTACAGGAAATATTTGCTGAATCTTGACTGAAAATGCTGTATAAATTATACAGCAGTATGTCTCGAGAACTAACACAGGGCTGTCAGTGATTTGTTGCAGAGACGTTTCTTTTAGCGCTGATGTGGCGCTGATTGGGATGTATGAGGTGTTTGTGAAAGCATTTTTGTATTTTTTTTGCAACTAATGAACACTCGTTAGGGTTGTCGAAGAACTTGGATGAATATACCGCTGGTCCCATTGCTTGCCAACCTTCGTTTTTCAATTTTTCATGTCTTGTCTATAGTCAAAATCGTTTATAACATAACGTTTCGATTTGTAACAAACGATTTAAACAAAACTTAACTTAGTTTAAATATTATTTTACTAAACTACTGTAAAAAAAATTAGTCTAAAGTTTTAGGTGTATGGGCGTGGAGTTTTCTTACTATGAGTGCAAGGGAACTCCAGACCCTAGTAAACGGTACACTGGCTTTATTGTATCTTTAATGTATCTTTCTTTTCAATGGAATTGAACAGAACTATTTCTATTCGACTGGTAATATTCATGTTCACATTCAATATACAAATGGCAATAATACCATTAACTGCAGTAAACAGAGGTGCTTAGGAATTGTACTGGACTACGCTACGTTGGTATTTATCTCTTTTCCCTTTTTTCTAGTTTCTATAACTCGTTCTATGACTGTGTTGGATACAAAAAAGATAGAGAGGAGAGTTATTTTGGAAACATCTACCTAGATCAGGAGTTTCAGCATCGTCGTAGACCATTTTTAGCTAGGTCAATCGTTAGAGCGTAAAATCTATCTATACATATAAAATGCTTTGTCCTGAATGACTGACTGACGGATCATCGCACAGCCTAAACCGCTGATCGTAGAGACCTGAAACTTGGAGGGTGTGTTCTTTGTATGACGTAGGCATCCGATAAGAAAGGATTTTTCAAAATTCTACCCCTAAGGGGGTGAAAAAGAGGGGCAAAGTTTGTATGGGAACACGTGTTTGCTTGGCCTGATCAACTTCGAGTTGAAAATAAAAGTCAAGACGTCATGCGACAAGTGAGGTACATGGCATTATAATTAGATTATCTACACTTCACGATGTCTGATGTCCGCCATCACGCGGACGAAGTCGCGGGCAAAAGCTAGTCTAAATAAGAAAATCTAATCTGTTGCCCAAGAAAAAAACATTCAAAAAAGGAGGTTTGAATTCCTAAGACGCATTAACGCCTTCATGGGTGGACAAACAGCAGTTGCCTCGTACAACCTATTTTCGTTGGCATTCGGGTGGTCGGATTTCGAAGGCGTTAACACTATATGGGTTCATTAACACTATATGGGGCAAACGGCAGTTACCTTTCATTACCTAATTTGATACATCGCCACGCAAGGTGAATGGCAATTTTTTTTTTTATGGTAATGGGGCAAACGAGCAGGTGGGTCACCTGGTTAAGGTAGGAGGAGGGGAAAGGTGTAAGAGAAGGAGAGAGGGAGAAGAGGGGGAGGGAAAGGCCCTAAGCCTTCGATAACCTCACTTACTCTTTGAAAAGCAATGCAAGCATTGCTTCACTACTGGTTTACTGTGAGGCCGTGGTATTTATCACTCCAGTCGAGCCGGCCCATACGTGCCTCCCACAAATAATGTCTCCAGGTAACAAATAATGATTCTGAAAAATCTCAATCCTCTTGCATCTTAAATTTTTTTTTTTTTACTTTACGATCAAGTTTATTGAGGGCTTGGACTTAACGGCCAGTTCGAGTTACAGGTATGAGACCCTGGCCTACTTACACTTCCTAATCCACCTACATAAGCAATTCCCTTCTCATCTAGGGCAAGGAAAATTGGGTGTATATACAATTTCAATATACACCCAATTTTCCTTGCCCCCTATTACTTAAGTACGTACGTAGTACGGATTAAATTATAGGCGGCAAAATATAAGCGTTTTTTGTCTCTGCCTTCTCTTTCGATCATATATTCGTCAGTGTGTGTATGTTTATTGAGAAAATACACGCAAAAGATATTAAGCATATAGTATTATTGAGGTATATCTTGTACGGTATTCAGTATTACATTATGTTCATTAAGGAGTTTACACTCCAACATTATGTAGACGTAAGTAAACAGCTATTTCAAGTATTCTTAAACCTAGTCCTACCATGGGAGCCACCTTCTCCGTCTACCGAATAAGGCATAGTGACTTTATAGCCACTAAGTGTATTCCCACAGTATTCTTTCACACGACTCACAATTGGAAATCGTATACGCATAGGGCTACTAGACAAATGAGGCGATGCGAAAGTGTATCATTTAAATAGAAAACTAGATTGCATGACATGTCTAACGCTAGTGGATCCAGATTTTGTTGCGATCTAAGGACTTGATATTAACATATTGAGCGACACAGCGTAAAAACATTGACAAAATTGGTAATTAAAATCAAGACTTAATCGCTGTAATATTTCTAAAATGCGAATAAGTCGTTTTAGACAGTTTTATACGTCGATTTCTTCTTTAAAGCTAGATTGTGCCGGCATTTCCTATGCCTAGCCTTGAGAAGAAACTCCAAAACAAACTCAAAGATCTAAGTCTACATAAATTCAAACTGTGCAAGCGTCTGAGGTGGTCTTTATACGAAAGAACAACTTCAGTTCTGAGCTGACCCGTCACGACACCGAGTAGACTAGATAAGTTAGTAATAACGGAGCTCAACACGACTCCAACCGGTCTGCAACCGCAGTCAAACATTTGGGAAGGCCAATAAAATACTCAAAACTACGATCCCTTTTAGTGCGAGATAGTGTAAAAAATAGCAATGTATAATAATGGGTAGTTGTCGAAACTCGCGATTCACGGAGGCATCGGTATCGCTGAGCTTTTAATCAGCCATCAGTCCATTCGTGATCACAATGGGATCAAACCTCTTGAAACCTTTAAAACAAGTTTAGATTTGAAGTTATAAATGTTAGCGATTAAGTCACCATTTCAGCATCTAATATGCATACAAGTCAATAAAGTTTGCTAATAAAATATACAAAATAACTGATATAATGTCGCTGATCCGTTTTTTATTTTATGTATTAATTTTATTATATTTTGCTTTGTTAACAACTTTCAAGGGAGCTTCCACTCTTACACTTCCTGTGTTGCTTAATACTTCACAAAATATAACGTACACCCCGTGTAACGCAAAACCAATTGACAAAGGGGTCGAACTGACTACACATTTCAATTGCAGGTATGCAAATAAAGTGTATTTTTCGGTTGTGTAAAAGTAAAGTTTACACCTACACAATAACAATAGTAGTAGGAGTACCTAGTACAATAGATTGTGTACTTTTAAGTTTTTTGAATACATTTTATAAGTTACATACATATATAGAGCAGTTTTTGTGCTACCTTAAGTCTATTCTCATACAGTCTACATGGTTTACAATTGATTAAGTAATATATTTATAGGTATGTCATTAAAATAACCATGGCAATAAGTCGTTGTAATAAATATAAAAATAATATACGATAAATCTATACAAATAAATAAAATTTAAGTGTCTGTAATGTCATAACAGCATTTTATTAAATGCATCCGCATGTTTACACGGTAAATTTACCGTGTAAACATTCGAATGCATTTCACCAACAAATAAATTTTTAACATTTTTGTCTCTCTCTGTTTGTGGGGGTGGAACAGGTGATTTCCACAGAACTTTCACTGGCATATAGCTGGTATTATAAGGAGTAACTGAGGCTACTTTTATTTTGGAAAAAGAATTAGGGTTCCGCGCAAAATCACTACAAATTATAAAACAAAGTCTCCCGCCGCGTCTGTCTGTTTCCAAAAAACTACTAAACGGATTTTCATGCGGTTTTCACTAATATACAGAGTGATTCATGAATAAGGTTTTGGTATATAATTTGTACCCGTGTGAAGCCAGGGCGGGTTGCTAGTATATAATATAAATATGTACATGCGAGCGAAGCCGCGCGGGAATCAGCTTGTATAGAATAAATTTAAAAAACCGTACTTATAAAAAGAAAATCACACGAAAACTTAAGTGTGTTTCCGATCTATGCATCCCTGGGTATAAATACAGATTATATATTATTATCTCCTGATTTTTTTTATACCTGAAGGAATGCGCATAGTAATAAGTATTACATCATAAAAAGTATTTTTTATCAAATTAAACAAACCATTATGGTAATCGCATCTATTGCCTATAGATAAGCTAAAGCGCTAAATAAGCGAAAGAGCTAAATAAGCCAAAGAGTTTTTTGTGTGATTGTTTGTTTGTTTAAACGCGATAATGTCTGGAACTGCTAGTCGGATTTGATATTTTTTTTTTTTTTGTATTGGATAGAGAATTTATTGAGAAAGGTTATAGGCTATGTAACATCACGCTACGACCTTTAACGGCGGAGCAGTGACCATGAACGGGTGAAACTGTGGGGTAGGATTAGTCTTTCTATAAGCCGGACATAAGGTTTAGCCGTCAGAACTTTCAATAAATAGATTTTTTATCGACATTCCAAGCTAACGGTTTACTACCAAGAAAATAAATCTGAGTTTTTACAGTACAATAAATTACTACAATATTATAAAATAAAGTCTCCCGCCGCGTCTGTCTGTCTGTTCGCGATAAACTCAACTCATTCATGAGGAAGGTTTAGGTAAATAATTTGTTAAGGTTTTGTGTAAATTGGTTAAAATATGATGATGGTTGTTGAAGATGTCTCTGCTACCCGTGCGAAGCCGGGGCGGGTTGCTAGTCTTTCCATAATTAACACTTATATGTACCAACCTACTTTGCGGCATTAAGGGTGTAAAATTGTTAGATGGATTTGCAGTTTATCTGTTACTATGCCCGCAATGCCTATTAAATATTTTCTTATGACAGCCGTGAAGGTCCTATATATCGTTCCACCGCACTTCGAAATGAGAAAAGCTTGAAGAATTTATGTTAAGGAAACTACTACTCAATGCTATAATCCCAGCCTATTATTTTTTATGGTGTGCCTTATAATGTCCTAGAACTTTATACTGTTCTTTTCATAATATACCGAGAGTACTCATGATGGGAGTATACTCAGTAAGTATATTTATCATAAAAAAAACATTTTCTATTTGGCTATTTATTTATTATTTTTTTGCTTTTTACTACTAAAATACGACACAACGGATTATAATGCAGTAAGAGCTCAACATTTTTTGTGATATTTTAATATATTTATGTCAAACACAAATCCTCATAATATATGGTGGTCAATAATGCTCTGGCTATATGAAAAAATAAAATTTACGTACCTATTCATTTTAGGTTTATCCGCTGTATCAGAATATGTAAAACGTTTTGGCATATTCTCATTTGAAACCGTATAACTGAGTTAAATGCTAGCTAAGTGTCTGTAGAACACCATTTAGCTAATTTCTCTTTTTTTTATTTTTTCTTTTTGATTTAATTTTCTTTTAATTTGTTTTAGGTAAATTTATAATTGGTCACGAACCATCTTGAACCATAATACTCAAAATAGATTTTGTTACATTAACAGACGGGTCTTTCATCGTTTCAGCCCGGTCTTGTTTTGGCCCACAAAACAACGCAAAAACAATGAATTTAATAAAAGGATCGTCTATTCGGCTCAGTACATAAAAAGAAAGTAAGATTAATTTGCATTTATTGTTTGTCCAGTCAAAGAGAAAAGTGTTAAATATTGAAATGAAACGAAATTATTGGATTACATTATATCAATATTTTAATTCAACATCATACAAAAGCCAAGGTAGCTGCCCCAGCTACCTGCAGCGGCGACCACCTCTTTTTGTGAATGTGTGAATTATGTGAACCTATACGTGATGAGTGTGATGACGATGGTGCTTCTTCTGACATTAATTTTCATGTGATGAACCTACAATACGAAATTTATTCAGGTGTTCATTTTAATCTGGCAGACTCCGTTCGGAATATTAAAAAAAAAAATTAAATCACTTATCGCCAATATATTATTTTCGAAGCAAATAAGAGAAGACTACGACATAAATTCGTTGCGTTTTGAATCTTTTCTGAGAAACATTTATATGTACTACAATGGCGCAGTGGAGCTAGTATTGGCTCTTGAAGTTATCGCGTAGAATCTTTCAAATGAGAAAAATGTCGCGAGGGACATTTGTTCCGTGTAAGGCCTCTTGATGTTGTGGCTACTACCAAAACCTCTAAGCCATATCCCCTGCAGTGTCTTTGTCCACTCTCATTTCATCAAAGCAGCATGACATTCGGTGACTAAAAGTAACAGTATTGAATGTTAAGACGATGTTTACACGTTATTAGTGAAAGGTTTCCGGTTTTTTACTAACAAGGTATCCGCCAATATGAAGACATTTTGTTTTTATTAATAACTAGCTATTGACTCATAAAAGTAATTTTTCCATCCCTTGGGGACATTTTTCTTTTCGTTAATGTTACGTGTAACCAAAATTACATGATAATCGAATGAATGGTACGGCAGCGCATAAAATACGAACAAACAAACATTAAATAAGATTTATTTTTGCCCGCGTTTCACTGGCGTTTATACCGGAGGCTCTAACCTCTCTCCTTTTTCCCATACTCCCACCTAAAAGGCCGGCAACGCACTTGTGACTTTTCAGTTGCAGGTGTCCATGGGTGGCGGGAGTCACTTACCATCAGGTTACTGGTCTGCTCGTTTGCCCCTTATAACATAAAAAATAACGTAAATTGAGAGGGCCGTCAATCAATTCACAAGGGAACCTGTGGAACTGTACCTTTTTCTGGATAAAGGTACCCTATGCCTGTTTCTGTACCTCAATTCCATGTTGGTCGGTAGTTAAGGGGTAAAAACGTAACAAACAGACACACACTCGCATTTTTAATATTAGAATATTAAGTTACTCTATTACCAATAAACACTTTTTTATGGGATAGGGGGCGGCGTCATCTGTGCTTTACAACTGAGTAGAAACCATTTGTTCTAAACTTATTTACTGTTTAAGGACGTTCCACTGATCCTCAAACACACGGTGTCCCTACCCACAAACAGTTACAGCTTCGCTAATAACTCGGCAAGAAATTGCATCTCATATGAACGATATATCTTTTTAAACTGCTACACTTAACGATCGTATCTAAGGTGTGGTGTAGAAAACTGTTCAGGTGTTTGGTGTTCTTGCTCAACCCGGTTTGTGTGTGTGGATTTAATTTAAGCTCTTATATGCAAAATTTTGGTTACGCAAGCTGGAGGATTGTGGAAAACTTATCACAGTTCATATAAGCTATTTACGTTCTTCATGTACATTTCTTCTAGTAATGTATGGTTGTTATACATTTTTAAACTAATACACGTTTGGTTTGACTTTACAAACGTTTTGGCGTATACAAGGTATACCTATACTCAGTATCTATATATTAATACGTGAAGCGAAAACTTTGGATCCCTTTTTACGAAAACTGGGCGGACAGAGGAGTATGAAATTTGGCACACTTATAGTTTATACAGAGAAGAAGTGACAAATGCTAAAGTTTTTGAACAATATTTGCTACAAAGTTAAAAAAAAATGCAAAAACGGGTACATACAGCTATGAGCGTCCAGTATATATTTTGACCTGTCATGGTACAAAAGTCTATACAATGACAGGTCAAGTAATATTGGCCAATGAAATAAACCATGGTCGAAATTGGTCCACCACGCGATCTCTAGTACTTATAAATCAAACAAATAATTATTCTCCTATGTCAAGTTTTATTCTAAAACACTTTTACAGATACATGCACCTGCACTCTTCTCTTTTCTCCTTCCTTCTTCTGCCAGCTTTTACACTATAAACATAACAGCCATCTTCCTTCGTGGAATAATCAACTTATTCTTAGTCTTTCATATCCCTACACCACTAATTTCCTGATAGAAATATAAGACTAAATAAAAACGAAAAGATTACTCTTACTAAGATATAAATGTCAATGAGGAGTGAACAGAAATCGTATATCTATAGGGATATCTCGAAATTCTATAGAAGAACAGAGTGAAAAATGTAAAAAGAACGGTCATACTCAGAAGTTGGATAAAAAAGAAGTACAATAGTTTGATTGATTGATGAAATCAATTGATGCATAAAATTTCAAGCAGAAAGTTAAATAAGTTGAGCGGAGCGGCAGTTATCAAGATGGTCCAATTTTTATTATTGAACATTATTGAATAACAAAATAAAACAAAGTAATAATGCATGTTGATCATTGGGACAAATGGTGTTCATTATTTTTAAAATACTAGCAGCGCCCCACGGTTTCACCCGCGTAAGTTCCGATCCCGTGGGAATATCGGGATAAAAAGTAGCCTATGCGTTAATCCAGGTCTCCAGCTATCTACATACTAAGTTTCGTCGCAATCGGTTCAGTGGTTATTGCGTGAAAGAGTAACAAACATCCATACATCCATCTATCCATCCATCCAAACTTTCACATTTATAATATTAGTGGGATTTCATTAATAAGTCTCTACTCTAGTCTAGTCCTATGCACCACTGTACTACATAGGATTCTAATCGCAAAACCCTCAATTTTCAAGGCAATATCTTTCCCATTCTGTGTAAGAATTACGATTGTAACTCCTTACTCCCAGCTTCCAATCTAATAGACTTGTTCACTTGCATTTAACTCCACAGTCAATCAACTGAATTGAGTCTCTAAAAGGCTGAGAGTGATACTCAACTTGTTCAAAGACAAGCTGCCTTCGGAGGCCGGCAGCATAAAAAAGGCTTTAAATTTACTGAGTAAGTTACCTTAAAGTGATATACTGCCTGCTAAACGAATGCAAATTGAATTTAGTACATATTTCATTTAGTAGTATGTTGTTGAGTTTATGAGAGCTAAAATGTTTAATAGGTAAGTGTACATTGTACGAAACTTTAGGCTCTCTGAAGATGAGAGTCTGTTGCAGAGGGTAATGTACTTCGCGTACGTGTCGGGTGTACAGTGCCATTGATCTCACCACAATAGTGAAAAACCATCGCCCTAGTAGTTAGGCTCATCCAGATCGCAGCACCAATGAGCCTTGTAATGAAAGCCTTTCCTATGTTGAGTATTTAGTATTTAATCAATGGGATTGGTTGATTCAATGACCTGGTAAAGGTTTATTTATTTATTACAGACACGTCATTAAGTAAACAACAAAAATGTTCAACACGTCTTATATGTACATCTATTAAAAGCATGCACAGACTACACCAATGGATTGAAAAAAATCTAAGTGGCTAATATAAGGATAAAAAACTATCGTAAAATTTAAGGTAATTTAAAACTCACTGGTTCAGCATGCCACATGATATATTTACATTTGCCGTAAAGATCACGATAATTATTTTTTTATGTTTAAACTTCAAAAAGTCTAGTTGTTCGTGAGCATCTAATCAAATACGAAAAAAATACTAACTTAATGCTTTGCATCTGCTACAATAATTAAATGACCACTATCTGATACCCTCGTAGATTAATAGAACGCAAGTAAGACTTCAATAAATTCTCACAATCATTTATATTTGCACCACATCCATAACAAGTGCACACGCAAGGAAGTCGACGTCATTGCAATGAATGATACGGTGTGATAACGTTTGATACGACTTCCTCCACAGGTGACTAGACTCATTGAGATACAACTTTCTTGCTGAGAATTATTAGAGGCGAGATCGTGTGTGCTTTACTCACAATGTTTGTAGTTACTCATGGGAACTTTCTAGACGATTTATAGGCGTTGTAAAAGTAACGGTAGGTGTTGTAAGCGTAACTTGTGTGTAACTTCTTACACACTTATGTTTTGAGTTACGGACATGTTTTATTAAATTTCTTACAGTTATATCGTTTGTGTGTGTGTGAATATTAAAAATATGCGTAACCGGAATATATGTATTAATTTGAAATATGTATATAATACTCTGACAAGTTTTCACCAACTTTTATATAAAATGCCATATTTAGAGCTACAAGAAAGTTTACAGTCAACTCCACGATTTAATACAGGAGTCTCAAATGATATACAAGTCTCAGATGTCACGGCCTGACATTACCGTTGCATGCTAAATTCGTGAAATAATAGACGTGGCATATGTAAATAGTCAAGCAGATCTACATACATCGATCTCCGGCGATGCCCGATACTGAGAAAGGGGCACGACATTGCTGTTTTCCATTGTTACCGACACGACTTTAAATTTGTGTGAATAAAAAAAGAAATAGATTAATTTACATATTATTATCATAGAATATAATCTTTCATTGACAATGACTTTTAGAAATATGTTTTGCCTTTATTAACGACAAGTACCCTTTTATTTCTATTCAAAAAAGGCAATTCCATACCTCATTCCTCCTTAATTCATTTCATCTAAACCAGTACACAGGTTCTATTAAAATTTTGTATGCATAGACCTTATTACCCACGTACATTAATTATAAATTATCACGGAATTTGCTTTGAGGTAAAGCATAAATTTTGCGGTAAAACATTTAAAAGGCATTGTCCAAAGAATATTTAAAGATGAATAGTGATTTCATACAATATTATACGTTTACGTTACGTATTATATGATACCTAAATTGCGATTTTAAACTAAAGCAAAATAATTTTTTTTTAATTAAAAATATTGTAGTATTTGTTTTTAGAATCTTTTAAATGTAATTACAGTAGTCCTAAAACATGTGAGTGAATTCCACCCCCCGATAGTTACAGTAGTATATAATATCTTGACTCTTATAAATATTATATTTATAAATTTTATATAATAAATTTCTATATATTATAAATTTAAAAAAAATATTTTATATGTTATAAATTTCTCTTCGTGTGTCGGCTCCAATGGCCAACTACGTTAAAGTAGTCTCGATGTGGGAATGTCCTCAGAGAGATCTTCTCAACTTGTTTTGAATACTGCGCGCCGGTGGCCGGCGGTACACAGTTTTTGTTCTAACCACCTTAATTTGGTTTTCCCTTTGTTATACGTAGCCACTTAATATTTAAGCGACCTCTGGCATTAAACAAAACAAACGGACATTAAAAATGGTTCATTGGCATCAAATTTTTCCTTTGATTTCTTAAAAAAACTGATGAACGCTTATATAGATGTAGGTGGTATACTTATAGCAATGTTTGGGACTATAATGGTGTCCAAGATTTCTCGAATTAATGTATACAGGAGGTTAAGATTTTAGTACGTGCATATTAAAATCTGAATACCAAAAAATAAATTCTTTTTTAAATCGATTCGATGTGTGAAAATTATACCTATAAACATAAATATAGTCACTTGAACTTAAACATATTCCGTTTCGGATAATCCAATACAATAAATACTCTTTTTCTTCCAATCTCACTATCCTCAGCCCCATCAGATATACCAGTTACTGTAACTCGTTTGGCGGCGCCTTTATATAAAACTTGAAATACATTTTTATATAGAAACAGATTGACACTTTTGATCAGAACAAGTGTCATAACACGGTCTGCACATTTTTCGAAGAGCCATTTTTGACAACATTGAATAAGACTTATGTTGGGGCGATTATCGCTTTATGTTCCGGTACGATTTGCTATCGTGTGTTTTTAGAAACTACCAGACCTTTTATGTCAAATAGTATAATTTCAACTCTATACAAATATTAATGATAATATATTTTTAATACATTCAAGACGTCGCAGTAGTATTATATTTTTGTCAAAATTTATGGATTGAGAATTTTAATTAAATCCTTAAATTATAAGGAGCCATACGGTCTCTTTTTTATTGTGTGAAAACCTCCACGGGTCATCCCCTCACCGGGGCTAGCGGTGAAGTGGTGTGACGGAACCGACTAAAACCACAAGGTGTTCCGACACAAATTAGTCTATTGCAAGGGACTTAGGTATACCTTAGGAAGAAAACCTACTCTAAGAAAACCAACATTAATAACCAAGAAAATGTTCACTTTGTAAAACTGCAAGAACTGCAAAAAATATATTTTTTCGTTGCTGAAAAAATGCTTCCAAAACATGCTCTTGATTTCTAAAATACGTGTATATACTAATAATAACAAGGTTATGGTAATATATAATACATATATAGTTTCTAAAATATATTAAAAAAATAAAAAGTTCTTTAGAATAAATAAAATGATTCGAAATAGGTACGAATAAAAGTATTTCACTGTCTAAGCATTGTTTAAAGTTGTTAATTATCTTCATTTAATCTGTATTTTAAGCATCTAATTGTACCTATGAGATAAAGCATTCTAATTCCAACAATTTTTTTTAAACGTATCCCTTTAGTACGTAACTCTTTAGACGTATCCCTGTACATATATAGTAGATTCAGAAACATACAATATTTGTGATTTGACCGTAACATGCGATACAAAGAGAGCTTTCGGCGACTCACCGATGCCGCCAGATAAACCCTGAATAATTGTTTCATTAATAAATTGCTTCTTTAATAAACGTAAAAGAACTTACGTGGAAGCGTTTCATAAATAAACACAGGTATAGATAGGATCTGGTAAAAAAAATGATCATTACCAACACGACATTTGGACAGTGTATAGGAAAAATGTGCTGTGTGAGGTGTATTGAGTTGATAATACCACATTTTAGAATTTAAAATACAGTATTCTGAATAGTTGACGTATTATAGTGTACCAGCTCAAATTAGTTGGACACGTAACTAGTAAATATTGGTGCGCCTATGTACCAGATGTGCATCAAGTGTAAATTATTTAATAAATAACTTTAGTAGATGGCAGCCAATAAAAACTTTGTATGTTGTTCCTGTAATAAATATAGTGAGATTTCCTCAAGAAGGCGTCGAAAGGGCGCTTTTGTGTTTTTCCTTCTATATCTGTTCGTATTGCCTCTTTTTGAGATAGCCGCTTACCATCAGATGCGTATTTATTTACGTGCTTGATTGTGTGAAAAACATTCTGTAAGCTTATTATTTTACTCAATAAAATTTTTTTAATTATATTACAAATGGGTAAAATTACGGACATGACCTAACGTTATTTAAACTTTGATTGTTTTATTACATAATGATTGATCTTTAAACTTCTCTGACTTTCGGTAATTTATATCTTTTACCAAAGTTTTGTATGTCCTCCGCACCTCCACTTAACAAAGTTAAGATCGAAAATGTTAGTAAATTAATACATATAATAATAATACCTCTATAAAATCAAAAGCACAGCTCTAACAGCTCTATACATTTCTAACGAGTCTAACCCTTACAACTTGCGAATGCCACAAATTTTTACGTTGAATATTTCCGAAGATATTAATTGCCGTCTTTAATGTACGATAGATTTCTTGAGATATTTAGATACGTGTTCTTAATGGTGTCTATAAGCGGCTAACTCGACGAAATACCCATAGAAAACACATTTTTTTCCTTTAAATAACATAATTAAAGGTTTTTGAAAACCACTTGAGATTGACCCCTGATTACGACAAGCGATGCTTCAAATGAGGGTTATTATTTCTTTTGTTATCAAATTATGTATAGTTTGTATTTAAAATTAGGAATTTCCGAACATAAGATAAATTACGTGTTTATAATACTAGAAATGTTGTTAACGTTACTTGTGGATAAATAAATATTTCTTATCATGTTAGAAGAGATAATTCAGCACTATAAAAAACGCTATAACATTTAATTCAAGTTAATTTAACATAGGCTTATTCTCACTGATGCAGATTAAGATAACTGATTACGTAATCTTAATTTTAAACTTTATTATATAAAAACCCACGGATTACTTGTGACACGAGTCACGGCTTATTAGTATTCTAGTTGACTCCCATTATCAACATAAGAATCTACCTAACACTTATACAGGGCTTGATCTTCTCAATCATCGATTATGATGACGTGTTTCTCTTCACCTCAAAGTAGATCTGCTCATAGAATAAACTTGAAATACTTTATTCGTGGGAGAGCCATGCTTTGGCACGTATGGGGTGGCTCGACTGGAGTGATAACACGGCCTCACAGAAAACCGGCAATGATTGCATTGCTCTTCGCCGCGTGAATGAGGTTAACGGAGGTCGTAAGCCTTCCCTCTCCTCCCAATCTCCGCTCCCCCCTCTTCCCCTACTCCCACCTTAAAGGGTGGTAACGGACTTGTAACTCTTGAGTTGCAGGTGCCCATGCGCGGTGGTAGTCATTTACCATAAGTTGACCCGTCTGCTCGTTTGCCCCCTTTACCATAAAAAAAAACACCTTTTCAGTTTATATTTAACCTTCAATTCTGTGATTACTCATGGAATACCTCAGAGACGTGACGTAGCATTTTGCTGGTTTGCTAGAATATCGACATAATTCAAAATTCAGTCGAATTGGACTAAGTATGCCGAACGATCATAAATCTCTGATATTTTATGGTGAACAAAGATGCAACGCCGATTTCGTGCTAACGTTCGTTAGAAAGCGACAAGTTCATTATATATTTAGAACAAAATACTCTAGCGGAAATCACAAAACATTGTCATTCCCTAAAATCAAAAATTTTGAGTTGTGTCGCTATTCTCGCAAACCAGCGATATGTACTTTGACCACGCTGTTCAGTCTTCTACCTAACTCTACAGGCTCTCAATTTAAAACTAAAATATATGTACTCGAATCATAACAAAGATATGTTACTATATACTAAGTTACCTTTTCAATTGTAAAATAAAAATAACTTTTGAAAAACTTCTTTGTACCTTCATTTTCTATCCTTAGAGGTGGAATATTTTAATTTACGAGTAAAAAATAATTATTTCAATCGCTTTATAAATGGCGAAGATATCGTGAAACACACAAAAAATAGAGAAACTCGGGATTTAATCGCGATAATGTACAAGGTACAATTCCTTTTTGGTTACCCGACGTTTCGTTCGAATTGCATCGATCGTGTTCACAATATGTATCAGAGTCGCAACACAATATGTATCAATATACTGTTGAATTGAGAACCTTCTTCTTTAGAAGACGGTTTAAAAGTTACTCATTTTATTTTCACGTTTATACCAGTTGCATGGTTTATAACATATATTTTGTGACGTAATAAAAACAACTGTCTACTATCACAGTAATAATTAACTTCTCCCTTATCATTTATGATTTCCCTTTCTTAAGCTGGAATCATACGTTCGGTCTATGTATGCTACTATCTATAAAAAAATGATTTTTGAATCAACCCACTTCATTTCTAAATCACAAAAAGGTGAACTGCTAGAAAAGTTCCAAAAGTTTCAAAGTTCAAAAAGTTTAAATAAATAAAAAGTAAATTAGCGAAAGGACGGCTATCATTACGTCATTAAAATATCTTCCCAAGTCTAATGTTCTGACTGTACCAGACTAAGTACAGCCATAGAAAGTTAATTATTATCTAAGACAGAAGCTAGGGCCTGGACAGGTTCCTAGGACAAAATAATAAATAATTCCAGTTATATAACAGGTTTCATTAAGACAGCAGTAAATCAGGCTACCTGAGATGCGCCGGCGCACTGGCGCAGCAACATTATGAGGTACAGTCCGCAGAAAAAATAACAATTTCATTTATTGGCAATATTATCAATTAATAATGTTCATTATGTGTATAAATTTGTTATTTCTATCTTGTTTTTTACTGCAAGATACTTACAGATGAGATATGTATTTTAATCGTTCGGTATCATTGCAAAAAGTATTATAATTTTTAAAACATGAGTTCAGTAACTTTGATCTTGTGTAAATCTACTCCATGCTAATAAGTAATCAGCTAAAATTTTACATCTGTCCTTTTCACCTGTCAAGTAATGTTCTCTATTGTCAGCGTTATTCTCTAGGGTTTTTTCAAATGTTATAATTTTCAAATAATACGAATATTTTTATGATGGTCGATGAAGCTCTCCATATGCTGTTGATTGAAATAGGTTCATGTGCGGGCAGTGGAGACGATATCCTAAAGTCCGGGAATTCATAACACCAGGGTCTAAGATGACAAAAAAATACTGATCGTCTGATAATTAGACTGTTGAAGGAGCGTACGAACACATCTAACAGAAGATATATATTATATACACGTTTTCCAGCCTGTGAAAAAATGAAGACATTTAATATGTTTTATTTAGTATCTATCTAATAATTTTAAACGAGCAATTCTTGTATATATATAATCTGAATCTAGGAAATGGCTCCAATGATTTTGATGAAATTTTGTATACAGATACTGTACAGTTTTGCATTTAAGGTTTAACTGCATAGTTGTATTTCCTGTAAAAATGCAATTTTACAAAAAAAAAAATACGATTTTACAAAAAGCTACCGAGCAAAGCTCGATCTCCCAGGTACTATATATTTATGTTAGATTAGGCTAAGATTATAAACGATTTATACGTATGGTATATCTAGAAAAACACAATTACTTAAAATTACTCTATGTATTCTAATAGTTCAAACATTCAATAGCTTTTTCTGTAAAACATATTACCTGATTGGATTCAAAGAATGAACTGGAAGCCACATTACATAAATAAATCGTTAGGTAAATAGTATCCACGCTTATTTTAACAGTGACTTGCTAATCCTATGAAGATAATTTTACGGCTCATTACTTTGTAACTTTCTGGAAAACATACATAACTTACGGATTTTCTCGAGAATAGCTAAACACTTTGAAAATTGTTTCTAGCAGCCCCTAAACGAACATAAACTTTATTTATTGGTACAATTAGTTCCTTTAAAATATTCTCTCTGTGGCTAAAATTCGTTCTAAGTATACCAGGGAACTTCATTATTGTAATAATTTTAAAGTGAACCCTTTTGATATCTTTGACTTGGGATTATTAATGATTAAATTATGCGTTTAATTTTATTATAATTTATTTCTTATCATTTATCAAAATACAACAGTTTACAGAAAAAGAGTGTTATCACAATGTCTCTTCTTCATCAAGGACTATCTCATTATTTACCACCTCACCGATGCAGTGTTGTCGTGCAGTGTGTCACAGAAAAGCCTGGAATTCCAGTTATAACCTAAGATTTCCCTTAGATTATAATATTGGATCTAAGATTACAACAGAACCTCCAGGCCTTTAAAAAAGCCGGTAGATCTTAACCACAAAATATTAGATGACATCTGTCAAAAGTTATAATTTTTTTTGTCTTTTTTGCTCACCGTACATTGCCTCTAATCTTTTAAGCTATTTGTGTGTTGCAATGAGTGGAAACGGTTATTAAAAGAGTACATCTAACAGCTTATCCCCGCGGCATCGGGACTCAATGTTTTCCTTCGTTTTGTTTTACCTCGGCGTTCATGGAACTACTGATTATGTGGTGTTTGTAATTGCGTAGATAGGATACCTACACTTTGAGAATCATTACAGTACTTAGGTGTAATCTTTTATTCGAGGAATAGGAAATCGGTAAACGAGGTCTATAATTGTATTTTATATGCAACAAGGGCGGTTATGGATCTTCGTTTTCCATGTGGATCAGATAAATAAATGATTAAGAATCATTCAGTATTAATTAATTCACGTTCGTAAAATCACTAATGCCGCGTTCCTATAATCAAGAAACGATTCGTTTTGCTTACAGACGGTAATATTTTCGTTAAAAATTCAACGAAATTTTACCGTCCGTAAGCGAAACGAATCGTTTCTTGATTATAGGAACGCGGCATTAGTGGTGATGCGAACAAACCAGTAGTCTTGCAAAAGTTCATAGGCATACTTACTATGCGGCTATTGGTGCCTGGCTTTGGTAAAAAAAAAATGTGTTGTACTATGCAAATCTTTCGAGCTTTGGTGATCCCACTCAAAAATATGCAGCAAATTGCCTTTCAGAAAAAAATAACACCTTGATGTCTGAAAATCATTACATATTTGGTTTTAACTACAAATTTGCTACTTATTAGCTTCGAAATATCCACCACACCGCCCAAAACGTCTTAGAGGTATACGCACTCCTAATATCTGAAACCCAGTAACCCTTTATTGCATTATTAATTACAAACAGAACTTGACATAAGACGAAAACAATAAATAATAACATTATAAGTGTCGAGGCCTATACAACCCCGTGTATCTGCTGTTTGACCCCGGATAAAGGGTTAATCTTCTAAGGGTTGCCCTATAAATCATGTTACATTTCGAGGGACTAGGGTTGTTACTTTCGTGAAAAGACAAACAGGACGGCTTCTTTAGCATGTGTGTTATTTTTAGTTAATATTTCTTTAATAGTAAAAATTAATAATGTATCCTGAATCCTAAAATTTATTTTAAGCTGTTTCTTATAATTTCCCTTAGAAGTAAATATATACTAGAAATTAATCAAGTCTGGGTAAAGTTTGTACTACATAAATATTTAAAAAAACTGTCAGTCGTAGGACTACACGTCAGAAGTAAAAACATAATTAAAAATTTATACACACACACACACGTGCACGCACGCACGCACGCACGCACACACGCACGCACGCACGCACGCACGCACGCACGCACACACACACACACACACACACACACACACACACACACACACACACACACACACACACACACACACACACACACACACACACACACATTAGTATATCTGAGTGTGATAGTCACGCGAGTTCAGTGCTTTTTTGAGAAGGTAAAAGTGCCGAACACGACTAAAGAAATTTTCATCTCAAAAAACATTACAAAATGAGTAATGTTGAATTTGTTCATTTATTTTTAAAGAGTCTTACAGACTTATGTATAACAATGTTGTATCATTACAATTAAATACGATCAGCCCTAAGATTGCAGTATAATAACTCATTCAGTTGACACAGATGGCGTTAGTGTACATCAAAATGGCCGCAGATTACTGTCATACATGATTTATTCCTATCAACTATTTGTATGCAAATGGCGACCGCTCCCGGTGTTTAAGTACTTTATACATTTCTTTTTACAATTAATAAATACATTCATAAAATAATGATGTACCTACCTACCTAATAGCTTACAATTAATTTTTGACGTGTAGGTAATTAATTTTAAAATTAACTTTGTTGCTTAAGGAACCCCTTTTTTTAATAAATACTTTAAATAGCAGTAGCGTAGTACTATAGCGTACTAAATGTATGCAACATTGCTTTTACTCTCCTTTGATCTTTCTAAGAAGCTCATACGTTTACTAGAATGGAACTGCACCTTATTGCTCAAAAAAACGTATTTAAATATTTATGACCGACATAGCTTTGCAAACTTCCCACATCAGAAAATATAATAATCAATGAAAATTCCGACAAATAACAAAATAAATTATGCACCCATCAAATTAAATATTCCGTATATCAAACCTGGGTCGTGTTGAAGCAATAATTCATAAATTGAGCCGATTAATTGATATCGCAGTGAAGGGTTAAACCCTCCCGAAGGGGTAGTGTCATTTGTTTTGACAAATACGCGACTAACGCAGTCGAGGGTTGTTCTAATAGATTGATGTGACGGTATTTGGATTGAGAGATGATTTTACAAAGCACTTTGCAATGAATATGACGTTATAAAAATCTTACTACATTCAAGGTGGTGCCATAAGGTCTCATGAAAATACATAAGGGCTATGTTGTGTTTCAGATTTATATATTTTTAAGATAAGGCTTCAAGAAGGTGGCTGACAGCGGATGGATGCGAACTGCCCAAGACTGGGATAGTTAGCGTTCCTTAGGGGAGGCCTTCGTCCAGCAGTAGACAGCGATAGGCCAATGATGATGATGAAGTTAGAAAACAAGCACACGTGATCCCCGACGGTAATTTGATAACGGTGTCTACGACTATACCTCAAAAGAACTTACGGTACGGTAAGGTATTTCACCAGTCTTCAAAATCGAATTCTTATATTTTGGCAAAAACTTTTACAATAGATATGGTTGACCAAGTACGCATTTCGATAAATAATAAATAAATAGAATAATAGAATTAGAATTAGAAATCCTAAACTAGACATTTGAATTGTAAAAACTAAAAAACAGGCTTTTATAAAAAAAAATAAAAAATAATTTAATCGAATTATTGCATTGTCATCGGTCTTTGACTGGTGTCAAAATCGTGCCCAAAGGAGTCGGTTACAAACAAACAAACATACAAACAAACAAACACACAAGTGAAGCTAATATAAAGCGTATACTGACTTCAATATGCCTAACTTAAACCAAACTTTTATTACCTATTTTCACACACACAAAAGGGTCCCTAGTCCTTTTAAAGTCGGTTAGAAAGGACCATTTATCATATCAATGTTATCATTACCATAGGGGGTGATTACGCTAATCACCACTCGTTTCACTAATAACACCAGCCTCCGCCGCCCGTGTTGAAGTCCGGCTTGTTTCATTTATGTCCACCATTTAATTCCTTTCTAGCCTGCACATACACTTGCAATAAAACTAAACTAATAAATAAAATAGGTAATTTAATTATTAAATTTATAGCAATATCCATTGTTTTATTACTTACACAGTTCAGAGTCCTGGATTTCATGGCCTGTTTTGCAGTAGATAAGCAGGTGGTGTCATGCGATTTTGCACGTTGCTGAAATTCTTCTCTTGGATAGAAGATAGAAGATAGGCAGGCTTTTGACAATGAATCTATTCAAACACTTTTACATGTTAATTAGTTCTGTTAAAACTAGATGATTTGCACATTTCTTTGGAGATTCTCGATAGCGAAAATGGCATAGCTTAGGCAAAAAAATTCATTTTTGAGCCGTTTACCTAAAGACATTAAATTTAAAATGTATTTTATTTCTTAAATTAATTAAATAAAGCACAAGAAGACAAAGGAAACAAAATAAAGCTTATAAAATATGACAAAAACTTAAAATGTAAACCTATTTTTGTGTCCAAAATTTGATATTTGTGCTCGAGATCCAAACCTGATTCTAATAAAACCATCTCTTGAAGTAGCGTCAGTTACACTTTGTGAAGGCTCTGTTTCCAGTTTAACACATCTTTCAACACATTGTGTGTATCAAGGACAGTCACCAGTCTTAGTCTTTTGAAATAATTTGAGGGCCTCATTAAAAATATGTCGAAGAACCGGTGCTGCTGTAACCCGACACTCGTGGTATATAATAAATTAGGTATAATCTATAGCAGATACGTAATTTTTTGGTGGTTTAAATATCCTGGGTTTAGAGCTACTTTCAGCTTGTTTATCATTGTAGTTGATAATGCCAGCTCTCGAATGTGTTTTCTAGGTTAGTAAAAAAAGTACTTTCGATATAAGATTCTGCAACAGATCTGATAGTTTCAGATAACAATCGAGAGTGTATAATCAGTTGCTAAAACTGTTTTATTCTAGCGTTAAACAGTCTTTTACTTGATTAAGCACCAAATCGCAAAGCATAGATACTTTAACCACGTAGTTGACAAATAATTGCAAATTTCTGATGAAGTAACAGCAACGTTGAAAGGCTTCTCAGATGACTCTAAAACACTTCAGTTTGTTTTCAAAACTATAATTTCGTTTGCTTTTAGGCTATCTTTTCATATGAAGTACTTTTTGAAATAGGATTTCAGTAGTTGCATAACTCGTTCCTGAGTTACAATTGGAATCTAATCTTTGGTCGAAATATTGTTATCTCTTCAAAAACAATCGCATATAATATTTGAATCGAAAAGATCCTTTCTATTATAATTATTTCAATTACAGGTCATTTTGATAAATAAAATAAATTTGAAAACTGCCCTTATTTCTTATGGTTAGTATCTACCGATCGTCAAGTTTTCTATATGGCCCTAATACGCTTTTTACACAATCGCAGCTGTACTTTTTTGCATAAAAATTACTTTGGTCACAAAGTAAACACTCACGAGTCAAGTCAAAAAAGTCATCAAAACAAGTCCAAAATTAAGGGAATTTACAGGTTGGTACCTAATAAATTGCAAATGAAGCCACCGGTAAAGTGCAGTTGCATGCAAATCGAAACTTTGTTTACACCTAAAGAGAACAAAAAGATTTTTTTTTTAAATATATATTATTTTGTTCAGGAGTCGAAATTAGGGATAACGAAATATCATAATTAAAATGAAACTTGGAATTTCGAAACTTGGAAGATCGGCAGAGTGCTAGAGATGCAGTTTTATTTTTTAATTATTATGGTAATCTATGATCAATTACGCAAATTTTGAACGACACCCTATTGTACATATACACAAGGAGATGAACATTTACGTAGTCATCTCTACTGTTTTGTGCTATTGTGTATAATGTTTTGATTTACCGTGACATGTTGCAGTATTTTAGGTCCTTTTTGTTTTGTGACCGACCACGGTGATTATTTTGTGTGATTTTCGGCAATAGTCAGTGCGAGCTACCCTGACTTTTTCCCGAATCGGTACAACCTATACGCATAATTTCACGATGATCGGTTAACTAGTTTAGGCGTGAAAGCGTAAGGCGCCGTTTACACGGTAGGTTTTGCTGTCAGTTTTGTCACAATCAAAACGGTGATTGACGAATAACCTATCGTCTAATGCAGTGATTGACGGTTGCATGATGAGATATTAATGTCGATATTATTTAATTAATCACCAACGAACATCCGTCAATCATGACTTTTGGGAATGATTGACGTTTGCATGAGCGTCTAATGGCCGCCTAAGAAACAAACAAACTCGCATTCATATTTCTAATATGATGATTAGGTTTAGTACTTCAAGGTTATATATTACTTCTAGCGTTATATTTCTACTGGGAAGTAGGGTTGACACAGTTTCATTGGGGTAGGAGAATAAGTTTTAAACGTAAGAGTTACAAGTAAGGCAGTACGTATACTGCCATACTGCGCATACGTATTATCTATTTTCAAATTTTAGAACTTTATTTGTGCTAAGAAATTATGCTTTATATATAAATCAACTATACACTACCTAACAAACGTATATGTTTTGCAAATTATATTTCCCGGTTCTTTTGAAGAGCATTTTAATAATTAATTAACTCAAAAGCAATAGAATAATTGAAGAGCATACTTTGTTATAATTAAAACCGAATTAAAACAAGCAAATTACGTATAATGCCCTATCTAATGCCTTTCGAATGGGGTCACAGAATCGCTGTTTAATAATGCATTTCATTACCGTAGGGTGAACATTGGTTCGTTGGAAACTACACTTTAATCAGAGAATTATAGGACTGACTTTTCATTGAATATTGTGTATGAAATAAATCCCATGATAGATAGCTCGTCTTTTGCCATGTGCTGCGTCGATTTAATTCGATTGTAAATGTTTGAAATCTTTGCTGCTCACAATATAATTTATAAATCTGTCATGTTTGGGCTGACAAATGGTCACACTGATTTATTTATGTGTTGTACAATGTGTCGAATTGTTTTATAGCGTCGTTTTGTTGTTTATACATTTTATTTGTGACCTGTTCTTAGCTTAAATGGCTTATATATTGATGGTAAAAATATATAAATTATTTATGCAAAAAAAAAAAAGTGTGGGTAGCGTAATGGCTAAAGCGTTGAACTTTTGACTGAATTAACCTATAGCCATGGTACACTACCGGTGTAAACCCACTCTCTTCGCTTTTTTTGGTGTAAAGAAGCCCACACACTCACCAACCGGCCAATAGCTCGGCCAATACCTATTTCGGCATCCACACGGTGCTCTGTCACCATCAAGGGGGGGGTTATTTATTGGCAATCGACAAGTGACATCACTTGTGTTTCGAGTGTTCATAGCGTTTACCATCACAGGGCTCGACTGCTGATTTAAAAACCTAGTTATATCAACAAGTAGAAGCGTCCATAGACAGCCCGCGTACTCAGTTAAATAATATAATTTACATTAAACCAATACCAAGAGATTTACGATCATGATTAAAATTCTTGCACAACATAATCTTTAAGCCTCGTTCGTTTAGCTCCTAAATTTTCATTTTAAAGTAAGTTATCCATCACCGATAGAACCTGATTACTTCTTACTGTTTTGGCAGAGTAGGACGCAGTATTATTTCTCCATACATAGCCTGGATGCCTTCACTGGTTGGATATAATGATACATTCAGCCGTTTTAGTTGCGCTGCGTTCTAAGAATGGCTAGAGCAGGCAGCTTGTGCTCAATGCTATTGTTTTTCTGTCTTCGAAAAAATATGTTACTAGGCTAGATTTATGGAATATTAAAATATTTTTTGAAATTTCGAACGCGGGTGTCACATTACTTTTCTTTTTCTGAACTATAGGTATCGAGACCTATCTCGACACCTATAGTTAAGAAAAAGAAGAAGAAACTCATTTCGAGGGTTTATTGGTATCATAAGGAACTATAATTACACCTTTTGCCTTAAAATAGTAGGTCTCTTTATTTTAGTTGATATCTTTTTAATATAAACACTAAAATAATTTACTAAAGGTACTTTAATTTTTTTTATGAAATCAGCCCTGTTTATAAACTTTCCTCCTGTTTTGTATGGGTTTTTCATACTTTCAGAAGTGTAGGTAGGCCACAATCGTGACGTTTTTCCTTCATTGTTACAGCAAGTGATGATTTATTTCTTTCACATGAACTTTGACAAGGCTGAAGTGTGCGACTAGGGATCGAACTGTAACCACTATGCTACCCCTCTTCCGTGCTTACACTGCTCCCACCCTTCCCCTAATTCCACCTTAAAGGCCGACAGCGCACTTGTAACTCTTGAGTTGCAAGAGTCCATGGATGGCGGTAGTCCATGGTAATCACTTACCATTAAGTGACCCGTCTGCTCGTTTACCGATTGGTCGTATACTTCTTTGCCATCTTAGTAGCAACAATAAAAATTAGGAGAGGAAGAGGTTTTTTTTGTAAAGTTTTATCATGTAACCAGTCCTTTCGAGTACGAACAATCTTCCTCATTAGAATCATCTTTCAAGTAGCAGGGAATAATTAATAACAAAACTAAGAATGACGTAAGAGTAATGAATACCAAAAAGGTAATATAAGACGACTACTAATCCCAGGTTACGACTGTTTGTCAACAATATAGTTACGAAGAAGTATTGCAGCATCGACTTTTCGCTGATAATAAGAAATCTTGGACACGATTAACATTTAGAAAGTAAAATAAAAGCAGTAAATGATCCCATTAAAACCACGTAAAAACCAAGGAAGCAATTCTATAACATTTCAAACGCAACGGCATTTGCAGTGTATGCGGCCAATCAGGAAGCGGTCACATGTCAATCACCAATTACAGCGTATTTTGTCCCGCGTCACTCGCCGCCGACCAATCGACGCGCTGAATTTAAATCATTGTTCGGAATCCGAAACGGGGTACTTGCGGTTTTATACATTTTGTAAAAAATGTAAACTTTTTTTGTTTTGATGTAGAGATATTTAGTTTGAACCATAAACTTAATATACTAGCTAAGTTTATGGTTTGAACCTAATATGTTCGTTAGGGGTAAGCAGGAAACATTAATACGGCCCTAAATACAACTCAACCTTATAATATTTTTAAGAAAAGACACAATATTTATACGGTGTATATCTATAAGACGAGATTGACGAACTCCTACCTTTTAACATCGTATTAAATGGTAGCTGTTTAGCTATCATTTTGGGCTGAGAAATTGTGATCGGAACTAATTTATGGACAATTATTTAAAAATTAATAACGAAAATACACCACAACTCTGCCAAAAAAAACTAATTGAAGAAAAACGATTAAAAATGTTTTTTTTTATTATAACCACAGTCACTCGCGATGATGTAAGGATTCTAATGAAACCCTCCCATACATCCAAATCAGTTCAGGCATTTAGAAGTTATGGCGGAGTAAAGAACAGACATACATGAACTCTGAAACACATTACACTCCTATTTTGGGTATAGTCGTTTAATAACATGTCTGAATTAAAAAATTATGGCTTATTAATTCATCATCATCATCAGGCTATCGCCGTCCACTGCTGGACGAAGGCCTCCCACCAAGAACCGCCATCTATCCCGTTCTTGGGCAGTCGCATCCATCCGCTGCCAGCCACCACCTTCTTCAAGACGTTAGTCGGTCAATTAATTTATATTTACATGTACATACATAATATATTTATTTATACTGTCCGAAATTGGCAGTACCGATATATCTCGATCTATCTATCTACCATATATCGATATATAGAACGTTATAACGTTCACTTCAGTGATCTAACGTCCTTTTTATCAGAAACTAATCCATTGACGCCTTTCCACACCTTCAAATTCACCGTTTACAAACAAGACAACAGTTTATCATCGCATGTTATTAAACACGACATAAAAAGACACACCTAGATATAAATTACAAAACAACATTATAATGATTACCTTATCGAGTTTATTTGATTCCATTGATAAAACAATCATTGATGGAATGCATTGAACAAGCACATAATATACACTGTTAATTCTATTTACGCAATTCACATACTCAGATTTGCTGGCTGCTAATTAATTTCCTGTGCAGTTTAAGAAAGCAAAAACTTAAGCTGAGGGCATACTGGTGATGTAGATAAACCCAAGCTATACTATACTATATACAGCTATAGGTAAAGTAGGTATCGCCACCACACCACATGGAAAATATGATGTCAAACATTGCAGGGCACGATATTGGTTTTCTCTGTTTTTTATATCATTAAGTAGGGATACGAGTTCGTGGCGACAATGCAATCACTTTTAACGAAGACTAAGCTGGGCGATATTTTGGTTCAGCTCACTGTTATAAGTATACATTCATAATTATGTATATAACATCCCAAGCGCCATTGGACCGCAGCACTATATGATGAATTTTTTTTTACAAAAACATACTTTATTTTTTATTTACACTGTTAATTTAAAGACGTTACAAGGTAAAAATCAACTATAAAATCAATATTTTACTTTAAAATCTTTATTTTATATTGTGAACCTCAACGATAACATCAGCTAAGGGTAATGAATTTGAACGAATTGCTATGCACAGTGGAAAGTCTGCTGAATTCCCTCAACAGAGACCAATTTTATTAAATCTGTACTATGTTACATATAAATAAACTATTTATTCAGATACTGTTATGATTTCAAATCATATTTTGCCTTAAATCGGTGTACAATATAAATCATTTTCAATCCCACGTCTCTGGATAATGCATTCAGCGTGAACCAATCTTAATACGCCACACCTGTATACAGTACTCCTAATAGGAACTACATTGCCTACTTGCGATGCTAATTATGTATATCTAGGCTAAATTTCCTTCGTAATCACTTTATAGCTTTACTGGTTTGTTTTTTAAAATAAAATTGTCTAAAACAATGTGTAAATAGCGCTCAATTTGGAAACAGAATCAAAATGGTTGTCGGTTTTAATATTAAAAGGTTCATATCTGAGATGGTAGTACTTTTAGATATGTGCAGTGGAATTCGCGTTTAAATTGGAATGAGAATAACCTACAGGAAAACGTTGCCAAATAAAGGAAAAGTAAGTAGTTTTGTGAAAGTAATTAAGTAAGTGTGACCCTCTTCGCAAACTTCAAGCCCGAGTAGGCCAGGTCCACTCCGTACTTAGATATGAAGCTACAAGTACATGGCAGCTTGCCAGGTGAGACCAGTGGGCGGCCGCGCGCCAGCCGTGTCGCACGTTAGTTCAATATTCACTTACGCGCTGCGTCATGTCGTCCGATAGATATTACTTAACTATAATGAAGACATCGTATTCACCTGCTTAAATAATAACAAGGATTCGAAACTCAAGTTTTTTACACTTCCAAAGGACATCAAAAGATAAACAAATGCAAACCTAAAGTTGTCAGAAGAGATAAGAGTTACGCGGTAGACAGAGAGGCAACATCTAGGTAAATATATAATGGTACGTGATTAGCGCTGTGTGACCTGAGTTGAGCTTTATTGTGTCGGAGCAAGAGTCGCTATTTCTTTAAATGATTTTGTGGAGTGCGACTTCTGTCCTGGTACTAATAGTTTTTCTGTGGGCCGAGCTCACGTCAAAGTCGTTTTAGCTTACTCTATGCCACCTCTTATTTTAAGTAAAACCTCATGCCGTCAACTCCGGCGGTTTATGCGGCGGTATCGAATCAAAGTTGAACAAACTGGGTAACTAACTCGGCATCAGGCTGATACACCAGAGTGACCTGAAATAGGTTTTAACAAGAACAATCAAAACTGTCAGGGACAAAACTTTGTTAAGATGGGTCAAACACTATTTGTATTCTTATTAACCCTTCCGGCTAAACCACATGCTTGTGTTAGTGGCTTCATATTGGTAGTGTACTCGATGGGGTTCGAACCCACAACTATTTCATCGCAAGTCTGAGTATTAGCTATTAAGCTGCCACCGTTTAAACTCTTTGATTTGAAAACAAGTAAAGGATTGTGAACATTTCTTTTGTTCTCATTTGGTCTAATTCTGTGTATACGTCGTAGGCCGATCGTTGAATTGGGTAGTTCGAGATATGCCTAGGTACAGCATTGTATGCCGGCATTCAAAGCTTAATATTTGACAATTTGCCTGGCCATGTTTGGTCAAATCTATTCTGTAGAGTGACAAAAATCATGTATCATAAAAATGATATACGATTCTTTGTTAAGCGCATCATTTGAGAAAGGTTGCGTGAAGTTTTCTAAATTCAGTTTTAAAAAGTAAATTTTTTTTTAAACTAAAGGTGCTTTTTCTATAGGCTGAAAACCATTAGAAACTAATTTATTGAAAATCTTCATAACGTCTAGCTAGTTAGTAGCAATGAAAATTAAATATTTTCTATAAAGATGGCCGTATCCCGCCATGATACATGCTTGTTAGTGATAGTGGAATTAATTAATTAACTACATAGTACACACTAGGCCATAATACTTTTTAACCGACTTCAAAAAAGGAGGAGGCTCTCTTTGTTGCCTCAGAACTTTCGACTGGGTGAACCGATTTTGATGATTCTTTTTTTATTTGAAAGCTGGTGCTTCCCGTGTGGTCCAATTCTGATAATGGCATCCATCAGAAAACCATATATAAATCTTTTATGTAATAGTTTTTTTTGTTGAAGTCGGTTTTTTTTTTGAAAGAATGATCTTGCTTAGATTCTTATACATAAGTAATTGGTTGAACACAATATATGTGGACCTGAATCAAGCCTAGACCAGAGCTATAAATACGACAGTAGTGTACTACATAACTATCCTCAAACTCCAATCACATATCGATCGATGCTTGAGTAGCGTGTAACAATACATATTTATGCACAACTAACAGCGCCCTGCGGTTTCACCCGCATACGTCTCGATCCCGTGGGAATATCGGGATAAAAAGTAGCCCATACGTTAATCCAGGTCTCCAGCTATAGATCTACATGCCAAGTTTTATCGCAATCGGTTCAGTTGTTTTTGCGTGAAAGAGTAATAAACATCCATCCATCCACCGATTCATCCATCCATCCATCCATCCATCCAAACTTTCACATTTATAATATTATATCATCTATCAAATTTTATATCATCACATTAATATTAGTGTGATGATACAAAATTTTAGTCGACACTGATGTACTGCACAAATATAAATAAAAAACTTAAATAAATAGTGAAAATACTCAAGTAATTTTTAAATAACGTTTCACTAACCAGGTAGGGTTTTAAAATTAAAACTGAACGCAAACTGATTGCACAACCTACCCAGAAGTAATGTTTATTTAGTTTTTAATTCGGGCCCCACGCCGACTTTAATGTATTATTCAGTTTAGTCAATCAATTAACTCGAAGAACATTTTCTAATCAGAATAACCGACTAAAGCACATTTAACTAACACAAAGTTTTCTAAAGTGCAAAATATAACAGGTCCTGTTTGAGAAAGATACCTACAACAGGGCCGCCAATAATTACCAACTGTTTCTTTGTAGCAACGAAGTTATCTTTACAATTCAGAAAGTGCTTTTTGATCTTTTCTGCCTTGAGTTTAGTGCGAAGAATGATTTGTTGGCACGTAAATGTACGTTGGTTTTCGTGTAATGAGGAGCTCTCGTCTCATCCATCAGTGAGCCAATTACTAGCGATCACGCGTGGTTTTCAACCCTACTTCGCGTCAGTTTTTTGTCGCACTGTTATTATCTAGAATTCGTGAGTACGAGTATAGTTAATGAGGTGTTCAGCACGTTGCTTAGAAGGTTATGATTTTGACGTGGAATGAAAGTTCAGTTCATGGATCATGATTGCGTAAGAATTTGCTCAAACTGTTCGATGAAATAAAATACTAGGTTACGTAAAAACATTAATACCCGGTTGCTATAATCAAGAAACGATTTGTATTGCTTACGGACGGTAAATTTTCGTTGAATTTTCAAAGAAAAACAAATCGTTTCTTGATTGCCAGGTATTAATCATTTAATTTCTTTAGTTTTAGTTTAAAAAGACAACTCCCGCATTAGAAATATTTCTATGTGACGGGGGGCTTCACAAACATTCAAACAATCTACACAAAGAACACCCAGACTCGGGATAACTATTTGTGGATCACACAAATTTTTGTCCCGTGTGGGATTTGAACCCACAACACTCGGCGAAGCGTAGTGGCGAGGTGACCACTTAAGCCATCCATGCAGTCATTTCTTTAAACGACCTTATTTTTGTCCTTTTTTTTTCCTCTTCGATACTCATATTGTAAAGGGTTTTTTTTATTAACCTAATTGGGCAAAGAAGCACAAGTCAATTTAACCCGTAAACCACTACCGGTACTAGACATGTCACATGTGCGTTTTCAACCCTCATCCCCGAAATAAAAATTAAATATACCTGCAGTTAGTGCTGGCATGTATCTAGCCGGTCAACTGAATAATAATAGGTACATACTGCTGTGACCGTAGCTAAGGACCCGGGACTTCAGGGACACTTGTGAAAGGAGAATAATTGAAACACTCACTAGCTCGTAAGGCTGTAATCAATCATCTGGCTTATCATATTTAACATTAGTAACACAATTATATAATTAATATCTTGATCACATTATTCTTTGGCGAACTGTTCTGACGTTCACGGTCGCTGTCATCAGACTTCAACCTATTCTATATAATTCAAAACAGTTCTATATAATTCAGTACAGCGTGTCACCGGCCAGTGACTATAATATGCCACAAAGGCGTGAAAATACTTTATTTTTTCACCACCGAACTAAAATATACTTAACAAAAGATGAACCTACAATAAAAGACATGAAATTTTTGTTTAATGGAATAGAAGGAGTCTAATTCAAACAACGACATACTGAAAACTAGAAATTTTAAGTTCCTTAGCTTCTATACTACACGTGTCTATAAGATAACTTTAACTATCTTTCCTGACACTTGGCAGTTTAGCAGACAGGACATTATTCTTCGGATAGGTCGACATAAATTATTGCCAGTATTTAAAATTATCATATATTAAGTCCAATTGTTCCTGCAAAGGTTTCATTCACCATTTTCGCAAAAGTATGCTCACTGCTTAAGCTTGATATTTAATAATAGATGCATATGTATGTGTTGTAGGAAGTAAGTAAGGTACAGCACAATTCCCATTCAACTTTAATTTTAGCGTTTCGTATCCCCAGGCAGATGGACCGACGACGCGACGTGAAGAAGGTAGCAGGGATGGACTGGATGCGGAAGGCGGAGGACCGGGTACTGTGACGCACATTGGGAGAGGCCTATGTTCAGCAGTGGACTATGATAGGCTGATTGATTAATTGATTGATCGATTGTATCCAAAGGGTGCCAACGGAACCCTATTACTAAGCCTCCGCAGTCATCGGGCTGTATCTCATCTACCCTAATAGGTACACAGTTGAAATTCTTACATGCTACATGAGTATGTATTTCTATTCACCGATATAACAACATATGTGAATTAAATTAAATTACAAATTAAAGGGGTGCTTACCTAAGGGTAAGCGCGCCTTTAATTTAATTCCCCAAGAAACGTATCGTATGTATCGTAATAGGTAGTTTCTATAACAACAAATAATGAAAATAAAATAAAATTAAAAAACAAAGCGGCTGGCTTTTTTTTATTTTATGTCGTGTGGAAACCTGGGGCTTGCCAGGTTTGGTGACAGGGGCCTACTCCTATCACCAAACCCGGGCTAACGGCAAGGTCTTCTTCATACGTCGGACTTATACCGATTAAAACCACACGGTGGAGCACCGTCACGGGGTCCTAATAAGTATAAGAAAATTCTTCAATCTTAATAATGGCAATAGATAGACCCTTGAAATTGAAGAAAGTCTGTGAACACAGACTATGTTATTACTACAAAAACTTACATATTGTCGTAGCGCCTCTCTTGGTTCTTTTACGAAAGTATTTAAAAAGTACATAGTGTTAAATCTTGTACGATGGTACCCATCGTTCGCGAGTCCGACTAGCAGTCTTTTTTCTATTATTCAACTAAGTTAAACAAAAATATTTTGATATCAATTTAGTCATCTGTATCAACGTTTAGTTGTAGTTGATGTAAATAGTCATTTGCGTTATAGTATCTTAACTACAAAGGTATCACCTTAGATCTTATAAATGAACGTAGTCAGGTACCACCAAATTTTCCATGGGTACCATTATAACTTATATCTCATCTTCATCATTCGCCACAACATTACTGACCAGCTTTATCAGCACGCTAATAACTGTTTACTCAAAAGTAGTTCAACATCATACAAGAACCACGTCACTCTCATCCTCTAATTGAATTAATTCAATTAAGTTCTTAGAATATTTCACGCTTCGGTTACTAATAAATAATTTCTAATGCATTAATATTGATTCGAATGGCCAATATATTCACTAAAGCATTAAACTGTCTATAAATATGATAAGTACTGTGATAATTGTGGATTTGTGATGTATAGCTGATGACTTTTGAACTGATGGGAGATGCGACCGCTAGGTATTGTAGAATCAGACGGCCGTGGCCCGTGTGTGAGATGTGTCAAGTTATTATAATTACTAAATGAAAACCTGGCTTCGCTCGGGTGAAATGTGACACAATCTCTTACAAAATGTAGGCAGATATTTTTGTAGTTATCGGTTATCAAGGAATAATAGGCAATGCATAGATTCGTATAGCATCGTTCATTTTGTTTAATAATTATAATACATTAAAACTGTAATTTTTTTACATAAATATTTTTATTTTAAAATCAACTTTCAAAACAAACTAACTAACTAACTAACTAACAAACCTAGAAAGCTCGTTATTTTGTTAATTTATGTTAAATTAACAAAATAACGAGCTTTCTAGGTTTATTCTCTGTAAGCCTCTCTGTTTTAAGCACTCAGTCTTTTTCTTTGCTATGGTGTGATGTGAATGTGAATGAGTACTCACCGAGCAGTGGCAAAGGTACTTATTAAGAAATAATCATAAATATTCTCTATTTTGCATATTAGTTCGAAAAAAGAAATTCTCTATATACAACATTTTTCGTTAATTATCGCCAACCATTGGAGGATTGACGGTACATGCGCGATTTACGTCAAAGTCGAACTCAAGATGGCATCTGAGTGGCCAATATGGCGTAGACGCCATTATGGTTGACCATTTGCACCATTAGAATTTAACAAAATACTTGACAATCCGAATTTTGCGGATAAACGTTGTCGATTCGAAATCATTATTTTTTTATGTTTTATTGTTCAGGTAAGATTTCAATCGAGTCTACCGTACCCCTTGACCAAATTTTTAATATAGATTGTTAAATGTTTCTGGTTTGATATACTTTTAGATTTAAAGTTTTTATTTTAACATAGAAATCTTGTCAATTTTCTTATCATAAATTTGATGAGTCAGCTGTTTATGCTCTCTTGTGGAGCGTGCCAGTGCCAGTAGTCAATAAGTTGGAATGGAGCGCCGCAAGTTCCAGTGAGTCAGTATTGTATTATCCGCTGATTCCAGTGAGTCGGAACTGAATGCCGCAAGTTCCAGTGAGCCCGCAGTGTATGCCGCTAGTTCAAGTGAGTCGGAACTGTATTCTGGTAGTCCCATTAGTCGGGCCTGCGGTCTGCCAGGCATGATCAACTAGCCTGGTCAGAGTTGGAGAGACGCAACACCAGTTTTACACAAGTTATACAATGTAGTGTCTAGTGTTAAAAATTAAATTCCAGAAATAAATTAAATTAATTTTTCTATTTTACTTTAAGTTGGGTACAGCGTTACCTGGTGTATTTCTTTTCGCCTCGTTCCCACGTCGTATATCTGCCCTTTCATACATCTGCCTAAAAATTTTCTGTCAAAATAATTTTTTTTATGTACATTTAAACTGCACGGATGGCGTAATGGTTAATGTGGTCGCCTCGGCACTACGCCGCGCCGGGTGTTGTGGGTTCAATTCCCGCACAGTTATAACTTAGTTTTCCCGAGTCCGAGTATTCGTTGTTTGTATGCTCTTAAATTTGACCATAACTTTCTGTAACACTTTGTATATCGCAACGTTGTGTTCTTGCTCGTAACTTTGCTACATATTCTTGAAACGGGAGATAGAATTGCTAACTAACACAAGAACACTTCTGGTTTTGCGACTTACAGATGTCCGTAACCACGTACACGGCCTGCCTTTTAGAATGAAAAGCAACATTATCGCTGACAATGCGAATCTCAATCAAATCAGTCCCGCTAAAATGACGGGACTTTATACCTATGCCCTAAGTGTGAGAAGGTTAAAGTACCTAACAATACTGCTAAGATCCGTTACAGCATTCCTTAGCCATCAACTCTCTATCACCTTGCCTATACATATGTGTGTTAACCACGTAAAATCAACATTAAAACGCTCATAGAATTATGGCTAACGGAGGTCATGTCTTGAACTAAACACCGGTGATATATGAGGCTTCTGATTTCATTATCAACATAGGAATATTGATTCTGTACAAATTTATTACTATGTCGATTCGGAGTTAATTCTTTGAACGTGAGAATTGGTGTGTAGTAAGTGTAATTATGTAAAAAAGGTAATTTATCGTGTGATAGTTTTGAGATGAGAATATTTAAACTATTACCTAACAGTGACTATTTTAATGCAAACAAAATAGTAAGCATTTATCTGTGTCTAAAAACATTTGTTTGTGAGAAACCTACTCGTGGATGATACTTAGTCGTCTTGAAACTATTGCCCGTCATCATCAGAGGTCTAAGAGCTGGTGACCCTTATAAAACACAGAAACTAACACACTAAAATCTTTAACAGGGGAGACGTGCTTCTCCAGTCTGCAATCGATTCAGTCAGTTTTTTTTATAATAATACTTTATTTTACCTTTAGCAGCCTTTACTTATATAAAATATTGATATGTTATCGCCACATCAATAACTTATTTATTTTATTAAAAATAGGGGCAAACTATAATAGATGATAAAACAGTTCACTCATTATCCTCCACGCTTTATCCCAACTAAGTTGGGGTCGGCTTACAGTATAACTACGATACGGCCGAACTTTGATATTTAACGTGAAGCGACTACCATCAGACCTTCACAACCCAAGTACTAGGGGATATCGAAGTTCTGTATTTAGACCAGGTTGTCGAACTTTTTACGGCTCCAACTACCCGTGACGATTGCCACAGATGTTTGTATGGCACCCGGGACCGACGGTTTTTGGTCGATTGACAATGGTAGGATGATATAAAGCTAGGCATGCATTATAAGTCACAACAATCACTTGAGTGCGAATAGAGGTACGAACAACATAGCAGTTACTGTTATTTAGTGAATTTGATAGTTTATAGCAGGGGTGGTGAGACTGTTTTTAACAAATTTTAAATTAGTTATATATTTCATCTGTAAAACAACATAGAAATTATTAGAGAGATACATTAAATAAAAAAGTCGTTAATACATCTTACATACGTATAAAACTATAGCAATTTCCATTACTCCTATCAAAACACTAAATGCACATCTAAACATCGTCTCATTGTATCACAAATGCCGTCTACCCTCCGACCACGAACAATTCAAGGGCATTATTCACTACAGGCAATCTGTCAACGGCTTAATGGCACCGAAACAATTTCCCAACAAAAAAAGAGGAAGCACACGTCCCTATACGCCACTTCCGTTTGCTTGCGACAACAAAAAATGTAACAAAACCGTGTTCGAAAAGAAAATCTTGAGACGACTTTTAGCGCTTCTACCCTACATTTTTTTTCCAAAGTAATTTGAACTTTAGTGTGATCGATTCAGAATTGAATTTTAAGAGTATCGTTTTAGGTGTTTAGGGTAAGTACCCTCATAAAGGAAACCATTATTTTCGAGGGGTTATTCCGAAGGCATTTGTATCGCGAATTTGAAGAAGTTCGACAGTTTGTTTTCGAGTGCATTTCGTCATTAATCAATGTTTTGTTCCCGTTCCGTGGGAGTTTGGAACTTTTATATTTTCTGTTTTACCTGTTTCCCTACCGGGACTTTCGTTTGACAGTTCTCTTTTTGTAATTGATTGTTTTGGAAATTATTTTTTTTCTTGTTGTTTTTATTTATGGAAGGATTTACTTTGTCCGATTCTCATTTCATCGCCAATAAAAGAAACTTGTAACTTAATTGTGTTTAAATAGAGATAGTATTTGAATATATTAAGAAAAACAAACAGTTTGAGTTACTAAACTAGGTAGATCCTGTACTATGGTAACCAGACTGCTGATAAACGTACTTATTTATAACTAAATACATACATATTATAGATAAATTACACCCAGTCACAGAACAAATGATCATACTCATCACACAATTGTTTGTCCGGGGGGGGAATCGAACCCACGATCTCTGGCTTAGCAGTCAGGGGCACTAACCACTAGACCACTAGAAAATGTGAATATGGTCAAATTAGAATACTTCAGTATCCAGTTATCTTATGCCGCGTTCCAATAAACAAGAAACGATTCGTTTTGCTTACGGACGGTAAAATTTCATTGAAAATTTTACCGTCCGTAAGCAAAACGAATCGTTTCTTGTTTATTGGAACGCGGCATTAATAAGTTATGTAAAATGGAATTTTAGTACATGGTAAAGGTGCTAATGTTAAAGATATTTTTTTACTCTTCAGAAAAGAGCGCACTATCTATCAGCTTACAGCGAGGACTTCCATGAGGAAAAGATTTAAAGGTATTGTTATTATGGCATAGTTATTATCGCCTCGCAATAAAATTATGTTAATATATTACAAGTGCCTCGACATATTTCCTTACACATAAAATATTGTCACAGTGACATAATATATACATATATAAATTGTGTATGTATTCTCTATCACTGCTTAGAAAAGGTTAATGACTCGTTTATAGAAGTTGGTTGGTATCTGTTTTTATTATAAACTACCTGCAAATATATCAAACTTTGTATATACTTCACGCAAAACAAATATGTATTTAAACGGACCTTATTTTGATAGCATATCACTACATATTATAAAACAAAGTCCCCCGCCGCGTCTGTCTGTCTGTATATTCGCAATAAACTCAAAAACTACTGAACGGATTTTCATGCGGTTTTCACCACTAGATAGAGCGATTCACGAGGAAGGTTTAGGTATATAATTTGTTAAGGTTTTGTGTAAATTGGTTGAAATATGATGATGATTGTTGAAGATGTCTCTGCTACCCGTGCGAAGCCGGGGCGGGTTATTGCTAGTTATTGTATAAATGTAAATTTGAATGATTGGACACCATTTTACCAATAATATTTAAGAAAATTAAATTTAAATTAAAGAGCTACAATATGAAATTGTTAGTAGAGGATCCTCGTGAACGTATTTACAAGACAAAGTATTATTATTCAATGCCTTTGTTTGTACGGGTTACGAAGTAACTATTATCTTATCTGTGGTTTGGGTTCTATTGCTCTATCGCGAGGTCACATCTTCTTGCTCTTGTGAAACTACGAGTATTTTGTATTGATTAGTTTGATTTTAAATTTTCGTTGTTTTTTTTTATTTGTATTTATTGATTATTTTTTATTTAAGGCGGTTTTATCACATGCTGCCTCTAAATGTCGTTAGTAGATGCTCCGATTACTATTATATTGAAGGCCAGTTTTGCATTACCTATTAATTGAATGTTTGAAGTGTCTGTACTACATGGTTTTTTGATTTGAATACAGTTCCTGATACTCGTACGTAGTGTACGAGTGTGTACACAGTATTGAACAATATTGTAACTCGGAAATTGAAAAAGAGTATTCGCAATTTTTTATTACCGTACCCTCTTGTCACAGGCTTCACGTGTTATCAACGCAAAATGATTACGAATACTTCACTGAATTTTAATTTAATGTTCAACCTTCATAGGCAGCCTTTGTAACCTAGTTTATCCCATTCATTAATGTTACTTTATAACCAACATGCATGGGCGTATTAAAAAACAACATAAACATTTTGTTAGTGAACTTAATACTACGTAAGCATGCCAAAGGTGGCCGGTAAACTTATAAACATTTGAAATATCAGAAGTCCCACGCTTTGAAAAACTTATCCACACTCATAGATGGACATCTATGGGTGTGGATGCTGGACAGCAATCCTACTCACCAATTGAAATACAATACTACACTATACGTTTACTAGTAAATAATTCATCCATCATAAGATGTTCAGACCTTAATATCACCAATCGATTTGTTACCTTTCCGTACTTATTATGTCCCCAAGTTAAACATACTTATGGGATTAATCCAAGGTATAACAAGACCTATCCATAGTTATTACAAGCATCGTGGACACGGCTGCTTTGAGTTCAAATCCGACGGTTGGTATTGAGAGATTTTCTATATCCGCCCGCTTTCCTTTATGCTACGTGCAATTTTATCCGGAGCTGCCGTTATGAACTCGCTACGTAAGGTTTAATATGGATACGACATTATATTGTCTTATATAATATTGTGTACTGAGGTCGGACAGTTTGAAGCATTGTAGTTTTATCATTTGATTACATTTTAAAACACTTACTATACTGATTTTTTCTTGTTGTGATTAAAAAATCTTTTAGTTTTTAATATTTTCTCCTTGCTTTATATTATATACTTGATAGTTTATTCTAAATATATTTTTATAAGACGTTCTTAATAAATATAATGATAAAGACAAAGTACAGTACAACTATATCGTGTGGAAACCCCCGCGGGTCTTCACCTGACTGGGACTAGCGGTGAAGTGGTATGTCTAAATGAGTCTATTGCAAGGGAATTGGGTATACCCTAGGAAGGAAGGCCCAATGAACCGTGGTAGGGCTTGACTGTCTCTTAAATAATAGGCAGCCACACCAATGCGTGCAGGGGGGCTCGGCCTCTTCCATGAGAAGCCACCATCTGAGGCTACTTCTGTTAGCCTCACCCGTTACCCCCGGCCAGCGTTCATGGAGGCCGGAGATCAATTTGCGCTCTTCGTGGTTTGGTGCATCGGGGGATGGAAGAGTACTATCCCTCTTCCGTTCCCTTTCCACCCCCTTTTTAGCGGATATCACTTCTTCACAAAACTAGGTGATAAGCCCAAGCACTCTCACTTTGAACCATAGACAGAACCAAGGCCTTTAATGAGGCTTCAAACACCAATAGCAGTCGCAAGGTCAGACCGCTGCAGCGCCCACGTTAAGCACTCTAGCCAGCCTATCTTCCATGATGGGTCTTACCACCACAATGGTAATGTGTCCTACCAATACAACTCTTACTGTAGATGTACAATAACCTCAAGTGCCTCAATTTTTTTAAATCTTTTTTAACTTTTTTTGTATTGTTTTACACTGATTCTAAGTAGATAAATATTATTTGGATATATCAATAACAAACCACTTTAAACCCTAATAAGCCCCTAAAATTGATTTCTTATGAATGAAAAATCATTCAGTCAATCAATCAGCCTATCATAGTCCACTATAAATAAATAACTGTAACTTATGTGTGACTATTATGTTATGAAGGTGCTCTGAGAAGTCACCTCCCTATTCTGTTTTGGATTCAATATCTAAATAAAAATCTAGAAGGATCTTTGCGTACTTTTTTCTTATAAAAACTTTGACACAAGGGTATTTTTCTACCACAGCGGAGTTGTGTATTACTAAAATAACTTTCGTTCGTAATATTCATTGCTTTTAAAGATGTTTGATTGTAAACGCTGCATGCATTTTTAGGTGCTGAGCTACGACGAGTCGTCGTCGTTAGTCAATCGTCATAAGTTGGGCTTACTTAATGACACATATATACAAACTTGATATAAAATTATTATCACTATCCAAAAAAGTTTTCTTTTTGTTTTAGAAAAATAATATGATAAATTAAGTACGAGGATTAATAAACCTAAAAAATCAACACCAAAAAGCATTGCAAAGTTATTAAAATAATCAAGACTTATCCACATAAGTCTAATGTATGGTCGGACATCATTTTCTTGGTTCCTTTAAGAAAATGCAGCTGACTGGGAGTCTCTATAACTTCGTCTATTAGTATACACTATTTTTATTAATATCCGAAGCAGGTAGCCTATTTTGGCTCTTTGATAGTAAGAAGGCTGTCTTTGAGCCAATCTTTCAGAGGACTCCAAGGTGTATTAATCAGTTGATATTTAGATTTTCCTACATTAAAATGTTATGAAACACTTTTATGTTCAGAATAACTTTTGCGCAGCACGGTAATTCTGAGTTACTTGCTATTCTCTAGGTTTCCAGGATATTTATATTGATGTGTTGGGAAATGTGTTCGAATACGTCATGTCAATTATCAATGTGATAGAACACGACAGTTGACAATGAACAGTCAAACCAGTTTTTCTTGACTATACGTCAAAACGAAACGTTCAGTAGAAATTTCCATGAATTTACTACCTTATAAGACTTACTTTGCCATGCTCAAATATATTACTTTTAATAGTTAGTTTTAATAATGACAATAAAAAAAGTAACAAACTTGAAAATTACAACCAATCTAATTTTTAGGGTTCCGTAACTCGAAAGGAAAAAACGGAACCCTTATAGGATCGCTTTGTTGGTTGTCCGTCCGTGGGTCTGTCTGTCTGTCAAGACCCTTTTTCTCAATGCTATCCTTGGTGTCTCCCTGCGAGATAAAATTCGTAACGAACTGATCCGATATAGAACCAAATTAACCGACATAGCTCAAAGAATTAGCAAGCCGAAGTGGCAGCGGACTGGGCTCATTGCCCGCAGAACCCATAACCGCTGGGGTAGACGAGTTCTGGAGTGGGGACTGCGTCAGGGACATATGTACCTACTCTACGGCCAGATGGAGTGACGATCTGCCCAAAACGGTGAAGAAAACTGGACGGGGAGAGCTCACGATCGAGCTCAGTGGCGTATTAACCTATTATATATCCAGCAGTGGAAGATGAAAGGCTGATGATATAATAATACAATACTTAATTTTATGAGGACTGTTGTAATTTGCAAATACTCTATTGTGTAAGAGTTTTGGAGACTATTTAATATTTCGATCAAAATATGTTTTTTTAAGTGATATCTGAATACAAAATGTAACAAGCTGGGTCACGTTGTGCGTCCGGAGACCAATAAATTGAGAATTGTACACCGGGAGTGTGGGTCGTCCAATTTAACATGATACCGAGTACCCTCCAAGCGAACATATTTCTTTTTTCTTATAAGAATATTATTAGAAAGAACATTTCATTTTTCTTACGTGCTTAAAAATAACGATAAAAATAATTAAAGATACGAGGTACTGGGTGTACCTCGTAACTCTCAAGTTCAATTTGAACAAATGTGGTACACACAGTGATTATCCGTAATATCGGATGGTGTATTTAGGCATCCTTCATCATCCGAGCAAACTATTTTTTATATGTTGCGTGATATGTAGCTTACAATACGGATTTTTCGGGCAGAAAATTCGTCGAAGCATTTAAATCAAAATTTTCGATGTAATAAAATATGTTAGACTTCTTATTAAGTAATACGCGATATCTTTTCCGCTTGTTTTCTTATTGGATTAATTATACCTCAAGTGAGGTCGGTACTATAATAAATTTGGAAAAAGTCCCACTCTAATGTGGGTAATTGGGTATTTAGAGTATTTGGTGCCATTATAATTTTAGTAGATAGATAGACAGATGGATAACACTTTATTTGTACACCCTTGTTATATAAGACGTATCATATATAGCACTTAATAACATTTGTCATACAGATCATTATCTGTATGACATATTAGTCGATATTATACAAAGGGCCTTATTGCAAAATGCAATCTCTTTCTGGCAACATTATGATGGGTCAATGTGTTTCGGAGACACAGTTGCAGTTGGAGGTGCATTTCAAAATTTAAATGAAAATTATAATGACTACTTAGTAAATATAAAAATATACAGATATTCTGTAAATGTAGTCTACTTATGCATACTTATACAAAACATATAATATATATCTACTTAAGTCTATCATATAACATACATACACATACAGTATACTTTAATATGATTGATAACACCGATTAATATATATTTTTAGTCGTCAGCAAAAAAGTTTGAAGGTTTCATTATCGAGCTACTTCAACTCGTACGTACTTACACCTACCGTGAGTAAAATTCCAAAATGAAAAGGCATAATAATTGATCTATTTTGCCTTGGCATAATAATTGATAAGAAATGAAAAGGCATAATAAGTTTTATCAGAGTTCAAACTATGGCACGGACCTTAAACATCAATATAAAAATTTGAGAATTTCCTGTCCGCTACAATTCCGATAACTTCGATCGATTCGAAAATTTTATGAAGCAATGCATGAAGTCGACTCGAAATCTTCAGATTATCTAATTATTTGTTTATTAACTTCACTTTATGACAAACGGTCAGTTCGATTATGTAAATTTATTACGACATTAAACATAAATACTGATTACCATTATAAAAACAATATCAATCTTCACGCTTTCCCAAATATTTGAGTATCTGCCACTAACTACCACTAAATATCGTTGCTTCAACTATCTAGCATAACATCAAGAAAAAGTATTTAGTTACTAACAAGAACTACCGAGCGATGGTAATCTGTAAAATCTATGTGCCTGCTTTCTCGTTGTATGGTTTGTGTGGACAACGATGTAATGTGAGATGGTTTGTGCCTTATTGTGAATCATATAGGGGTCGGTACAGGTGCGAGCATGTTGGGCGATATGTTCAAAAGGTAGCAAACACAATTTACAAGTCTAAATATTTATAAATTTGTATTCAAAGGGCTAGTGTTCTTGTTAATTCTTTCAAACTCCTCTTTAAACATAATATTCAAACGTTTGACTTCTTGCATTATTGTAGCAGGTTTTCGAGCTTTTCCTTTCCTTAAAGTATTACTATCTCCAATAAAACTATTTAATATCCGATCCGAAATGGGATAGAAGAAAGTATTAATAATATAATATTCTGGGGCTATTTACACAGCGCTATCTAAACCCTACTAAGCATGCTGCTAAGCACCTGACACACGGCCGTCTGATCCCGTAAAGTAACAAGACTGCTCCTAAATTGACTTATATTTTACTAAATACATACATATTATAGATAAAGTACATTCAGGCACAGAACAAATGATTGTGATCATCACACAATTATTTGTCTTGGGTGGGAATCGAACCTGTGACCTCTAACGTGGCAGTGGAATGCTCTACCGATGAGCCACAGTAGTCGATATTATACAAAATAATCTCCCGTATGTACACGACTAGAACAACACGTAACTCGTTCGAAAACACCTATAAATCGACAGTTACTCCATATTAATTAGTTTGCGTGATACACTCGCTACTGTACGCCCGCTGAGATTTACACTACGCAGCTCACATTTAAATATATTTATGAAAAATGTGTCCATTTACATTGTGGATGAGGCTTGCGTGTGTGTACTCGTTTTGTTTTCATAAATGGTCACTCGTAAATTATTGTTTTGTCTGAAGCAGAAGTTACTTTTTGTTGCTTTAATAAAATACATTACGTAGCTATTACATGATCATTAACTGCGAAATTTAATAGACGTTCTAAATTCTACTCTGACATCAACATTTTCAATAGAAGTTTTAATTTAGAAACAAAACATTTTATAACGTTATTTTATATGTGACATTTTTCACCTGGACATTTGGAATTTAATCGACATATATAATATGCAAAAATCGAATCCTAAAAATAAATTTTAGCAATAAATTGGTTACGATGGATTGTTAATAGATATTACTCATCAATCATTAACCTTCCTCGCAAGCTTCGATCAACGGACTTTACCCGGGGTTTTAAAAAGGCCGCATACTCGATAAAGACAGTGTTCGAAATATAAAGATTTGAAATCATCCTGGAATCGCAATGCTAATTTTTTTTGAAAATAATTTAAACTATGGTCTAACCCATTGCGCCAGCTCGTTAACTTTGAAGTCTATAAACAAAATAGTGTAAAAAAAAAAAAAAATTATTCACTTTAATCCAATTAACCGATTCAAAACTAAAAAAAAAACTAGAACATCTTAAATTTCGTGTTCGTCTACGTTAGTTTTAATTTATTTTAAAACATTCTTCTGTTTCGTCTTTGCAAATTTTAGTCATAACTGCACTGAAATATAGCTACGAAATGAACGAGAACATTGAAATAAAATATAAATGAGAATAATGTTTTTTATCTTTACAAAAAAATCTATATGAAGTTGTTGATTACCAAAATCTTCTAAATAAAGGTAATGTGTAGAATGATTTATAAGTCTTTTATAAAAAGCCTATTCACAAAGCTACATCATAAATACCTACATGTGTATCCATATTGTATATGTATATGTGCAATTTATCTGTTTTTCCACTCTGACCAATTTTTCCTATTTTCCTATTTTGAACCTATTTTTCTTTCTCAACGATACAACTTTTCAGTTTGTCGGACAGGAATATTTTATTAATTTAAATTTGTAAATACCTAAATATATACAACTAAAAACAAAATGTAAAACTAAAAGGTGAGATTGACATTTCCGCTAAATAACTAATAACTTCACACATCTCACACACGGCCGTCTGATCCCAAACTAGGCAGAGCCTGTACTATGGTAACCAGGCTGCTGATAAACATACTTATATTTTTCTAAATACATACATATCATAGATAAATTACACCCAGACATAGAACAAATAATCATGATCATCACACAAATATTTGTCCTGGGTGGGAATGGAACCCACGACCTCTGGCTCAGCAGTCAGGATCAGTAACCACTAGACCAACAGGTCAGTAAAATGTTTCTTAATTTTCTTAAATAATGTCGAAAATTAGAGGTTCCAAAATTGTTATCGAAGAAACGTTTTTAATCTATGGTACATCATTAAACCAAAGATAATTTTGGTGGTATTTCTTTGTTTTAAAAATGTTCGACTTGTTTGGATATGAAGAAATAGAGACTTAGTCGTGGTTATATTTATAAGGTACAAACAACAAACTATAGATAAACAAAAACGTTTTTTTATACCACGTCGGAGGCAAACAAACATACGACCCGCTTGACGGTAAGCGGTTACCGTAGCCTAAGAACGCTTGCAACTCCAGAGGACTTGCATGCGCGTTGCCGACCCTTTAAAATCCTGTACACTCTTTTCTTGAAGTACCTCATAAAAAGGTAACTGACCTTACAATTTTTTTTTTATGGTATAGGGGGCAAACGAGCAGACGGGTCACCTGATGGTAAATGACTACCTCCGCCCATGGGCACCTGTAACTCAAGAGTCACAAGTGCGTTGCCGCCCTTTAAGGTGGGAGTAGGGGAAGAGCGGGAAGACGGGAGAGGGGGATTAGAGGGGAGGAGAGGGAGGAAAGGGGAAGGACGAGAATAGGGGAGAGGGCAGGGTTAGGGCTTCCGGTAACCTGACTCACGCGGCGAAAAGCAATGCAAGCATTGTTTCACAGCCGGTTTTCTGTGAGGCCGTGGTATCGAGCGGAGTCGAGCCGGCCCATACGTGCCGAAGCATGGCTATATATATATGGCATAATTATTGCCGCGATTAGGTCCCCATAAAAAATGTAAGGGCTCGTGGCTAAGTGGTAACCGAGTAGGTTACCACATTTCAAAGTGAAGTAATACTAGCCAAGTCAGTCTTAGGATGGGTTACAATTCTTAACAAATTGAGACCCCTCCGTGCCTCGGAGAGCACTTTAAGCCGTCGGTCCCGATTGCGATACGAACATCTGTGGCATTCGTTACGGATACTTGGAGCCCTAAAAAGTCCGACAATCTTGTCTAACTACAGAACTACGACATCGCCTAGTACTTGGATTGTGAAGGTCTGATGGCAGTTGCTTCACGTAAAATATCGAAGTTCGACCGTATCGTAGTTAGACTGAAAACCGACCCCAACTTAGTTGGGAAATGCGCGGAGGATGAGGATGAGGTATTTCTTGTTTAAAAATTAACCACGTTTGCTTATGCCTAGTTGGAACGGATTTTACTAACTAATATTTTAAATACAATGAGAGATGTGTGTAGGTTATCACACATTAAATACTCCACCGATCACCAGAGGAATGAGAGGAGATACACGTCAGAGGTCAGAAAAAGATATAGGATAGGTTAGGTTAGCCGCCCCGCTGAAAACCCCGGTGGGGTGACGGCCCGAGGGGGTTTCCACACGCACAAAAAAAAAAAAGGTTAGGTGTTCACGGGCAATTTTCCGCAACTCCACGGCGAGGCGCGTATTTTGCGTTGGTGGGAATAAAAGCTATTCGAGCCACCCTAACTCCCCGAAGAATCCCAGTAATCCCTTCATGTTACCGACGATGTCGGAGAGTGACCCTGGCGAGCCAAGGTACTTAGCCCGGTATTCTGCAACCCCCTGGTAGTCCAGAAGTACATGGGTTGCTGTTCGCTCTGCTTCCATGCAAGCTCTGCACAGTGGGCTGTCCGTAGCTCCTATAGCAGAAAGGTGTTTATTAAGCCATACCCGGTGATTACTCCGGTTGCCACTCGCAGCTGACGCTTGTTCAGCCGGAGTAGCGTCTTTGACAGGCGGCTGTTGATGGCGGGGAGTGCCGCCCTCGTCTGCCCGCAGTCTTCATGGCTTGCCCATGTGAAATTGTGTTGGTCTCTATTGCGCATCCTTACCAGTGTCCGAATTTGACCGAAGGGGAAGATATCCTTCATCCAGAAAATAAGTGCAGTTCCCGAATGGATAGTGAACTGACTGTCAAAATCTACGTTGATGAAGCAGAAGCTACTGGAGATAAAGTTAGATCGTTACCTCTTCCTGTTATTAATTCCTCATATTAATTAAGTTGTATAGTTCTACTTCCCCTTGTTGATGAATTAAAATATAATCAAAGATTCATTAGAACGTATTTACATACGTGTAAGGCAAGGCGTAATACTAAGTAGATGCTCGCGTGTTTACAAACCGCTACTGTAAAATGGACGACGATTATAATAGATTGGTCTGTCTTGAAGATATTTAATGTACTCGTATATTGCAATTCAAGAACGAACCGCAGCCTGTTCCTTTTAACGGTCCATTAAAATTAACACAAAAGATAAATGTCTCATGAACAAAAACAGTATTTTAAATGCGTATTAAGAAAATACATTAACATTACTTCGATCAAACTTAGTAAAAACTTAATGCAAAGATAAGGGGGAATTCAGTGTTGTCTGTAGGGTTTATAAATGTATTTTTTTAAGTTAGAAAAGAGTATTTTCTGATCTTAAGAAATCGTTTTGATGGAGCTCGATAAATAAAGCGCTTTAAGGAAAAAATCCTTTATTATATAGATTATCTAACTTTTCAAGTAGGCACATGCCAAGTTACCGGTGCCTATCAGTATTCGCAGCACCAAAGGTGTTCCTTATGCTTTGCCTAACTATATTCTCCCTCCTCTGGCGACCTTACATAGGTATTGGTATTGATAAAACGCTAATAATCACAAAGCATTGAAACTAGAAAATAAATTATTTTATTTAGAAAAACTAAAAAGTAATTGAGTACATTAATAAGTAAAAAAGAGTTACCACTGTCCACGCTCTTGGCTTCATCATCGGGCCATTGCTACCGGACCAAATCTGTTGGACTCGTAGAAACGAGTCACATGAAACTCGAAGGTTTTATAGTAGTTTACTATTACTAGTTACTGTCTCAATGATCAGATCAGCTCTAAGATCCCATTTATAGTGTTGTGATCCGAACTACATAGTTTTTTTTTTTATAGTATAGGGCGCAAAAGAAAGGTCACCTGACCGTAAATGACTACCGCCGTCCATGGGCACCCGCAATTCAGGAGTGTCACAAGTGCGTTACCGGCCTCTACAGTCTTAGAAGGGGAAGGGTGGAAGAGGGGGAATGGGGCGAGCGAAGGGATAGGGCCTCCGGTAAGCTCACTCACTCGGCGAAAAGCAATGCAAGCTTTGTTCTTTGCTTCACGGCCGGTTTTCTGCCCATACATGCCGAAGCATGGCTCTGCCACGTTAAAATACATATGCAATACATAAAAGTTCATTTTGATACGACAATTAAAAGAAGGTTAAAATTGACTTTCAAGATTTGTGTACATGTACAAGCAAAGCTAATAAAAGCATGTTAAAAAACCTCTTAAGATGGAAAAAATACATTTATTTGTATTATTTTACATTAAGAATTAGGTGGAAGTAACCCTTACATGCGTGTGACTTTGCCTCACGCACGTGAGCACACGCATGTACTGGCAAACAAATATATTCCCTCAGGAATAAATAACTGTGGCTTGCTGTTTATGTTAATTAGAGTGGGCCATGCTTCTGTAGTAAGGGGGAATGGTAGCACATACCATGTGATTAAATAAGGTTTAAGTGATCGTTAAATCGGCTTGACTAATTGTTTGTTAGATGTTAAGTAGCCATTGTAAAAACTACTTAAGTACTTTGCAGTAACGTTAATGATAAACTAGAAGTCTCTTTCTTACTTTGTCATTTTTTTTAAGGGAATTGAGTTACATTGGTCACACATTCATAGTATTCTTGTTAACTCCTCCAGCTAAGCTAAATGCTTGTACATACTAGGAGTGGCTTCACGTCGGTAGTGCACTGGGTGGGGTTCAAACCCGCAACCACTTGATGACAATCCCGACGCTTTAGTCCTTACGCTACGCCGCTTAAAGCTTGTTTGCTGAAAGAGGTTAGTCCATAGATGGGTAATATTTTACAAAAAAATATGAACCACCATATTCCGAAGAACAGGTAGGTATTGATACCTGCTATGAGGAAACCTGTGCCATCCGATATTAACCCTTTTTTTTAATCTATCCTCAACCAGAAATTAAATGATAGTTCAATAGATGGCTCACTTTAATAAGTAATTTTGATGTGAAACATCTAATGCGGTGGGTCAGATTGGCTGTTGGCGTGGCGTCAAAATAGTTTCTGCCAGACTTAAAACAATTACTATTAATTTAAATGTTAAAGTAACTATTGCAAAAACCACTTAAGTATTTTCTTTTATTAAAACATTATGGAAGTTACTACTACTACTAACACCGCAATTTTCTATGTAAAGATATGGAAAATTTTATACAAATATACTTATTTAATTTAAATACTGGTTTTCCGTGTGATTTATGACGCTGAAAATTAACTTGTCTTATCTCTTATATCCATGTTTAGACGTCATTAATTGAGGTAAAACCCTGTCCCGTAGAAATATTGGAATAGTTTGATTTTCGAACAGTAGTTAGACGAGTTTGCATATTTATCGCGATAAAACAAAAAATTATTAATACTAATAAAAACATTATGATAGTTTCAAGATATTATATTAAAAAAAACGAATGACGATTTAGCCGAAGATAATTCAGTATATCCCAATTCTAAATATCAATATTATTAATAAAAATCCTACTAATATTATAAATGTGAAAGTTTGGATGGATGGATGAATGGATGGATGGATGTTTGTTACTCTTTCACGCAAAAACCACTGAACCGATTGCGATGAAACTTGGTATGTAGATAGCTGGAGACCTGGATTAACGCATAGATGTACTTTTTATCCCGATATTCCCACGGGATCGGGACTTACGCGGGTGAAACCGCGGGGCACTGCTAGTATTATATATAACAATATTCGAAATAAAAAATGAAATCATTGTGAGTTGCATCACAAATATCTAAAATCTTCAAAACCGTGAATGTTACAACAAAGTTATAAGTACCTATTTTTATGTAGGATGTTCTTGGGCCCACCACAGTTTATTATATGTATTGATCGTAACAGTAAAACCTCTTGTTGCTAATATTATTAGAGACTGTGAACATAAATATCTTTGGCCTAGAAAATACATACCGTCCATACCATACCACCTTTTTAATAAGACAACGATTTTTAGTACGTAGAAATGAATATCTCGAAGGCTGACCCAGTAAATCCACACTGGCAGCTCTAAAGTTACTATCCCTTGCCAGACCACCTCCGAATGAATCCAAAGGCAGAGAAATCACTCACCTCCGCTGCGAGGTTTTGTTTCTCGCTTCTTCTTCTGTTTATTCGCTTGGATAAATCAGAGAGCGATCCCGAAATAAATCTCCGTTTAATAGTTAATTAACCGTTTGTTTGATGATGCGTTCAGCTCGTGTGCACTGCACACTGGGTCTAAATCTTCTTCGACCTTAAGTCTAAAGACTAATGTTCACGCCGGGCCCTGCCTGTCTTATTGTGCTTTATTTGTATTCGCTAATGTATACAATCTCTAATTACACGCAATGCCTTCCAACTGTTTAGGGCTGTCAATAGATCTTATATCTCGAAATTGTAATTTTATCATTACTACCTAATAGAATATCGAATACAGTTTTGTCTAATTTTAAAGTTTATTTATACCTAGAGTGATGGAATGTTTATAGGTAGGCATACAAGTAATCCCTCTCTTACTATTTTATTTCTATTAAGTTTCTATTCTTAACTCTTTACTTCTAACTCATTCTTTTTTTTGTAAAGTTCAATTGGCCAAAAATGAGTAATTTTTAACACAAACCGCAACTCTGTGGACAGAAGAGCAGATTTACATACTGTGACAGAATAACCTTTTTTGTAATTCTTGCGAAAACTGCAGACTAAATAATAGTACGTTTAAGCAACAACACTCACGAAGCTCTATATTGATGACGTTAACATTGTCATAAATGTTTATGAATTTGATGTAGATCGTCATAATTATATTATGTAAAATTTAAAATATTATTTTTAATTTTTGTTAGATTTTATCGTACCTACTGTAACTGGCCAGCGTTCACGGAGGTAAGAGATCGTTCAGAGTTCGTTCTTTGAAGCACCAGCTGATTCTTCTGCGGGCAGGAGAGTACTAGTCCTTTCCCGTTCCACCGCCTCTTTAGTATATATCACCTCTTTACAAAACGAGACGGCGGAATCTCACGCCCTCTCGCTTTGGACTCTGCGCAGAACTAAGGTCTCTATTGAGAGGCTAGTTCGATGATTTTTATCAACGTTTCTTCTTTATAAGTGTGTAAAATTGCAGGACAATCTCAGTAGAATAATTTTCTACTTCTACCTACCCGTGTACTTAAAAAAAAAGAAGCAAATATGACTGCAAGCCTTAGGCTCGGTGTGACTGCATTTAGCTCAAAGAATGTTAGATGATCGTAATGAGGAATGATGAGATGAAAAGCATGGCTAAAAAAAATAGTAAACTGTGGTGATTTGCTGCTGATAAGAAAACATAAACATCATCTAAATTTCGACTTTCATTTCGTTACTTAACAACTCATAGGAATTACTTCAACATACAACTAAAACAGAAAGGACACGAAGTACACTGACACTCATATTATAAATCACATAAATAATTATTAAACTTTCGATGTCAAGCAGTGATTTTCAGTATTTTGTTTTATTTATAGATACATCTCCATATAATTAATAGGCCCAATTAATACAGATAAAGTTTATTAAACAACTGTTAGCGGATTCTAATAAACGCTACCATTAGAAACGGTCAGCTACATTAGTGAACATCCGCACTCAACCATTTATAAATCCACAGATTAAAAGCAAGTCATATACGAAGGAAGTGCTCGTATAAAATATTATGGGAATAAGGCAGACATATTGCAGTCAATTCGGATATAGACGTGTTAATTTTCCCATTTTCCCACACTGTTCACAGATAGTTTATAAGATGTAATATGCAAATTAAACTGGAAAGATAAGTAGGACATAGGTTAGGTTAATAAATAAAGCGATAATGTTAAGAGGGGCTAATGAGCACTTTGTGAGCTTGTTTGTGAGTGCCTTTTCCTTAATTTGCTACCGTATTATACATTAGTATTTGTTGCAGTATCTGGTATGGATATCAGAGACACACTGTAGAATTAGATTACTGTTTTAGTTAGCGGTTGTCTTATCTTATGCATTTACCTACATGTAAATGTAAAAATACAGAGATTGATCCGTAGTCTATGATATGTATAATATTGATTGAATGGATGTACCTCATATCAGTAAACTTGATAAGAATAAATGTTCAAACGTTAAGAATTACAGACAAGGCATTTCAAAGAAAAAGTGTTAAAAAATATTACGTCTTATATATTATTTTTTTGAATTCAGATCTAGCTTTTGCTAATAAATGGTATCTAATGGTACCTAATACTTTCAAAAGTCATCACAAAACCCTAGTGAGCTCTTGAAATTTATTTATAAACAACGTCTAAATATATTGTTAGCTAACTCCGGGTAACAAATGATGAATCATTTGTTTAAAATCATTTTATTCGCAATTTGCATAGCCAAGACTGTTCATATAATCAACTGTCACGCAGAGTCATTCTTTAAAACGGTTGTGAAATCTTACACCGTTTCCTTGAAATCAATACCAGAAAAAGCAAATACTGATTATTTCTATTGATCACAATAAACACTATGAAAATATTAAAACACAAAACATTAAAAATTACTATTACTCTGTCTTCTTGAACACGGATGAACATACTTAGAAACATATATACAAAAAACATCTAAATGTGAAAATGCAATGAAAGTTTTGATCAGACGGCCGTGTGTGACGTGTCTCAAGCTTTTATTATTATAATTAGATAATCATCAATCATTCATAAGTCGAAAATTGGAAGAAATCTTAGACAAAATATTAAAATCGTGGTTACACTTAAAACCGTGACTGCTTAGTTTTAAATATACACCAAAAACGAACGAATATTAATACACTTATCAAGCCAAAATGTAAAAGTGTCAACCCTAAAATACTTAACGCCTAGGCGTTAGGAGAGCCTGTAGGTGTTGTTCCCTGCCTAATTAGGCGTACTTAGGTGTTGGAATCCTTGTTCTCATTCTATTCTGGAACGTGTTAGCTTTTGTTATTCGTGGCCATTTTGTTTTAAGGTCAACGGTATTCGTTTTAAGGTCAAGCTTGTTGCAATTAAGGATTGGGTGGGAATGGATCCGAAGATGTTTATTTGTATTGGAAAATTGCCAATGTACTTTGTGAGTAAGAATATGCTGGTTTGATCTCTGAACCCATCAATAATGTTAGTGATAGTTTCTGGTTCAGAATATGGAGATATAATCATAAATTAAAAATAACCCCCGGACTCTAAAATCCCTTCAACAATTAAAAAAGAGCAGATGATCTTCGAACGGCTGAACAGATTTTCTTAAAATATATCTATGAACACTCGAGAGTGTTCTTAGATATAATTCAAGCAAAACTATTGAGCCGTTTCGAAAAAAACGATTCGTTTTGCTTACGGACGGCAAAATTTCGTTAAATCGTTTCTTGATTATAGGAACCGGACATTAGTGGACAAAAACTGCCTAGTTAACTATAACAATTTATCACAATAAAAATATGATTACCCAAGCATTTAATATTATGGAAAGGAACGACTTCAAGTACTTGTATTTTTGATCACCTGTTGAATAAGGATCCTTTATTTCTCTATTCAGAGATTTTGCTTGCATCAAGTCCGGAGGTTCTTCGAGAAATCTGGAGCAGATTAATCACCTTCTTACATCAACAAATCCATAGCGTTAATATTTTTTAATCTATACTAATATAATAAAGCTGAAGAGTTTTTTTTTATTGTTTGTTTAAACGTTCGAAAAAATCTTTTTGGATATGATAGCCAGATTCATGAGGAATAGTATAGGCTATGTAACATTAAGCTACGACTTTTAGCAATAGAGCAGTGGCCGTAAACGCGGGTGAAACTAAGAGGTAAGGCTAGTAAATAATGTTTTCAATGCAGGCATTGAAAATTCTAGTCTGCAGCAAGTATTTTTGACACTAATAAATTACCTATATCAGTGACAAGTTACTTAAATTGTTAACAAATAGTAATTTCCCTAAGTATCAAGTAAATCTCCATAATGTTACTTGTATAATCAAGATAATTTAACCTTTTAGTTTAATGCTCATGCTTGAAGCCCATAGCCCATCAATAAAAGATCGTGGCTTATGTAAATGATATCTAACTTATTATCTGCATATATGGAGAAACAAGAATGAAAAGATGGTGCTTGATTACAAACATGTTTCTCGACAACATTGTTTTAAACAACTGTTTGACTTGTAGCGAAACATAATGAGTAGAATTTTATTTATGAACTTATATAAAAAGCAAAAGATTTATTTTAACGACCACTTACTGATTAATAAAGCAAAATGGTGCTTCTATAATAAGTCGTTACAATAATTGAGAAAACTCTCATTATTAACCCTCAAAGGCCAGCCCTTCCTAATGATTTTTTGTTGAGACACTGTTAGGCTTTCCCAACGCTTAGATAATTACACGTTTAGCAGTGGAATTTCCATGGCTGAGATTATGAAATGCAACAATGAATGTATCATGGTCTTAGCAGTGGAATTTCCATGGCTGAGATTATGAAATGCAACAATGAATGTATCATGGTCTGGTCCACAAGCTTAAAGTCGCTCAGCGTGCGATGGAGCGTGTGATCCTCGGTGTTTCTCTAGTCGATAAAATTCCAAATAAGTTATTAGGTAGAGAACTTGAGTAACAACATCGCACAGAGAATCAGTATGCTAAAGTGGAAGTGGCCGGTCATATCTCCAGGCGGACAGATGATCACTGGAGTCGACATGTGCTAGAGTGGAGACCACGATTAGGTAGACGTAGTGTAGGGCGCCCTGCGGCACGATGAACCGACGAATTGAAGAAGTTGGCATGCTTCGGCACGTATGGGCCGGCTCGACCGGAGTGATAAGGTCTCACAGAAAACCGGCCGTGAAGCAATCCTTGGCCCAAATCCCCTCCCCGAATTCCCCTATTCCCATCGTTCCCCTACTCTCACCTTTATGGTCGGCAACGCATTTGTGACTCTTGAGTTACAAGTGTCCATGGGCAGCGGTAGTCAGTTACCATCAGGTGACTCGTGTGCTCGTTTGCCCACTATCCCATAAAGAAAAAATGTTAATTTATAATACTTCTTTAAACATTTAAGCTTTCTGCACTTTTGGTGTACAAAAACTTTAAGGTAAGTATTTAAAGTTTCATGATCTTCGGATTAAGATTTTTTTTTAAAAATGCGTACCAAAAAATCTCTTCAAGTATTAATATATTAAGAAAATGAGAACTTACAGAAATAGATGCTACTTATTTGTTTAGAAAGTTTCTTTATTGATATTTGAAGAAAGTTTTGTAATACTTTCAATAAAGGAAGTTAAATAATAACATGCGGTATTTGGCGGTTGTTGTAGCCTATTGATGCTTGCAACACGTTGTCGAGAAACTCTTTTCCTAGCTCACCGGAAGCAATAAAACCATTTTTATTTTGCTTTGCGGGAGGCTTCTAATGGGCTATTACTATATTACTACTGGCGTAAGGCGTAGGTAAATTTTTTTATGTGTCCTTCTAATTAAAGGTGGAGAAAACATATCGGGACAGCTGGCCTCTTGATTCTTTTGGACTTGTGGAAATGGTCCGTGACTGACCATCAGTCGCCATAACCCGTAATCCATCCGGCAATGAATATATTAATGGTAGACTGTAAGGAAGCAAAGACCTGTAAAATATCACTTAGAAGGGTTGATGGTTAGAAAATCAATTTGTCATTCATTTAAGGGGACAGATAAGGTAATGTCTTAAGGTTTCTAGAACTAGCGGCTACCACATCTTTATACATATATTTCTTCTGTGCGTGTGTATGTTTTTTTTATATATTATACGCAAACGAGCAGACGGGTCACCTGATGTTAAGTGACTACCGCCACCCATGGACACCTGCAACTCAAGAGTCACAAGTGCGTTGCCGGCCTTTGAGATGGGAGTAGGCTCTTTTCTTGAAGGTTTGAAGGTCGTATCGGTCCGGAAATACCGCCGGCGAGAATTTGTTCCAGAGATTGGTTGTGCGAGGTAAAAAATGTTACTGTACTCCTCCTAAACGGATGGAAAGATTTCAATGAAATTTTTTGTGTCTCCAGGTGTATTCGAGAATGCTTTAGATTTACAATTGGACCCGGTAGATGGCGCTGCGATAGGGTTACAGGAAAAATATTTTTTACGTTCCGGCAGGACAACGTTTACCATAGCGCTTTTGACATGCATAACTGTCAGTCGTTTGACAGTTGCCGCGATTGACAGAATGTGCGCTGCAAATATCGTTTAAAATAGATGCATCGGTCGGAACTATGTTTCAGGAATATTTTTTTTATTAATCATAGATACCAATTCGAATTCAATATTCATAGTTAAAACAAGACAACGTCTGTCGGGTCAGCTAGTAATTATATATGTACTTGTGGAAGCTCGCATAAGTCGCTTATTAACGCAATAGATCTGATCTCATAAGCGTCATGACTCACATTTGGTTGTCCCAATATCCCATTTCCGTGGAGCCCTAGTAACCTTAATAACCAGTAGGAATATAACATACACAAAAATTGCTTTTTAACTAAGTAGGTAATTCATCAGAAATCTGTTGTGCCTAACGTTTCTTTAACTGAAATCCTGAAGTCACTTGCTCTGTTGAAAGAATTTCACTTGAGTGGCATCATATTAACGCGAATTATAATTTTACAAACCTCGACTGTAGTCAGTCGTAAGACATAGAAAATATGATGTCATCGACACCATAAAAGGAAATGAATAAATAAATTATTTATTAGATAAATAGAAAAATGATTAAACCGATAAAAATCCGACGAATAACGAACCACTACAAGCAAATTATCACGAATTAGAACGTCGACTCCGGCGCAGAAGCGTGACGAAATTTTTTATGTTCTATTGTTTTTCAAATGACGAACTCTGATTGGTTGAGAGAAGCATGGGAGGTGCGTTCTCACACCTTATTGGTTGAGACGAAATGAATGCGAAATAATGATGGCTGCCCGATTGGCATGACAAGACGTATTGTTGAATAAATTAATGTTAGCAATACTTTTATATATACCTGTTCTTTAATTGTTGCGTTCCAGTTAATTTAATAGTTGGTTCTGTTTACAGTTAGCTATCTTATGATTTGTGTATCTATAAAAAATATGAATGATAGAGCTTGGCATCGGATTTTAAGGTTATTATTTCGACACCAAAATGACTGTTGTCTTTATTATAAATGTAGGTTATCTTGAGCATTTTTATAAAGTCAGAGCGTTGATAGCACGACGGCTAACCGTTGGTGGTTCGAACTACCCCAAGTACTTATACATCAACGTGAACACATTTCTAATAATACCACGGCCTCACAGAAAATTGGCAGTGATGCAATGCTTGCATTGCTTTTCACCGAGTGAGTGAGGTTACCGGAGGCCCTAACCCTTCCTCCTCTCTCCCTCTTGCACCCTTCCCCTACTCCCACCTTGCAGGTGCCCATGGGTGGCGGTAGTCATTTACCATCAGTTGACCCGTATGCTCGTTTGCCCATCATACCATAAAAAAAAATACTAGTAGTAATATTAGCGTGAAGATAATGCATTCAAATGCTACGGTAACCGCTTGCCCTCGGATATAATCACACTGTCCTTCTGGAATAGGGTTGAGCTTCTACTGTTGATATTCCAGAAATCTTTGGCAGTAAAGCTGCTAAAGTAGATTTAAGCTGGTAACACTCGAGTGACACTGTTGGTGTTTATAGACATCGGTAACCGCTTACTATCGAGGAGGCCATATCTACGCTTGTTTGCTACCTTAGTAGTACTTCATCTACTTACCTGTTTATCATCTTCATTATTGTGGAGGCACTATAAGCTCAATATCATCCACAATCTGTGTACCCGTCTCATGTAATTACAAAAGTCAAGGTTAACTTCAACTAAAGGGAAAAACCAAAATACCTAATCAATCTGTGTTATCCATAATTTTATTTATTAATTTATCAACACTTTCATGCACATATTGTACAAAGGCGGACTTATTGCGGACTTAAGGCATTTTCTGCCAGTCAACCTTGAGATGTAGCAGCAACAAACAAAGTGGTAGGTGCAAAGATAAGGTAAAGATAGAAGAGAGCGAGAGAGAGAGACAGAGAGAGAGAGATAGATAAAATTTCAAAGATGCGACTTTTAATAGGTCTGTACTTATTCAATTAATAACTTCATTGAGACAACTCAGACACAGCCATCTGATCCTAAACTAGGCAGATCCTGTGCTATGGTAATCAGACTGCTGATAAACATACTCATTTATTACTAATTACATACACATTATTACAGAAAAGTTAAACCGAGACATAGATTAAATGATCGTAAGTATCACACAATTATTTGTCCAGGGTGGGAATCAAACCCATGACCTCTGGCTCAGCAGCCAGAATCATTACCTACTAGACCAACAGAGACAGCAATCGCAGTTGTAACGGTGATTAGGGCTTGCCTATAATTATTAGCAATAATTATTCCGGAATTATCACACAAAATGGTTGCATTTTGCGATAACAAAAATGTTAGAAGAAAACTAGTAACCACTTACCATGAGATGAGCAATTGCTTGCTTTATCACCTTAGTAGTAAAAATGCCTACACGACATTTCAAAAAAAAAGAAAGAACCGTACCAGGTTCATTCTCTACCACACATATTATCTATTCGAGACTTTTATTAAATCTCTACTGCAAGTATCTATTTCAATATCTTCGACTTACCATCATGTATACAAGCGAGAATATTTTCAACTGATAAATAGACAAGCACGTTTTTCTTCCATTAGCCCCGCTTTAAAGTCTCCTCGTATATCAAATGAGGACTACTGCACGCCAAATAGCGTATCAAGTACAAAATAATAACACGCTTGTTTGGTAGTAACTCAGTGCAAACACACGGCACCGTGTTCCATGTTATAGGCGAACGTCCGTCTGGTGCTGTCGATATATCATACACCCATAGACATTAGCATTCGATAGGGTTGTCGAATGTAAAATGTTACAGGGTTATAAAGGTTACGTTTTATCTAAACCACGACTTAGTTTGCTGAGGAATGGAGAGGAATATTATGAAAACGATGATTAACTTCTTATAAGAAGGCTGCTGTCGATATATATTTACGTATATTTATATATATATATTGACAATATTTTTGGTAGATTGAGTTTGATTTTGAGTCTGCGTTAAAATTGTGCGTGGTAAAAGTTGCAGTTTGAATACTTAATAAGCGAAATGGTCTTTGTATTGGATTATAAAATAAATTTTGGAACTGTGTATAAACGAGACAAGTAAATCTGTTCTTGGGACAATAATATTATTACAATTTGTGGATTATATTTACAGATACTAAAGGCACTAAAGGGTAAGGCATTACAGGCATTGAACGGTAGATAACAGAGTTACAAAATAGGTCTATCTACCATTTAGTGCCAAGTAATACAAGCCGAGATCTATCTCGGCTTGTATTAAGTACAGCTGAATAACTTTTTTGGTGAAACATTTTCTGTTCGGCAAAGAAGATGTTTTCAGAATTACTTTAATTTTACCAAAACTTATGATTGTCCTAGTTAATCTAGTATCCAAGTAATTTTGTGGATAGCCAACCCTAGCATGCAACGCAAAGCGGCCATCTTTAATTTAATATCCATGCGCATACCCACGTGGGAACATGCGTGAGAAATTATACGCGTATGAAGCGCGTCATTGTGATAAAATAATACCTATTTTGTACGTGTTATTAGTAGACATTGATATCGATTTTGATTTTGCAAACTAAATTCAGTACAAGTTTAGAGAATTTTCAAATAATGGAGATGTAACGCAAGACATTAAAATCATCGACGTCAGCCGACCTAGTCACATGTCGGTAAAAGGAAAATTACAACATTGGTGTGTGTGGTGAATATGTGTAATAAAATGTATGCTTATCTTATAAGTGTTATTACAGCTATAAAAAAAATTATCTCTAAATTCATTTGGATAAAATACTCCTTAGATGTTTACCCAGTAATCAGAATCAAAGTGTATTGATTCAGTGATTTGAAAATATCTGCTGTGCTACTAACTTTTTTTCTGATAGGCTGTTTGAACTGCAGCCTGAAAATATACTTTATGAGATTAAGTAATAATTAATATAATCTATGTTGTTACAAGCTTGCCTGAAAGATACTTATGTATTTACTTGTGACTGGAACAATCTTATCATCGGATAAAAGACTTATAATATAAATATGACTATAAAAATATCTTAAAATAATACTTGATTTAGTAGTTTGAAATTTTACAATAGAATTATTCCTAACTCTTCTCAACTATAATTTAATCAATTTACATACCTCAGGTTGGAAAATAAACGCTACGTCTGAAACTATTAATTATTATGTTACCGGCACCAATCTCATATCTATTGTAGGTGTGTTCAAAGGTGAAGGCCTGACCTCAAGTAAAACTATCTGGCAATTATTGACAATTCAATTTCCTCTATTATCAGATCCAGCCGCTTGGTGCAAAGGATTAATTTCGCAAAGCAATTAATAGAATAGACAAATTATGGACTGTGAACAAATTAATTTATGTACAGTTTTCGTTGGTTTTAGTATCAACGATTGTAAATTGTTTATAAAACGGTCTAGCTTGGGTTTGTTATGGCAATAGTAGTGCTGTACATAAAGAAACTACATAGAAAAGTTCAACATGGTACATCACCAGGCATCAGATAACATAAATAGAGCATCCTGTCATTAACTTCTCAGCATCTTCTCCTTTTGTACTCAAAACCAAAAAAAATACCCAAATGCCAGAGTCTTTTGATGGTAATACAAGACGTTTGTTTCCTAAGTGAAGTCAGTAGTTGCCTAAAAACTCAACATGTGGTGGTCTATCATGTTAATGTGTGTTTGTAGGTGGTGTGTGGTTATAAGGTGTTAGGACATCAAATTTTACTTTAATACCTGGTAAACTTAAAGCATTATACTTCCTAAATAACACGCGTAAAGTCTTGAATCTTGTGATTGGTCTAATGATTTTATCGTGATTACGGAAACTAAAACTGGTACAGGTAAAATGGCTAATGCGTAATCACGCTTGGTGTATTCCGTTCGAGATTTTAAGAGAGATTAATCCTACAAGTCAAGATTTTCACTAATATAAATGTCGGCTGACTATAATGTTGTTGATGTTGTTACTTTAGTGATATGACAAGAGTTTTAAGAGCTACTTTGCAGACTATAGAACTATGTATGTATTTCTTCCATATAGGTTTTCATGGAAGTTAGTAATATGTAATTATTACTTGTAAAAGGTGTGCCTCTGATGAAAGACAGACTTATTAGGCGACGGTACACAATAACTCATAATATGATTATTTTGGACATAAAAGTGTGATTACAGGAACTAAAACTGGTATAGGTATAATGGCTAATGCATAATCACGCTTGGTGTATTCCGTTCGACATTTTAAGAGAGATTAATCCTGCAAGTCGAGATTTTCACTAATATAATGTCGGTTAACTATAATGTTGTTGATGTTGTCACTTTAGTGATATGACAAGAGTTTTAAGAGCTACTTTGCTGACTATAGAACTATGTATGTATTTGTTCCATATAGGTTTTCATGGAAGTTAGTAATATGTAATTATTACATGAAAAAGGTGTGCCTCTGATGAAAGACAGACTTATTAGGCGACGGTACACAATAACTCATAATTTGATTATTTTGGACACGAAAGTGTGAGAAACAGTACAAAGAAGTACTGATTTACGAATATCGTGTCATTTAAATAAGCAAACTTTATAAGTATTTATTACCTGAAAATTGTCATAAAAAAGTCAACAGTGATAGTTGCAAGATCCTGTTTGCTGTACTCCAAACTCCAGTTCATTCATCTTCCATTGAGATTGGTACCAACAACGAACAATACATAACCGCGATAGAACAGGATTATCAATCAAGCTGTCTAGCTGTACGTAGCCGCGGCAATTGGCACTACATGAGAGAAAAGTGGTACTCAACACGTTGTTTGTAGCATTGAATATCCAACCTTATTGTTAGCAGTAAACAATGAGTTAAGTGTGGATTTTGGGATGCCTAAAGTTTCCGGCCAACGGACTCTTTATCAAGCGGTAGAGCGACTTGGTTTGGTTATAAATGATTTAATGACAAAACAGCAGAATAGTCCCTTCATTACGTAGACCGAATGTTTTGTAACACTTTTGTACCACAGAAAAAAAACTGTAATACAAGTTAGAATTTCAAACAGGTCATCTTGATTTTGTCTCTCTTTGCTCTTATTTCAGTCGCATGCGCATTAGTGATAGCCAGTGCGCTCGCGCATCTGACAGCAGGCTGGAGTACTCTGAACGTTGTAATTATTATATTTATTTAACAAATAGTTTCCTTTGAAGGATATTGAGCGCAGTCTAGTCTGACGTTTCATATTTATGATATTGGCTATAGTCTAAAGAAAGGTATAATTTTCTTGCACTGTGATATTAGTATGAGACATGTTTCGATGTTTGTGTAATTTTCGTTTATGCCATTAAGTTCAGAATAAGCACAGCGGTTATAGATGCCTGGTAACACCTTTAATCTTAATGTCACTTTGGGTCGCAAATCTTGTCTCCCGTCAGATGAAGCTTTGATGACACTACTTACCGATAAAAAAACATTGGTACCTGTCATGGGGACCGCCAACAGAAGTGAAAACTTAAAACTGCATGTTGTGAGTTTGGCGCAATACGTCACATTAGCATCTCAGAGACGCGAATCCATGAGTTTTGCACCCTAGCAAAAATTAGTCAACTTCTAAAAGGTCTTCTGGCTTCTGACATCTTAGATTAATTAAGCAGTACTTTTATGCAACAAAGGTGTTCAACAAACGCACACGCATGGCAAATTAAAGAAAAAATGAAAAAGTTATCGAAAGACCTTTTCTTTGTCAGGTTACTAGATAGACAAAATGATCCTCAAGCTGATAGGTTCAATAATAAATTATATTCGTATACTCCCACTTGGAATGGCTGATGTATGTATGCTTTTAGAACGTGGGAGAGCCATGCTTCGGCATGTATGGACCGGCTCGACCAGAGTGATCGGCGTCACAGAAAACCGGCAGTGAAGCAATCTTGCATTGCTTTGCGCCGCGTGAGTGAGGTTACCGGAGGCCCTAATCCTTCCCTCTCCCCTATTCCCGTCCTTCCCCTCTCCTCCCCTCTAACCTCCCTCTCCCCTCTTCCCCTACTCGAACCTTAAAAGGCGGCAACGCATTTGTGACTCTTGAGTTGCAGGTGCCCATGGGTGGCGGTAGTCATTTACTATCAGGTCTGTTCGTTTGCCCCCTTTACCATAAAAAAATTTTATGAAACATAGTTTTTTGAAAGCTTAGCAATTTGGCACCAGCGTAACTCTTGTGTTCCGAGCGTCCATAAATGGAACAAACGACATCCTTAGATACTTCTTTATTTGCTAAGTTTATGGTCAAAACAACACTCACTGTCAAGATCTAAAGTATGACCGTTATTTAAAAATCAAGCGCTGCAAAACACGAAATCGTATTGTTACTACATTATCTGCCGCAAGCTTGTTGTATGTAAGTAACAATGAATGAAGTTTGCGCGGGCGTCGCTCCGGGCTGCGCCAGCGCACCTGTATCGAAGTGCACGCGATTTTAGGGCTGGGGCATATCGAGAATTACGTACGGAATACTAATTTTTTAATAATTATTAATATATAATATTTTAAATAATTAATAACTTTGTTTTAAATCATTTTACTTTTATTAAAACATGTCATGATATTGTTTTAAATAAAAACAAATGCCATCTGATCTTTGGTACTGTATATGAAGCTGCAGCGTGTCTATATCCAAAAAAAATATTGCAATATTTTGCGAGTCGTATTGTGTACCTGCTTTCTGCATGATGCTGAACTTATAAGTTATCCTATATAACCCGTTACCCTGTCCAGAATTTGAAAAAAAAAAAACCTCTTAATTCTGCTCTCTTCTTCAATGCCCTTTGTCTGATGAAAAGAATAAAACCATGTGAGACATACCAGGCACATTGAATTGAATACTTGTGCATTTATGTTAAACCTGAGAAACCATGGCACGGTGGTCAAGCCATAATAATAGTGAACGATTATACGGTAAGAAATGTATATTTATCTCGACTTTCCTACAAACAGTAGTAATTATTTCATGAAATTACTTCAATGATACTTAAACTAACATAATCAAATCATTTCCAACCAGTGTGCCCTTATCCTAAATCTCAGTGCACGTCGCCTGTGATTACCTGCGAACGGCCTCCGTTTAAACGATTCCCTTTTTAAAAAACTTGACGTTCCTGTTTTTAAAACCAGTGCCATTATTCCCGTTCCTTCCTCATTTTGAATTTGGAACTTACAATGCACGGCTTTTCGCAGTCGATTTTTTCTTTTTTTAGCTGACCGGTCGTTTTGACATGTAAAGTGTTGCTAGAGTTAGAATATCTTGGAGCGAGACTAAATATTTGGACATTTTTAAATAAATGTGAAAAGTCATAATGAACAATACATCTTTTTTTAATGTTTCGTACTGCATAATTAAGGCACCTGGAAACATTATAAATAAAACAACCGTCGCATGTAATATAGGTATGTAATTATCATTGCAACTCTTTCGTATTTTATTCTGAAACGATAATAACCAGTATGTACCATCTACACAACAATAGGTGCTTACAATTACAATTTTTATACTTGGCAACTCGAAAATGTATGTAATGATTGGCCTACGGGCTATAAAGTTTAAAAAAGTTACTTAAAAGAAGACCAGTAGTTGAACAAACCTCTTTTGTCGAAGACTTCGCGGTTTCCAAATAAGGTGTATGGCAACAATTCGTCTCGGGTCCTTCCATTTTATTTTTTAGCAAATTAAGAAAATTGCGGGGACGGTATCTCTAATTTAGGAAGCTGCATTGTGCGGTTAATAAAAGGTTTCAACGTACGTGTTTCATTTGCTTGAAATAATTAATTGGGTCATTTTAAATGTGTTAAATTTTGTTCATGATTTTTGCTGTATTGTGAAGGAATAATATACAAACGAAATTTCTTCCTCAATTGTAAAATTTATATACAGCTGATAAACATTTTATGTACGTACGTAGCCAAGTTGGTTAGAGATAATATTGAAGAATATGTATAGCGATCAAATTGTTGAAACACTGAAAAGGATAGTGAAAAATCACTCGAACCACCGACCGGGCAAAATAAATGACATTAGTGGGTCTTGTTGTTATTATATTTTTATGTTTACATTTTTTTATTATATATTATATATTTTAAAAAAATTGTAAAATATTTGTTTTCTAAAAAATATTCAAAATTTGAAATAAATGAATAAAATATTTTTTTTGGACTTTTGGTTACTAAAATAAAAATGGTAAATCTCAGTAAATATAAATAACTTAGAACGAAAAGAGAGTCCTAACAGGAGACCCTTTTAAAAACACAGGAGACATTATAATTAGAAATATAACACAATCTTACTATTAATAAAGTACCTCACTATATATTTTCTACAGAATAAATATTTTCCATTGCTCAGGTTGTAATTACTTACTTTTTTTATTGGTATATTCATTTTATAAAAAAATATTACTTCTGCCAAACTGTAAAGCGGTTTGTTTGCGTGATGAGCGTGTTTGACTTAGAATTAAGCTGTACCGTGTACGTAATTCAGGTAAAAGTACTACAGATAGGTAAACAAAATATTCAGAAGTACAATAGGTATCAACATACAATTTTTTTTTGGAATACTCTAAAAGTTCAATCAAGGGCCAATGGGATGGGATGGGATGGGATCGAAACGGCGTTGGTGGCTTGCGAATATTCACTATGTTTTAGGTTTGTATAAGTGAAAAGGTCACATTCGAAACAAAATGGCTACCTACTGAACTACATAGGAACTGAAATTATTGAGATAATTGATGAATGGTTAATTTTCGATGGTAGTTTATGTAAGCAATATCAATTAATCAGCGTTGGAGACACAATGCTCATGATTAACTTGTAATCAATTGAAATGTGAGTATTTATAGGTTCTTGTCTCAAACAAGTAATTCAGTAATATAAATGCAGAGCTCATATTTGAAATTTGTGTAGTTGAGACATGTCATCATCGCTTGAGAGGACTTGCGTCTCGGGCCTTCTGCTAAATCGGCTGCCTACCAACTGCTCCGGTGCTAGAATCAGCCCTGTAAAGGGAGGCGAAGGGTATTAAGCGTTCTCTGGCCTAGTGGGACCAGAGACAATTCGTAGACACTACTTACCTTACTAAAGGAATTGATGATACTCGAACGCAAGTAGATATTACTTTTTTTTAAATCCAAATGAATTCGAATTAGAAACAAAATGGAATCAATTCCGTTTGTAAACTAGTAGTTTATCGAGGAAGGAAATGCAGCAGGGGCCGATCGCCACGCTTACGAGCACTGTTCTATATTGTGACATACTTCACATTAGGAATGAATATTTACGATATTACATTGTAAAGATTCTCAGCTAAGATAACACAAATATTTTTACCACGTTTAAAGAAAGTACCTTCCGTAGTCGCCCAAGTTTATTTAGAATAACTTCCTTGCCGTGATAGCGTCTTACGCTGCCATTCTTTAAGTACTTAACCCATCATGGCATTTTACATATTTACACTTCGTTAGGCGTAGGTATAGAAAAGAACAATTTTTTGTGTTCCGTAGTACACCGTCAAGTTTGGCTAGTAGTACCAGGCTGTACTACTAGCCAAACTTGACTTGATGTGTACTGGATGTAGATACAGGTATATGTACCTACCTACTATCAATAGATTTATAATAACATTAATAAATATAATTGTAACAAAGAGTGCATTGAAAGTTCACAGACGATATACATTTTATAGAAGAGGTTTTTTATACATACTAGGTAGTAGAATGTAAAATGAATGACTTAAATGTTTGTAAATTTGCACAATTACTGAGGTAGAATATGGTGGAAATTTGAAACATGTTTTATTAGGCCTGCCATCACTTAAATTACCAACGCCGGACAAAAACTTCAAAAACCCCGGACACATGTGTGAAACCGCAATTTTTTTTGTGGTGCAACCGGACACCCATAAAAAATTATAAAAACGCAGTTACACTTGTATATTCATTTAAACAGCTTGTTAACGATTCATCTAACAATAATATTATTCGCCTGATACAGAGTGTCCGGGTTTCGCGCAGACACTTTTTGAAAACCCTGTCCGGACGCTCCCCGGACGCCCTCTAACCTAGGACAAAGACGGAGCCGAGTTTCTTATATTTAAAAAAATATAACATTCTAAATTCAAACATTTATGAGCGGCCAGGAGCGCAGAACTTTCAGTGTACCACCTTATGTATACATTTAGATATGTTATTACCTACTTTTTATTTTTAACCTAATTATATATACAGATGTGTGTGTGTATGTGTATATGCAAATACATTGTGAACTTATGTTTTCACTTCTGACGTGCAGTCCTACGACTGACTGTTTTTTTTTAATTGTTTTACTTTCAAATACCTACCCATTACTGTTAATTTTATTCCTGTTCTAATGATAATAAATAAGATCATACTACATATAAATTAAAACGAACCATAACATATATAAGTAACTATTTACTACTAATGTATCTGTAGTTCAGAACCAGTATTACTAATAAATAATATTGATGGCGACTTAATAACCCGATCAGTAGAAATAACGCCCACAAGATATTGTAGTATGCCGTGAGTCCTACTAATAGTTACGGACTACTCACCGGCCGCAAGATTAAACTTATTACCTCTAAAACACGCAATAAAGGCCAAAGGCAACATAGGGAAAGTTTGAAATTTTCCGTACGAAATTATCTTTTCGTCGTAAGAATTCTCAATATTTTCGGCTTGAAGTTTAAAAATATTTATAGTTAAGACACCTCATACCCGGCCGTCTGATCAAACTAGGCAGAGCCTGTACTATGGTAACCAGACTGCTGATAAACATACTTATATATATTACTAAATACATAAATATTATAAATAAATTACACTCAAATGATCGTGCTCCTCACACAATTATTTGTCCTGGGTGATAATTAATATATTAAAAATATATTTCCAATTTTTTTTAAAGGAGATAGAGCAAAGCAGATTCGACTTGTTTTTGAGATTGCGGAAGAATCTGCACCATGTAGAAGATTGTGGTTACAGATTATTGATAAGAGCCGTCAGAAGGGAGGAGGCTGAGAGTTGGCACTAAATGCAATAAACACTCATTTACCGGTAAAGTTTAATATCAGATGAGCGGGTGAATTGTGAACTTATTTGAAATAAACCTTTACAACGACCCAACCTTTTCTATAAGATATAAACTAAAGTCATCCCAAATTTGGTGAGAAATATTTTAACGTTTTCTGTGCCTAAAACTTACTTACTTAAAATATAGGTAAATGTACACAAAATATCAAAATCGGTAAAACAATTTCGATAGACTAAACTTACTCAAAACCGTCTCAGTCATTCTTAAGGGACACGTATATCAACAAGCATCATTTTTTAAATATGACAACATTACATAAATTTCACTGTCAAAAATATCCTATAATTTCCAATATGAATATTTACAACGCTAGCCAACGGGAGCTCCAACTTATTTGCACAAACAAAGGATACACTTAAGATAAGAATCATCGAACGATTTTTCATAAACAATAGCCATTTTAATATTGAAAAAAAGTAAAAGAGTGTTGCCATTGATAATACAAAAAAATGCAATAATAAATTACTGAGCGGTGTGCAATAAACAGCGATTTGCTTCGGGCGACTCGCCGTGCTACCAGTGTGATACAAAATGGTACGAATAAAAAGTTTGTGTGAAGGCAAAATAGGTGGAATATAAATGGGTTCCGTACTGCTGTATTATCCTAAGTAATATTATAAATGTGAATGTGAGTTTGTTTATCAAGCTTTCACGCTTTGTTAACTCAAGCGATCATCATGAAATTTTGCATACGCGTTAGCAAAGGGTCTGAAAAGGACATGGCGTACCTTTCAGCTAGAAAAAGGACTGGTCCCAGGAGGGGTACCTGAATTGATTGACAAAATCTACGTTAACGTGAAGGAAGCCGCAGGCAAAAGCTTGGATTATGATAAATATAATATGTCTGTATTTGAAAAGTCGATTAAAAATTAGAAAAAATAACCATAATTAAAAACAAAGTATTTATCAACTTATTTGTCGTTGGTGGTCAGAGATTGGATTCTGGCCAATTGTAACATGTATGATTTATGAAGGAGCTATATTATGTTTGTCTTAATGTTTAGGTATGTTATTATAAGTATTGTTTGTTACTATTATGTATTCTGTGGTATTGTGCAGATTGTTGTTTTTACTCTTGAAAAACAAAACTTAAAAAAAATATATACTACGGAAAGGATTTAATATCCAGACCTTACAGGCCTCCGAAATAGCATAACTAAATTAAATCTATATATATGAGAAATCATTTTAGGAATTCATCTAACATGTAGATTATTTAAAATACATTATCTAAACTGTCATCCACCATCCAATTTTATAAAATGTTGATGTTTTTGTGTATCATTAGTAAATTCATCAATAAATTTAAACAGAATTATGAACGACACTCGTACTTACAAAGAGTCCCCGCAACATTCGTACCAAAAAGAAACAACAAAGCGTTCTCTAATTAAATTTAACTAAATGCTGCCTCACCCGTTTCTTATTCAAAAAAAGGAACCCTATAAAAAGTGAGTAAAAAAATTATACACTTAATATCAAAGAAGGTGCACTTCGTTAATGCATACGCCTTGAGGCCCGTCAGTCCACTGGACATTGTTTTCTGGAATGCGATTTTAAAAACTTTACGTTCTTTTTTTGAAGATCGCTCCTTTTTTTATTTTAATTTCGCCGAATTCGCTCTCAATATTTTCGGCTTGCATTCAAATGACATAATTAGAGTTTTATTTTTAAATCGAAGTGGCTAGTGACGTAAAAATTTATTTTATTTTATTCGTAAGTAATTATGTGGTTGTAATAATGTTATGTAAGTACATATAAGTAACAGCCAGTGTTATATACTGGTTTGCGACCTTGACCTTGTCGAGCTATGGCATATACTCCCCAATGGATCTCTATAAGCAACTTACATTGCTTTTCCTTCTACCTTTCCCTTTCAATAGGCTTCCAATGTTCCCAACTTTAATTCTTAAAGTACCTGGTTCACTGCAATAGACTTACCCATTATTCCCAAATTATAGTTGACCCTTTGTAGTGGAAGTGTTAGCCCAGTAGGACAGATGCAAATCGGCTGCCCCATTTCAAAACCAAGTAAGGGACACTTCACATAAACCGTTTTGTTACACAATTTTGCTAACCTAGTAAATTCCTATTCAATACAAAAAAAACCAACGCTAAAAGCTCCCTAAAAAGGAATATAGCATCAATACCTAGTAAATGCCCCATTCATGCCCCAAAACTTAAGATAATATTATGTAATATAAACGTAATATATGTCAAAATATTGGTAGAACTAAGTGTTAAATATTAAGTATTTCTTGCAACCAATAACGTACTATTTACATAATATAAATACTTTTTAAAGACTGACCTGTTTTACGTTTTGTGGATCTGCTGTATAAAAAAATTTAAGCCCTTACTAGATTTTGAAATGAGAGAACCGAAATTCAGCAGAGATCTGTGCTCTTCGATTTCTTTATCTATTAATTATAAATCTGAAAACTGCAGTGGGTTGAAGACTTAATACAAGTGTTTAACAAGAATACTACTAATGTCTGACCCATGTGGCACAGATAAAATAACAGTAACTACGTCTAATGGTCTTTAAAAAAAATGTACTTGACAACTCGCCTAAAATAATTGTCACGTCTGGTAACATTTTACAAGTTAAACAATGCGTTAGAAATGTATGACTCACGTTGTTAGTATTCTTTATTTAAAAAAGTACTAGAATAATTAATCCTACCAACATAAATCATAGCACTTCCTTAAGTTAATAGCATTGTTTCTCATAGATTCAGAATTAAGTAGTGGGACACACTGGGCGAGGTCGGGGCTGCGATTTGTCGCGGGTAACGAGCAACAATGCTTGCGTTTCGGTCGCGGCCCCCCGTCGCGGCGCATTTGTAACCTCGCGCCTGTACAAGTGGCATACTGGGCTTAGATAATTCGGATATGTTAAGATTACATTATATTGTATTTCATTGCAATTTTTTTTAATTTCAGTGCAAATCAAAAAGTTAAGCCTTTGTTGTACTACTAGGCTAGCAAAAAGGTACATATAAGTTCCGCTTGACGGAACGCGGTCAACGTACACCATTTGTAGACATTTAAAACCATCAAATCGTCTGACAAAAATAAGACGGAATAGATTAAAAAAAACACAATAGTAAAATATAGCAGATGAATAAATGGACATATTTTTATTGAATTATAGTCTAAAACTTTTTTGTAAGTCAATGGAACCATCTTATTATCTTGTTCAAATCCAATAATATATCAGCTTTAAGACCATTTTTCCAATAAACTGGCAAACATTTTTGTCAAAGAAAAGCGACCCAACCAATTTTGATTTGGATCTGTTTCATAAATTAGTGCAACCTAGAGGTACTGGGCGCGAGTCCTTGTTCTGACAAATTATTATTAGGCTCTTCTTTCTTCGTTTTTGAAAAGCCTCAACTCCTCCTCCTTTTGATAAGACACACAGGCGTGCAAATATTGCCTTAAATAAAAACCTCCTGTATTGCAAAAACCTTAATAAAAAGTTGAAATTTCCTCTCATTGTGTCTCTAACCCGAAGGCGAGTCGCACCACGTACTCGTTACGACTAACTAGGCAACAAACTATTGGTTATCTATAACACTTATTGTGTATTCTTTTGACAAATGCCTCAGATCGGCTCGTTAATATGCGCGTACTACGTTTATTTGTCTTTGCTTGTTGTTTTTTTTTTTGCTAGTGGGATAAGTAAGACCGGTATTGTCGGATTTAATATTGGTCAAAGAATAGATTTGATACTGCATCATCTGCGTTTATATATGAGATGTTTTATTTTGTGGAAAAAGAGTTATGATTTTTTAAATGCCAAACTGTCCATTAACGTGAGGAGTGCAATTTGAGGGAATATTTCCTTGTCACAGTGCAGGACTCTGCAGGTGCATTTCCGGACCGATACGACCTTCAAAACCTTCAAGAAAAGAGCGTACTCCCATCTCAAAGGCCATCAACGCATTTATAACTCTTGAGTTGCAGGTGTCCATGGGCGAATGTAGTCACTTACCATCAGGTGAACCGTCTGCTCATTTGCTCCTATAATATAAGAAAAGGACTTCCACCGCTTGCTCTTTTGAAATAGAACTGGTGCATACCCATGATACTCATAAAACCATAAAGGAACATGGAAGAGTAAAGATGACCATGTACGCTCATGATTATAGCTTATTATTTCCATGTTCCTGGTGTAGATACATATATCTTTATGGAGATACGGATGTGACTAGACTCGACGCTTCGACGATATAACAATAATAATAACTTGAGACACCTCACACACTGTCGTCTGATCCCAAACGACAGACAGACATAGACAGAACCTATACTATGATAACCAGACTGCTGATACTTACTTAAATACTATTAAATACATACATATTATAGATAAATTGCACCCAAACACAGAACAAATGAACGTGCTCATCACAAAACTAGACAAAACCTGTACCATGGTAACCAGACTCCTGGTAAATATACTCAAATTTTACCAACTACATACATATAGTAGATAAATTACACCCGAACACAGAACAAATGAACATGCTCATTACAAAACTAGGCAAAGCCTGTACCATGGTAACCAGACTACTGATAAACATACTTATATTTTACTAACTACATACATATTGTACATAAATTACACCCGTACACAGATTAAATGAACATGCTCATTCACAAAACTAGGCAGATCCTGTACTATGGTAACCAGACTGCTGATACACATATTTATACATGAATTACACCTAGACACAGAACAAATGAACGTACTCATCATACAGTTATTTGTCCTGGGTGGGAATTAATCCCACAACCTCTAGCTCAGCAGTCAGGATCATTAACTTCTATACCAACAGACCTGACATATGAAGGTGAAGGTGATAATGCGTGTACTTCGTTTAGATGTGTAAGTTTATTTGCCTACTCGCTACACCAATACTCCGGAGAAAACATAACTACGGTATTTAGGTGTACGTCCACTTCTGGCTTTTCTGACGTCATCAGTAATTAATATTATTAAATAAAGCGGTTAATTATTACCTTCAGATTCTTTAGCAGAACATCTATTTCTTCCCTTAGTGTTAAAGGAACATCACACCAGTTCCTTTATTTCATCATCTGTGGTCGGGCTAAAGTTAGATGATCTATTTGGGGAATTGAAAAACATCTATCTGTTTTATATCCTAAAATAGGGTGTGGTTGATACTTGTCAGGCGTGTTACTGTCCAGACATCGTCACTTCTGGATGCCCTCAAATCGCCAATGCAATTAACGAGATCTGTCCATCAACAACTTATTCTTATAGTACAATTTGAGGAGTACGTGGGAGAGCCATGCTTCGGCACGTATGGGCCGGCTCGACTCCGCTCGATACCACGGTCTCACAGAAAACTGGCAGTGAAGCAATGCTTGCATTGCATTTCGCCGCGTGAGTGAAGTTACCGGAGGCCCTAACCTTTCCCTCTCCCCTATTTCCGTCCTTCCCTTCTCCCCCTCTCCCCGAAACGGCCGCCCACGTTGTCCTGGAGTGCGAGGGAGTGGCCACACAACTTCTGTGGCTTCTGTGCTTCTGGAAGGAGCTAGACTGGCTCAACTAGCCAGCTTATCTGAACGCATAATGGACCGCCTATGAGTCTAAATGCGGAAATAGAGCCCTTTACCAATACCAATCCCCTCTCCCCTCTTCCCACTCTTCCCCCCTCCCCCTCTTCTCCTACTCCCACCTTAAAGGGTGGCAACGCACTTGTGACTCTCGAGTTACAGGTGCCCATGGGCGGCGGTAGTCATTTACCATCAGGTGACCCGTCTGCTCGTTTGCCCCCTATACCATAAAAAAAAAATAAGAGGTACCGGACACATCTGTGTTCTCGACTAAAGGGATGTATAACGTTATACTTTCATCAATACGTACAAAATTCTAATGTGCTGATGTTTCTTGTAAACTGTTCATCAGGTTCACTATGCAATAATTTAATCTCTACGCAATTTATCTCCGTTCTAAATAATAAATTTATCCTTCAACTACGATAATAAAACATTTTCTAGACTTCCGATTTTCACATGGGCATTGGATTCAAATTACACGGTACACTGATGTTATTATCAGTGGGTTGCAAGTGCGATCACGTGCGATCGGCAAAGATCGACCAAGATCGGCCGATCTGATCGCATTGTGGCGCCAATGAATAGATCGTCCACCTCTATTGTACGTTAATGTATCGAGACAAGAGTTCAGACTACATACAGTAATGTGGACGTCACAAACTCACAAAATCTACTAAATATATTTTTAACCCAAAAAGAGGGGTGTTATAAGTTTGAGGTGTCAGTGTGTCTGTGTATATGTGTATCTCTGTATCTGTCTCTGTATCTGTGTGTCTGTCTGTGGCATCGTAGCTCCCAAACGGATGAACCAATTTGAGTGTGGTTTTTTTTTATTTGAAAGGTGACTTGATCGAGAGTGTTCTTACATACAATTAAAGAAAATCTGTTCAGCCTTTGTAATCGTTAAAGGGATTTTCGTGTCGGGGGTGTTTTAAATTTTTTATTTACGATTACAATTTAGTGATGAGATCAACGCTGAAACGGTACTACATTCTAAATTCGTTGTAGGTCCGTAGTAAGTAGATGCTGAATTCACAAAATATCATGATTTAATATCGAAAAAAAAATTAAAATTATGAATTTTGTTTGTTATGAATGCGCACTGCTGCCAATGAAATTAGACAATGCATTAAAAAATGTACATATTAGATCTTTTAGAACTTCTGTTGATCAGTCATCACTTACCAAAAACCAAGTCTAATTAAAATGAAACGACAAAATGACACTTTAAATATTAATAATTAGTAAAAGTTCTCGATGAAACGTGAAAGTGATATTCAAAATCTAAAAAATAAATTAAAAAAATTATTTAATCAGATCCTTGATCTTTTGGATTACTAACTCTACAGACTTCGGAGACCTAAACATTGGATAATTCTTATCCGTAACAAAAAACACGTGATACGTGAAAAGTGTTATAAAAGTAATCCTTATGTGACAGCTCTGATCGGCATTGCTATAAGTACAACGTACACGCACTACAAAAGCACGCGTATAAAAAAAATATAGATAAGGTCGAATTGAACCTCCTTTTTTTTCCTCGGTTAAAAAATTAAAGGACTAAACCGAACATTTACGTTTAGTTTATTAATGATGTTGTCCAATCATCATGTCCGTGTGTCCATTAGCAACTTGCCTCACAAGAATGGTGATGCAGCCTCAACAGGAAGCCTTCAGCTTTTGTTCTGCGCACGAAATGATAAAAACGTCAAGCAACGCCGCGCTGCAAGCATTGTTTGCAACCGGTTGTTTATTTGTTTTTTGTTCATTGTTTATTGTTGCGTGCGGCCACTGGTGTATAAAATATTATAACAAAAATATTTTTTGCAATTAAGACAATGTTGCTCTTACGAATTTTGTTTAAAATTGATTATTTTGCGATCCCAATAATATGAAGTCGTTATACTTTTTGTAGCTCATAAATCAATTTGAAAGTTTATGTTCGTAATAAAATAATGGAAGTTATTTTACTGCATTTTTATTTTCACGAACTACCAGCTACGTGGAATAAGGACTTATTAAAAAATTAGGTAAATGCATAATAATCCCACTAATATTATAAATGTGAAAATTTGGATGGATGGATGAATGTTTTTTACTCTTTCACGCAAAAACTACTGAACCGATTGCGATGAAACTTGGTATGTAAATAGCTGGAGATCTGGATTAACACATAAGCTACTTTTTATTCCGATATTCCCACGGGATCGAGACTTAAGCGGGTGAAACCGCGGGGCGCAGCTGGTATTATAAATGTGAAAGTTTGGATGGATGGATGGATGAATGGATGTTTGTTACTCTTTCACGCAAAAACCACTGAACCGATTGCGATGAAACTTGGTATGTAGATAGCTGGAGACCTGGATTAACGCATAGGTTACTTTTTATCCTGATATTCCCACAGGATCGGGACTTACGCGGGTGAAATCGCGGGGCGCTGCTAGTGCATTTATATTTCTTTTGACAATTGTAAATTCGGGAGTCTGGCAATGGTTTTATTTATTTTGTTTAATGACTTCCTATTGGCTCATCAATTTGCTTTTGCATGCTGTGCTCCATACGTGACCGATACGTCTGATTACATATTTTGCACCTAAAACTGCTACTAATGCTAAAACTGCAAAGGATTATGCCAGTTTTATTCCAAATGTCTAAGGGAGTATCTCTTTTACAATGGAAAGGTGTCATGCTCTCAAAGAAGCTAAGAACTTACTACCTAATACACAACTAACTTCTAGTAATATTACTCACCCTTAATAAGTAGGTTATAACTTCTAAAACGAGAACCTACTTAGCGTATTTCTAATACAAGTGACGGACGGACGGTGAAGGACTGGCCTGTTGGCCTAGTGGTTAGTGACCCTGACTATGCCATAGGTCGTGGGTTCGATTCCCACCAGAGTCTGGGTGTTCTTTGTGTCCGTTGTTTGTATGTTTGTAAAGTCCCCCGCGACACAGGAGTAATTCCTAATGCGGGAGTTGCCTTATTAAAAAAAAAGCGTATTTGTGTTTATCCTATAAGTAATATATTTATTAAAATTTAGTCTCTCCTATATGCCCCCTATTTTTTCAGCTAGACTTATCTAGCCGACTTCTCCTAAGCAAAACTGGGAAAGAACTGGAAGAAGTAGTTACTATGTCATCGGAAAGGAGTAGCAGGTATAAACAATGATGGAAATATGGCGTCTAGAAAGCATACCTTTTAAATCATGGGCCGCTGTTTTTGCACCCTGTGGAAACGACATAACACCGTTTTGTCATTCCGGTTTTTTTATACCACGTCAGTGGCAAACAAGCATACGGCCTGCCTGATGGTAAGCGATTACCTTAGCCTGTTTATGCTTAAAATTCCAGAGGACTCGCATGCGCGTTGCCGACCCTTTAAAAACCTATACACTCCTTTCTTGAAGAACCCCATACTGTAAGTATATTTTCATATATAGGTCATTATTATTCTTTATTCTTCCTAGAATTTCCTCTAGATTCTAATTAGGTATAGTTTTTATATACATTGGCGCAATTTTTTTGATGGTTCACGAAATTAGAGATTTTTTTTTCGCTTTTAAATAAGGTTGAACTTAATCTACTTATTTTGATAAGATAATTTTGTAACGTAGGTTCCATGGCAAGTAAATAAAATTGATATTTTTTGACAACGAATCCAGGACATAGAATCTATAAATTCATTTAAGACCACAAAACACAAATTTCGTAACTCATAAACTAACTCAAAATCTTTTATAACCAAAATATTTAGAGAATCATAGCCATTAGTCCATCATTAGCGTTGTTAACTCTTCAAGAGCTCCAGAGAAATTTTGGTTTTTCTTCATCAAAACTTACTAGACGCGACTCTTTCCTCTATACCAATATTAGGGCGACAATGCAGCACCTGCAAGTCGGTGCGGTTGCGGCTGATTGCGGCATTGTGTAGCTCACAATAACTCGATTAGAGCCGGACGGCACCGGACGTGATGCCGTACATTTTAGTGTGGATAAGACTGTCTGAGGAAACATTTAGTTTTAACCTATGTTATCCTACTTAAGGCTAGGCACTTTCTCTACTAACAAATATTAATGAATCATTCTCAAACAAATCATCTATAGTTACATCGCCTCTAAAAATATCTATCAGTCTATAAACTCAATTTTGCTGATATTTTGACTCGCAGTTCATAAAATAAAACAACATTACCAACTTATGCTAGATAGAAAAAAAATAAAATGTAAGTATTGTTGTTTCCAAAATTAAAATTCAGGTTGATTTACAAATGTCCGTAACATTGGGGTATTAATTATTTATTTCCAATTTTATGATTCCAACGTGATAAGACGATTACAAAATAATATTTTTTTCAACGCGTATTAAGATGTATTCAGAGTTGTATTGGTTATCGTGGTAATTTTTTATGCCATGCAATCATGATACATGGATACATAAATGCAATTTTGTATGATACTCGAGACTTCGCATTTACAGGAAATTAAAAGGTAGGTAGGTACGTAAGTAGGTATATTGGTTTTGTGACAATAGCCATTAAGCTCGACATTAAAAGTCTCTTGCATTGACTTCATCATCATCATGATCATCATCTGCCTACCCTTGTCCCAATTTCATTTGGGGTCGGTGCAATATGTTTTATTCTTCCATTCTACTCTATCGTTCGTCATTTCACTGCTTACTCCCTTTCTAGCAATATCTTCTTTCACACAGTCCATCCATCTTTTCTTTGGTCGTCCTCTTCTCATGTACCTCTCAACATCCACACATAAAACTCTTTTCACCACATTTTGCTCATCCCTCCGCATCATATGTCCATACCACGATAACCTACTGCTCCTCAGCTTTCCATCCAATGGTGCTACTTTCAGGCTCCCTCTAATATATTCATTTCTCACATTGTCCATCCTAGTCACACCACACAGCCATCTCACCATTCGCATTTCAGCTACGTGGAGGCGTCTCTAATCGGTTCTCTTTGTGGGTCAACTTTCAGATCCGTACAGGACGGCAGGTCTAATGAAAATTAATTATATCCATTCTCAAAGTATTTTATTGTACTGAGAGCCTTGTGAATGAGCCTCTCATAAACTCCATTATTAGTTAAAAATATATTTTGGAGATCTGTTTGTAAGAACTACTGCATTAAAATTAATTGAAACAGAGCAGAAATCTTACATTACTAATATGTTTCAAATCTCATCAGGTACTCTAAAAACAGTATAGTGTTTATAGTGTAATAGCGTTATAGTGTATACAGTTTTTTTTTATTCGCTTTCGAAGAGACTTTCGATGCAAAGAACTGAATTTTAATTTTGCAACAAGAGTAATGTCCACATTATTACTTTCGTTCTAGTACCCCCAATTAGGTGAGCACGGAGCTACCACGGCACAAAGGCAAAGATAATGGTCAGTTAACTTAGTTCGGAAGATAGTTCACTTAGACCCAACTTAACTTTATCAAGTTGCAATTAAGTTCGCCCCTTAATTGAATATTCTCATGGTCCATATCACAATTACCGACCTCCTGAACTGGAGTATCGATTGGAACTTTTAGTGGAAAGTAGCTACCTAAATTTTAAGCAGTGAAGGTTTTTGAAACATTATTATATAATAACTTTTATTGTATTTAATTATTTTTTATTAAGTAGGCATGACTTTGTAAGAAAATAATGTTTTATTTGTAGGTGAAAATAACAGCCACGGATTCGCAGAAATATATTAACCAATATTTTTCCTGCTCTGGTACTTTACCTGGCTTTGGTATCATTTCACATGTATGCATGTATGTACAACTAGTAAATTAGCATAAAAATTGGGAAAATCATTTTGGTAGAAACAATTTGTAGTATCTAGTAAAAAAATAATGTTAAAGGACGTCAGTAGACAATATCGACATAAATGTGTTTATATAATTACGGTAGGATACAAATAGCAATTAACTTACAAGCACATCATTAAGTAAATAAAAGTCTTCTTTGTATGAATAACTTAAAATAAACCATTGAATACATAAGTAATTGTAAACATGTTCTTATAAGACAAAGAACAGAAAATAAAGTGTCTCTTTCTTGATGTAGATGTGGCCATTATTTTTATTTTGATGAGGACGCGCAAAATAATCGTAATGCTCACCTGCTGGACTAAATGTCATTTTATCATTTTTTATTCTGTTTTACGTTTGTTATTTTAATAACTAGTACACTACTGATGTGACGCCATATTTAACAGTAAGTAACACACAGTAAATATATAAGCTAAATAGCTATGAGCTAAATTTAGCTTATATATACTAACTGCGCTCGTAAGGTGTGACCCAATTTAATAAAAAAATTTCTTCTTCTATGTTTTTGGGTTTCGTTGTTGCGTTATTACAACACTAATTGTAATTACGTACTTTACTCCCGTAAAAAAATATTTAAAATGGGGTAACGCACACTAGAATCCCGTCTTGTGTTCCTTGGATTCGTAGGTAAATAAGCTATTGTATAATACTTTTAGGCAACAAAGAAATGCTTTTTTTTTTCTCACAGATCTGATTGCGTGATTCTTGAAGAACTTGGAACAAATAAATAAAATGTCTCAGTCACGTATAGCTTCTCAGAAACATTTTTAATTTTAACAATATTCGTAGTTATTTGAAAGTAAATACATTATTTAGATGTAAACAATTACCTTGCTTTTGTTATTTGGCCTGCCAGTTGCCAGTTGTAACAAGAGGTTAGTAGCTCCATAATAACAAAAAATCTGTTGTCTGCAAGCATTGCAGGAGTCCATTTTACCTCATAACTCTTCCCTAATGATGCTCAGAAAATATAGGTGGAATGAGTGCCTTCGCACTCGTACAGTGAGCGTTTTCGCTAACATATTGCTATATGAAAACGCTCACTGTACTTCGCACTCATTCCACCTATATTTTCTTTAAAAATCTAGGTGCGAGTGCAAAATGTGTAACTTTAACGACTTTTTGCAAAAGAATTCTTTGATTTAAAAAGTTTTTATATTGAGGCGTCCGTTAGTTTAAGGGGTTAAAGATTAAATCAATGAATTCTCCATTGATTAAATATTGAATCCAATGGTTCAGTTTTTTCCTTCGTTAAGTCGTAGTCTATAACAAGGTCTTCGAGATCAGCCTAATGTAATGTAGTGGTTGAGATGTACTTGTTACTTTAAAAGTGGCTTAGGTACTGGAAGATCTTTCGCATATGGTACTGCGGTAATATATAATAATAAAAGATAAATAATAATAAAAATAATAAAAAGCATCGCAAATCTTTCATAATTTTCTTTTTATTAGATATTTAATAATAATAAAAAATGAAAAATATAAGATTACGAGATTCGTTCAAAATTTGACGATTGGACATTGATAGATTATGAACCATCGAGAAATAATCCCACTAATATTATAAATGTGAAAGATTGGATGGATGGATGGATGGATGTTTGTTACTCTTTCACGCAAAAACCACTGAACCGATTGCGATGAAACTTGGTATGTAGATAGCTGGAGAACTGGATTTACGCATAGGCTACTTTTATCCCGATATTCCCACGGGATCGGGACTTACGCGGGTGAAACCGCGTGGCGCTGCTAGTACGTCAAATTTTAAACTGTAGGTTCAGTTCATAATATTGAACATCGTCAGTTTATAAACAATCTCGCGATATTATAAACTGACGATGTTCACAATTTTACGATGACATATACACACGTTTACTCGAGACACCTGTGCGTATTTTATTGCGCCCTTAAAACTATTGACATCAGTAAAAAACTAACAGCCACTCACGTGATCCTAAGGTTGAAGATAAGGCATCTATGTATGTTTCCTATCGAACCAGTTCCTCAAATTCTTATGACATCAGTAAAAACCCATCTATGGCACCCATTATTTGTCACGGTTGCGAATGTCTAGACCAAAGTATCCACGATAACACACTTAATAAAAGGCGTAAGTATTTAATAGTTTTACTTAACACTTTGGCGAATCCTTATCCTTTTCCTTACTAATATTATAAATGCGAAAGTAACTCTGTCTGTCTGTCTGTCGCCCTTTCATGCCAAAACTACTGAACCGATTTAAATGAAATTTGGTACACAGATAGTCTAGAGCTTGAGAAAGGACATAGGCTACTTTTTAATGCGAAAAAGGGGTGTAAGGGATTGAAAGGTGGGGATGAAAAGTTGTATGGAAGTATCGTCATATTTAGAGCTAGAAGCTTGAAACTTATTTTTTGGGTTGATTCGATATTAATACACTATTCCACGCGGACGAAGTCGCGGGCACAGCTAGTATAAAATAAATCCAGCGAATTAAAACAAAAACTAGACATGGTGATCAAATATGTTGTTAATAGTAATAATAATAATGATGTGCTTGTAAGTTAATATACGGTGGATACAAAAATATTATCGCAATTTTTTAAAGAAATATTTAGAGTTACTCTCCTCCTCGGATTGTATGCGATTTTTTTTAAAATTAAATGTCTAATTTCCCATACGTCATTGAAATTTATGTTTATTTTTCTGGTAATAGGTGCATGATTTATCGAAGAAATACGTTAATAATTTTACCGAGGAATTGTTGAGTGTTGTCTAGTGTAATTCTTTGACATATAACACAAAACTGTCTAGACTAAAACTGAGCACAGTTTGTACTCTGTGTTCTAACACGGATAAACATAATTAAATAATACACTTGATGTTCCCCGTGCGACTTCGTTTGCGTATACATATTTATATATTTTGCGCGGAACCCTAATTCTGTATCCAAAATAAAAGAATAAGTTACTTCTTATAACACCAGTTATTTGCTAGTGAAAGTCTCGATGAATCGGTTCATTCGTTCCGCATATTAGCCGGAACAAACAGATAGATAGATAAATATTTTAAAAATTGATTGGAAAATAAAAGCCAGCCTTGAATTTAGAAGTAGACTGTATTTAAAAAATTGAACCCAAAAAAGTAGGCAGCCACCATGCACAATATATGAAAGGGGACAGGAAGCTAGCTGGCTGGGCTGCCAAGTTATAAAAATATTTACGAACATTGCCAGTGGTATAATTAAGTTTTACCTTATTTAACACTTAGATATATTCAGAGTAGTTACAATTAGTACAATATTTAACTTACAATAACATATTTAAATGTTAGATATTTATTTCTAACAGATTGTTTGGTATATGCACTGTGTAGAAATTCGGATGCATTTAGTAAAATGCCATTATTATGAACAAAGAAACATTTCAATTTTATTTATTTGTATAGATTTATAGATTATTATTTGTATAGATAATATTTACTGAGCGGACATCGAAACCGCGAGCTCCGACTTTGTAGTCAGCGCTACCATCGTATCATATTAGTCTCAATTTTATGTTTTGGAATTTTATTTACCACATATTCACCTCAGCTTGGTGGACCAAGACAGTTTTGTTGTCCAAGGACATAGGAACACGCCTGGTGTTGCGTTGTACCGCTTGCCATGAAGTAGGCTGTGTGTTTGCTCACAACGTCGGTAGATAACATCTCTCAAAGCTATATGTTAGATAGTATAAAACAACAAAATGATATTTACAACGTTGTAAAATTGTATTCAAATTGAAATCTTCATCTCATTTTTATTGCCATTTCACAAATAACCATAAAATGCCGTAAATAAAAATGGCCATTATTGTATTTTATTGTTGTTTGTGTTGTTAAATTGTTATTTTATTAAACAATTTATTGTTTGCAATTATCTTTACACTCGTTCAACTGACAATTGAGGAAGATTTTGTTAATTTAAAAAGTAACAGTTTTGAAGGTTTCTCAGAAAAGTTACTTAGAGATATAGGGGTGTATTCAACATATTCACATAATATACAGGGGGTTACAAAAAGGTGTGGACAAATTTTAGCAGTTATGTGTAACCGACAAATAGATTTAGAAAAAGTATTTTTTTCTTCGGAAAATGCTTTTTCTGGTGTAGGTGCACGTTTCTAAACAACATATTTTGAATTTTCATGTCAATTTTATTTATTTATTTATGTACCTAGACATTTTCAGATAAATCTGGACATCTATCAACATCCTTGTTATCAAATATCCATAGTTTCATAAATGCCAGCGCTCTCTCAAACGAAATTTGATCGTTATCGATCAATTTTAAGTTTAATTTGTCAGTTTCAAAATAAGTTGTCTGTATAAAAAAATTTGAATTTTCCTAAAGTTAGTAACACATTTCTGTAAAATTCTGTGTGTACGTAAGTGGTTCTTATCTGTACTGTAGTAGTAATCACTTTTTAGTTACAAATAAAAGCAATGACAGCGTATTCTCTTGTTTTCTGTCGGGTATTTCATTTAGACAAACTGACTAAAGCCACACAGCGTCTCCGACATGAGACCATTTTTAGGGTTCTGTACCTCGAAAGTAAAAAACGGAACCCTTATTATATATTATATATACCCTCACTTTGTTGTCCGTCCGTCCGTGGGTCTGTCTGTCTGTCAAGATCTGTCTGTCCTTTTTTTCAGAAACGCGTAAAGGTATTAAGCTGGAATTTATATCAAATACTCAAGTTTACTGTCCCTTGGAGCTGTGAAAAAATCAAACTTTTAAACCAACGCAATCAAAAGATACAGCCGTTTATGCCGCAAATTTAATCAATTTCGACACTCGCAAGGGAATCAAAACCTACAGGGTACTTCCCGTGAACTCAGAATCTTGAAATTCGGTACGAAGCAACTTCTTATAACACAGATAAAGGAAAAATTGCAAAAACCGTATATTTTTATTCACGTCAAATAATATAAATATTTTACGGAACCCTCGGTGCACGAGCCCAACTCGCACTTGGCCGGTTTTTTTTTACATAGTTTCATTATTCTAACAAAGATTTTTAATTATTGATTTGATAATTTTCGCGTAGTGTAGGTACGGTAGGTGTAGGGTACCACTTCAAAGAAATGGACTAAAACCTCACGGTCTTCTACCACAGGGGCAGGGATCGAAGCCCTAACAAGGAGTAGTCATGAGCCCGGCAAATGCCTTAGCCACCTCATGAGAAACAAGCAGCCTCATTGTGGTGTGGGGGAAACTCGAATCCCTTTTGGTTAGGAGGAGCGCGGAGCGCATCGTATTCTATTGTGAGCATTTGATAAATAACTATTTATTACTTTTTTAGTAGTATATAATTATTGCTATAATAATATACTACTTATTTTCATTATTTATTTTAAAATTAACGGCTGTCGATGTAATTTATTAAAGTAAATGTTTCTGAAATCCAAAAAACAAGCGTAAATTTATATGAAAAATTGTATTAGCTCGACATAGAACACACTAATATAAACGCACACAAACTTCGTCTGACAATGTTATATATTTTGTACGTATTACATAGCTAAACATTTACTTTGTCTCATACAAGGACGGTGGCCGTGACTTGACTTCCTACCGTTATTAAAGCTAACATCGTAATTGCATTTAAAAGTCAGACTCATAATAAACTCATGAATTTAATAATAATATCTACGGTATATTGGAGGTAGAACTTTCCTCCTATACTTATTTACATTGTTGATTAATAGTCACACGTCCGGGGTAGTTATCGGGATACCTCTTTTAGTGCTCAAAATTTCTCGCTAGAACCAAATTCTGTCCCTATTCCACCTTATATTATAGTTTTTTTTGTTTTCACGATTTAAGTAAGTACTACTTCCAGAAGCACAGAAGCTGTTCGGCGTTCACAGGCTTCTAGGAGCGACCTTGCATCCGCGAGGATATTTGCCCAATGTGTGGCCATTCCCTCGCAGTTCAGGATAACGTGGGCGACCGTTTTCTCTCCGAGACATCCTCTGCAAAGAGGGCTGTCTGTCGCATTAATGTTGAATAGATACCGACTCAAGGCCAAATGTCCTGTGGTTCCTACAACTATACTGATGTTGAGTCGGTTAAGGCTGATCTACTAGCTGAAAATCTACATTAAACCTATTGTCTTTAATAATAATATGATTAACACGTTAGATGGCCTTAGTAAAGGTACGACGTTATTTGAGTCAATCGAAATCGAAAAATCAAAAAGAACTTCTTCACATCTTCACCATAGAACACCGAAATAGATTCATCCCAGTTCACGTTTTCATATAATTACTTACTTTTGTTTCTGATACTAGATTATAATAAAAAAAAATGTTTATAAGATGCGACACATTTTTGTTATCCTGAAGTTTCGATCAAATTGCACCCATTGTGATTACGATAGGACTCCTGAGGGCTCAGTTTTGGTAACTGCCAGCATGGTTGCACTGTTTGTATATTTCGACACACTACCTAAACTTACGAAGTTAGACTGATTTAAATGTTAATCAAGAAAAACAAGATTACGTTTAGTTTATAACGCCCAGTTACTGAATATGTAAGTAATAAATCGACTGCCTAATTACATCATTTATGCACATTAATAGTCCTTTACCATCCTATTGTTGTAATAAGTATATCATAAGTATATCATAATGTATAATTATGTATATATGTATATGTACGGAACTCAACGCGATTACGTAATAGATATGACATACACACTGACGATAATGAAGGTCTTCCCCACGATGGTTCCACGAACCGCTTAAAAAGCTTAACAGTCTTCGAGCCTAGAACTCAGCGCATACTCTTCAAAATAGGAACATTTTGGGATGGGACTGGATGGAAATCCAGATGTTGGCAAATACAGGGGCTACAGGACTTCTCATTACGACACCATCAATCTGAAGTCGGACCATAACATCAGAACAAGGACACTGTTAGTATGATATGTGACGGTACATGGCGAAAAATACCAAAACTATCGGCAATGTAATGCAATGCAAACATTAAGAACCTTCTACCTCACAGACTTGACGACAGAGGGCGTACCCTTCTTCCTTCTGAGTCAATCAGTCTGTTACCACGGCCGGTGCAACCTGGTCTAAAGGTGAGGCAATTCAAAGTTATGTGTATTATACATAATACCTTTTACGTGATCGCGTTAATTTCCAAACGTACATAATTATATTTCATGGAACGCAAAAGTTTAAAAGTTAGATCATAACGTTTCGCTTCGTTTGTTTCTTGAAGAATATAATTTTTAAGCAGGTGCAGTGTAAAGTTAATGTTCCCGTTTTTTGTACATAAATAGCCTCTTAAAGTTTAAGTACTCTGCAATTATATTTATAGCGTACCATTAAACCTCTCCTAACTTTTAGATATTAATGAACAATAACATAAAACTGCAGGTCATGTACCTGTTCATTTGAAAACGACCGGGGTCGCAGGTTCGATTTCCGTAGAGTGCGAATATTTATTTATACATAAAGTGTGCATGCATATGCATAATATGTATGTATTTACGAAAGAAAGTATCTAGTACAAGCTAGTACAAGCTTTTTCTGTCTTTTCCAAAGAGAATACAAATAACTTAAAATGACTCAACATAATTACATCATTGTTGAACTACTGTAATGAGATGATATAATTTCTTGACTGTTTCGGACCTTAGGCAGCCCATCACACTGAATTGAACCTACATCTAACAAATTTAATTGATGTTCTTTCATCAAACCCTCACGTTCAGTTTTATTCCTGTCACAATCCATCAGCAAAGGATGCACATCTTCAATTCTATTACATAAAGGACAGTTGGGGAAGTCAGTTTTTTCATCAAATATGCCAATTCCGCTCATAGGAAATCATCAGATGTATTCTTAGCGGTATTTTTTTTAAATTTCTACTTAGTAGACCATTATCAAACCATGCCCCTTGAGGAGGCGTTGCCTGTATAGAATTATATCACACTAGACGTCCCCGTAAATTATACACCTAAACCTTCCTCATGAATCACTTTGTCTATTAGTGAAAACCGCATGAAAATCGGTTCAGTGGTTTTTCCGATTATCGCGAACAGACAGACAGACAGACGAGGCGGGGGACTTTGTTTTATAATATGTAGTGATATATAGTATAGATACATCAAATTAAAGGAAACAGTTTTTTTCTCTCTATAATTTGTTAAACGAATGTGGCAAAAAAAGATTGTTGCTTAAGTGCCAATTAGTGTGTTAATATATCATCGTCAGTAAGAACTAGATTGACCAAACAAACTGATGCTTCAATGGTATGCAATTACGTAGTTTAGCAACTAAGAGACATTTTTCTCAACCGCCCACTGTGTACTAAGTACATGCCAATCTGTCAGTTTATCTGTCCCTGGCAGTAGATAATATGCAACAAATTGGCACTATTGCCCAGCGTAAGCATTTAACTGAAAAGCCGCTTCGATAAGAGTGCGGTCTAAGGCAAAAGCTACAGCGGGAAACAAGATTGTAAAATATTACCTAAAATTAAATTGCTTGGCTATAAAAGCTAAAATTTAAAGGAATTTTTATAAGAGAAGTCGTAATAAAACTGGCCAAGTGCGTGTCGGGCCACGCGCAATATAATAATATTAATTTTAATAGAATTTGTACAAAATTTAGCTTTTTAGTTTTCCAAATACATTTTAAAATTTAGTCGACCATTAGGTTTTATGAATATTATTCGTGAACTTGTAAAGCCTGTATTGTGATAGTTTTCATTTTAACTTCGATGTATATTCTACTGCCGTAATTTTTTTCCAAAAAAAACCATGCTGCTTTCAGAGGGGGAGGGGGTACACTTGACTCTTATAAAAATGAGCACTTTAAAGCATTATTTTGCAAACGGACCCTGAATCGAAAAAACTTTTTTCACACACCTACAATATCTTTAAAAGACCTATCCAATGACCCCCATGACACACCATGGAATAGAAAAGAGCCATCCCCTTTACATGTATTTTTTTTTCAAGATCTTCCTTAACCAGTTTGTCTGTGTGATAAACATACACCTATGCCATTTGTTACCTTGGCCAGGACGGACTGACGAACGGATGGACATTACGAAATTATAAGAGCTCCTTAAAGTCTACGGAACCCTATAAACGACAAAGTAGGTAGTAACACAAATAATGTTATTGATATTAATCTATCTATATATATAAAAAATGAATCCCTATTTCCCTTGGTCACGGCATCACGTGTGAACGGCTCGACCGATTTCGCTAATTCTTTTTATTGTGTTTGTTATTGTCACGAGAAGGTTCTTATGATAGAAAAAATGAAGAAAGTTGAGCGGAAAATTAGAAAATTTAAGAAAATTTAACGACCATATTAACTTTTCTAATGTAACCTTAGGCGCTTTTGACAGTTTCCGCGATTGTTCAATATTCATAGTCAAGATAGGACAACGTCTGTCGGGTCATCTAGTTTTAAATAAATATTAGTCTACTCAGAGTGAACTAGTCACCTAAGCCTTAATAAAAAATTATGAAGCTGTTTTTTTATTGACTTTGCAACTGTTCAGATCAACGTCAGATATCTTTGCATATTTAAATTCCCTTAATTTCTTTATTTTTTTTGAAAAAAATAGTAATTATCTTTAATAATTCTGATAAAGATTCAAGATGGCATCTGGTCTTGTCTTTTTTATGGAACTTTTATGTGGTATTTGCATGTTAAAATACTTATAATTGAATTTTTAAGATCGAATCTACAAACAATTTTAAAGTTTATAACTAAAACTATGTAGCTATCTAGAGGCAGATTGATCCCGTAAGATGTCAAACTTCAAACTATTTATTGTGGTTCATAGGTACAGGTAAAATATGTTTATTGTGTTTAGAACAGCTGTCCTGCCACTATTACTTTTTTAACAATAAAAACTTTCGTGAGTGGTATTCATGTTTATTAAAGACTATACGGTTTTACTCACGTTTGTATTTCGGGGATGCCCGACTAGTTTCGCACCCGACGGAGGCCCTTTTTCAACGCCTGACACCGTCGCGGCAGGACGCTTCCCTCCTTGAAAAGTCCCCGTCGGGTCCGAAACTAGTCGGGCATCCCCGAAATACAAACGTAAGTAAAACCGTATAGTCTATAATAAACATATTTCTTTTTTACTATTTACTACTATTTTTATTATTCAAATTATAATAATTATACACTAACAAAATATTAAAATCAACTAATAGGTACTGGATTTAAATAGTGTCATAAAATGTAAAATGTTAATAAGCCTCAATCACTAATAGTGTTTTTGTTTGGATAGATATGTGACAATAAATTATTCCTATGGGGAGAATTAGAAGTGAAGTCGTAAATAATAATTAGGTTTAATAATACGAGTCGGTACTATTAGATACTTATTGCAGTAAGCAAACATCAAAATAATTAATGGTACTTCATACTTTTATGGAAGGCCACTCGTAACATTAAAGTATGAACACTAGAAAAGTATTTTTTTTACATTTTGTACACTCATTGGAAGTATACAGGAATCTTCCTCATACTACATAATTTACAGTTTTTGTATCAATTCCATCGGTTGATTATTTTACCAACACACATAACATGCGATACATTTTATTTTTTTTAAAGTAAAACATGAATATATCAGTATTTGATATCTCTTGCATTGCGGTGCGCATACGCAGGAGAGGGTTGTGTGACTACACCTGTTCGTCAGCCTTTGCGTTCGCCGCGGCCATTGTCAAACTTTGTCGCTGAACATAAATGGTGTAGAGAGGACAGTTGCTTTCCTTTTTTATTTAAGAAAGGAGCCTATTACTGTTGTTCTCATTGCTGTGGTTGTGTAATGATTTATTTGTCATTCAGTTAATCTGGAAGGATAATTTAGACTGAATAAAGTTTTATCAGATTTGTTCAACACATATCTTGATGTGAAGGAATGAAATGAGTTCTATATTGAGTGGAGCACACCTTCTTTAGGATGATATTGTTCTCACTGTTTTATGTAACTGAAACATGGCTAAAAATACTACTAACTGTTTGTTTATTTACAAATAATTGTGTGATGAGTATGATCATTTTTCTGTGTCTGGGTGTAATCTATCTATAATATGTATGTATTTATAAATATATAAGTATGTTTATCAGCAGTCTGGTTACCATAGTACAGGCTCTGCCTAGTTTGGGATCAGACGGGGCGTGTGTGAGATGTGTGAAGTTATTATTATTTTCTTGTAATCTGCAACTACTGAAAATGCTTGCTGCTATTGAAAGAAATAACAATGTTTTTTTTTTGTGATTGAACAAATTTGTCACTCGTTAAATGCAATTAAACCATATATTTGAACTACAAGATTTTTTTACGTAAAAGTGGGCTAGACTTTACATACTATAAGGGTTATCCACTAAAACTGGGCAAGAAATTTAACTAATTTTAGTTCCACGATTCTGGCATATTATATTTGAATAAACTTATGTTTATGAGTCCTATGTCATCACCAGTGGTTGTAATGATTTTTTAAACTCCGGAAAAATGTCTTAGTAGTTTTAAAATCTCGAAGTTCATTCACCCTAAATCATTCTGTCTATTCCAGACCTATAGTCATTACTAAATATCAATCATATAATTTACTAGACGATCTTTATTTACTATATTCATTGAATTTTCTCCCGCGAGCGATCCGGCTGTAGAATGAGTTCCCGGTCGAGGTTTTCCCGAAGGGCTACAGTATGAGGCTCTTCAAGAAAGGACTGTAAAGATTTTTAAAGGGTTGGTAACGCACATGTGAGTCCCCTGAAATTGCAAGCATCCATAGGCTATGTGAACCGCTTACCATCAGGTGAACCGTATGCTTGTTTGCCACGGTCGTGGATTAAAAAATACTTCGCGAATAATAAAAAACAATTCGACTCTATAGCTCTACCAAGTCACAGTAATCAATTAAAGCGTAGCGGCGACCCTGTACGAAACACATGACATCCATATCTGTACGCTGACGGATCGCCGCAGCGGCCAACGACAAAGGATAAGTGTGAATGACCTTTAACTTGGTTTGGTATCTAATCTTTTGTTACCTTTTAATCGAGTTTTTTGATGTTGACAGTATTTAAATATAATGGGATATTCGAGGTATTTTATAAGCGGTCGGTTTATGGGAACAATATGTTTTCTTTATATCTGTACATTTAGATTTGTTGGTGGATATTTGGGTAGCAGTAATATTATTTTAGCTGATAAAGGACAAGCTTAATAATTCTGCCGCATGTAGCATTAATTAATGTCGAGTATGAAATTATTTTACAGTATTAAATAAAACCTTCAGATTTATGCTAAGTGCACAATTTTTTTTACTTGGATTTTGTTTTAAATTAAGGGTTAGATTAGTTGATAGATAGATATGTAATTCATCCATATATTACGTAAATTTCGGGGATCAATTTACATCGGAGGCCATTTGTAAAATGCGTTCACAAGCATGGCAATAGTTTGCGCTTGGTGAGAATAGTTGCCTTATAGTTATTTACTACATGCAATCTCAAAAATTGCAAAAAATGTAAGGTAATGGGAACGGAGGGTCAAATAAGTCAAAAATTTAAACCATTTATTCATGAAAAAACAAACTAAAATAAAAAAAAAAAATTCAAAATTCAAATTTGCAGAAAGTCAAATGATTTCAAATTCAACAGTTGTAATAGAAAAAGAGCAAAGCCGAATAATATTTGTTGTGGTAAAGGATCACCAAAACTAAGTAATCATTAATAATTACCGTTTATAACTTTAACTAATCAATCCTGCGTCTGCCATTTTTCGATTAGAGGACGCTACAGCAACTAATTATTAAATTCTAAATTACTGCCACATCGAAATATAAAGTAATTAAAAAATATAATAAAGATATGAAATATTCTTCAACGGCCTACGTAATTATCATAAACAATTAAACGTTTATTAACAAAAAAAAATAACTGTTAATATAACCCAAAGACAGTAAAAGGATAAAACAATATAACAATAAAATTTTAGCTTTATAACAACAACGCATGAAAAAAAAAACAAAGCAATAAACATTATAACATTATAAGACTGGTTGAAATATAATATGTGAAAAAAGTAAAAGAAAAAGATGGCGGACAACAATTTTGGAGGGAAAAACGATGAAACAAAAAGTATCTAATCTGAACTGTCATCGGTAACAAAAATACTGTGGAATATGAAGTCGGGGTCTAATGAGACAAAGGTCTAATGAGTATAACAATGGCTGGGCCGTAAAGTATTGGATTTATTTACGTTGGACAGCCCCGACGATGATCTGATAACGCGGCAAATGTCCACTTAAAGGGAAGCTCCTTTTGTTCCAAAATGTAAACGCCTCAAAATAGGTTTATACTCTTAAAATTTTATTTTACTGGGCAATATTGAAGTGGAATGTATAAAATATAATGTTTTGTTTAATAAAAAAGCTATAAAATAAAAACTCATCTTTATCACTTTGACTTGAAAAACATTTTGTTGAATTTGCGTCTGGTGATAGAAATAATGAGAACCAATCAAGAAGAATATCTGAACTAACATGAACCCGACATAGGTACAAAAGTCTTCCTAAGAGAAAGAAAAACCATAAATAATTCTCTATCCAAATGAAAATTTTGCATAAAGATAATAAATTTGGCTGAACAAAATCACCAACCAAATTTACCTTAAACTTATTTGGAGTCATGCAAAAACAACCTTTTTATAACTTACTAGCAGTTCCAGAAGCAGTTTATATTTATATATTTTGCGCGTCGCCCTAAATCTTATTCCAAAATAAAAGTAGCTTAAGTTACTCCTTATAATACCAGCTATCTGCCAGTGAAAGTTCCGTCGAAATCGGTCCAACCGTACCGGCGATTAGCCGAAACGAACAGACAGATAAAAATTAAAAAACTGAGTTTTACGTATAGGTATCGTGCAAATAACTGTATGAGCTTACAAAAACTATAGTTTTGATATTACAAACAGACACTTCAATTTTATTTATTTGTAACCTATGTGACCTATAACCTATTGAAACCTATAAAGAACATCATTTTCGGTTAAATTGTATCGCTATACAATAATTGTTTACCTATTTTCAAACCTTTTCCTATTAATATTTTCAGTTATAATATTTTTTCTTATAGTTGATTTTACCACTATTTTTTTTTTATACTTTCCCGACTATACATATTAGATGTGTAAATCATCCATGACCACAATCGGTGCAATTCGATCATAATGCCGGGTAACCAAAAAAGGCATTATGCCTTGTAATTGTTATCGCGATTAAAACCGATTAACACATCTAATAGCCAAACTATGTTGGTCTATAATATCCTACTAATATTATAAACGTGAAAGTTTGTGAGGTGATGGATGTTTGTTACTCTTTCACGCCAAAACTACTGAACCGATTATAATGAAACTTGGTATGTAGATAGCTGGAGACCTGGATTGACATATAGGCTACTTTTTATCCCGATATTCTTACGGGATCGGGACTTACGCGTGTGAAACCGCGGGGTGCTGCTCGTAAACAAATAAGAACTTTCAAAGTTCGACCTTTAAATTGATAGATAGAATTGAAGGTGTGATTGGCCTGCCATATTTATCTCAGATTTAATGTAAACTCCTGTTTGTTGTTAATTTTTAACATTTGTTTTTCGGTTAATTTAAACTAAGCTTTATTTATTTATAGTGCACTAGAGTCCGAATCGAAGCTTGCGCAGTAATTCCTAAATATTTTAAAACAATCACACCACTGATTATTTTCTCTTCTCAACCATAAAGAAACCTTACTATAAAATCAACTTACCCTTAACGAATCATCGGATCACCATAGCGTCGGGCGCAATGATCAAATTTCGTTTTTATTGTTAATCCTGGCCACTAAATGAGCAGCCACATATTGAGCCCGAACAACCGCGCTCACCGACCACTATAATAAAACGAACAAAAAGTATAAAATAATCCCGGATTCCGGGATTCGAGGACAACACGTTTTGACTTTTATTAAAATTTTACTCTCGACATTCTGTTATTGTTTTGTTTTGAATGCCAACGTCTGAGATGAAATTAATCTTATAATTTGCTTGTGTATAAAAAGAAAATACAAACAATACATTCTAATTCGAGTTTTGAATTTGATTGTATTTCAAAATTCAAAAAATGGTTGTATATATTCTAATAAGAATTGTCGCTGGTTTTGATACGTTTAATGTTATTGTAGGTGATAATTATATGATCATAAATAGTGAAACTTCAAAAACGTAACTTAAAATATGACGACTTACATACACATGTGGCGTGGCTTCAGAATGATTACAACGTCAGCGGTTACGGGTTCGATTCCCGCTCAATTTCTGTGCATGAATATGTCTATTTACTTTTGTATTTAACTTTGTTTATGTGTTTTTGTAATATAGGTTCTAGAACCCCTCTTACAAATAACAAGCTTAGATTGGGCCTAGATAGCATAATATATTATTGGAATGAAGTTTTTTATTGCACTTTACACTTCAGACGCTCGGCGGATCGGGGCTAGTCGGAAAAAATGGTTAGCGCAATGAAAAATGCTGACCGCGATTTGATTTTTTAGGGTTCCGTACCTCGAAACGAAAAATCGGAACCCTTATAGGATCACTTTGTTGTCCGTCCATTCGAACGTCTGTCTGTCTGTTAAGACCCTTTTCCTCAAGTACGCGTAGAGGTATCAAGCTGGAATTTATATCAAATACTCAGATCTACTGTCCCTTGGAGCTGTGAAGATATCAAACTTCTAAGCGAATGGAATCAAAAGATACAGCCGTTTATGTCGCAAATTTTCAACACTCGCAAGGGAATCAAAACCTACAGGGTACTTCCCATGAACTAATAATTTTGAAATTTGGTACGAAGCAACGTCTTATAGCACAGATAAAGGAAAAATTGTGAAAACCATACATTTTTAGTTACATAATATAATAAAAATATTTTACGGAACCCTCGGTGCGCGAGTCCGACACGCACTTAGCCGGTTCTTTATTTACGCTATCTGTGGATTCTGCTCGACGCTAATGTAATTTGATGTTGGTTGTATACTAATTATCCATATATTTCGAGTTTTTACAATATTTACTATATTTTGATAGGTACAATTTGTTCAATCCATTAAATAATTTTTTTTCACTCGTTTTTATATTATTATTTATTATTATACTAATTAGACAATTTAAGTAACGGACAGATCGTATCTTTGTCCTACTTATTAATAGTATTATAAATGTGAAAGTTTGGGAAGATGTCTTGACGTTTATTACACAATCACGTCGTAATTGCTGAACGGATTCGGATGTAATTCTCACATATTATAGATTGTATCATCAATTCACAAGTAGATGCGGATACCAAACTAGTTTTACTTCTTAGTAACTTAATAGATTGAGGGCATATTAATACAATAAATTATTATAAATGACGGTTATTATGTGCACACATCAAGCTGCAACCTGAAGAAGAGGAGCATCGTTCAGGTAGAAACAAATCAAAGTTGGCTTAATTATAATCATAGTTAAAATTTATAACTACAACGCTTCCTTAAGTTGGGGCAGACAGCGGACGTGACGGGACGTGAGCGGTGGAAATGTACTAGTGCCGAGCGTCAAGCGCGGCACGGCTGTGTGTCGCATCTTTTACATATCGTCGTTGAAGTGACAATACCTCCTAACTAACATTTTTTTATGAAATCGACTTTTTAATGCATTAGACTTAAAATTAAATTTCGCATGCACTGTTTTTATTTCTGTCGGATATTTAATTTAATTAATTTAACGGTGTGAACCTAACCGGTAAAATGTTTTTTCCTTCTCCTGTAAAATAAGCATATCCACATTTAGGTGTTGTCACTTCATCGACGATATATTAATTCCATAGAACAGGTCATACGCCGCGTCGCGATTTTGCCACACTCGCTGTCTGCTTCAGCCTTTAATGTTTAAAGACATTTGTCTTCAGTGTGTTAATGGATCTAAATCCCGATGCAATACATTACGTAAGTACAGCAGGTCGGAGGAAGGAGTGACCCAAAATTGTCAAGTCAACAGCAACGTCTAGAACATTTATTTCTATTTTTTATGATACAGGGGGCAAATGAGCAGACGGTTTACCTAATGATGAAATGACTACCGACGCCCATGGGCACCTGCAACTCAAGAGTCATAAGTGCGTTGCCGGCTTTTAAGGTGCGAGTAAGGGAAGGGTGGAAGAGGGGGAGAGGAGGGAAAGGTTAGGGCCTCTGGTAACCTCACTCACGCGGTGAAAATCAAATGCAAGCATTGCTTCACTTCGGGTTTTTTATGAGGCCGTGGTATCACTCTAGTCGAGCCAGCCTATACGTGCCGAAGCGTGGCTCTCCCACGAACAAACAAAAAAGCCCTGCTTATCAAAGTTTCTCTCGCTAATATAAAGGCATGACAAACTCGAACGCTACCTGTATTCTTGAGCGCTACTCGAAAAAAGTCGGCAAAATTAAACACCATTTATACTTATATAATGTGCTACAAGGTCCCATGGACACATCACTTTGTCCATTTGTCACAAGCAATCGAAACCATTAGTGGTAATTACGTCTCCTGGTCACTTATCAGAGTTGTAAAATGAACTTCGATGTGTGGGCGAAGGTACGAGAGGCAGCGGGTTGAACGTAGTGGAAACATAATAAGTCTGATATTGGAAGTTAGAACGATAAATCCGATAAATCCTTACTTTTTTACTTAATTAATATTATAAATGCAAAAGTAACTCTGTCTGTCGCCCTTGCTAATATACAATAACGTGGCTAAGCCTTATCGTAATTTGTTGTTTCGTTGTGTATAATTATGACTTGTTTATTTATTTTATTGCACAGAATCGATTAAGTCATCATAATTATATAGTCTACGGTTATTTACGGTTTCGAGATCTTTTCCTAGGGTTAGGGCTACGAGATACAAGCTGTCTGACTTAAGGGAGTCAGTGGTGTCAATTCTGTTTTATTAACTCTCTTGGCTATAATTTACTAAATTTTCTTCATACAAAATTTAAACCTTGGACACTTTGAAACAAGGTCTTATTTCAAATTTAAACAAGTAGGTAACATATGTCGCTATCGAAATAAGCAATTTATTTGTCGACTAAAGTCTGACACGCTTAAATAAACTTTAATACCACGTAGCGAGAGCCGCTATCCGTTGAATGCCATCTCTTTTGCTCTGTGTTTTTAGTAAGCGTCTTCGTAAATTTGAATAAATTTGAATAAATAGGGACTCTCGATGCGTGAAAATAAAGTTGAGTATATGTTGACAGGTTTTAGTGAAATTTAGTGGCGCTGAGAAATAGATGCTAGTAACAAATAGACCTTGTCACGAAGAAGACAAGGTTGATTTCATATGAAGAAATTAAGTCAGGTTTTAGTTTAGTCGAGTGTACAATAGAATCGGGACCAGTAAGAGCGTAAAGTTCTTGTCCATAGTTCTCCAACTTATTGATAGTTTTCTGCGATTTGGTGCTACCGTGTCACGGGTTATTTAAACATAAAATTTTATTTAAATAATTCTGTGTTATAGAACTGAACTTTATGATGGTTATATGGTTTTTTTTTTATTTCTTTAAAAATCAGCTCTAATTATTCCAAATTTAGTAAAAGAAAAGAAAACACGCCAATATTAGGTATAAAGGCATGTCTGAGCCAAAAAACATCTCTCGGGAGAAAACTGAGTAATGATAATCTATATCTACTAATATCATTTTTCGTGGGAGAGCCATGCTTCGGCACGTATGGGCCACCACCGGAGTGATACTACGGCCTCACAGAAAACCGGCAGTGAAGCAATGATTTTCACCGAGTGAGTGAGGTTACCGGAGGCAATAATCCTTCGCTCTCCCTCTCTCCCCTCCTCGCCCCCTATTTCTCCCTTCCCCTACTCCCACCTTAAAGGCCGGCAACGCATTTATGACTCTTGAGTTGCAGGTGCTCATGGGCGGCGGTAGTCATTTACCATCAGGTGACCCGTCTGCTGATTTGCCCCCTGTACCATAAAAAAAAGTCGTAAAGGCGAAAGATTGTGATTATGACGACCTAGTAAAGATCGCAGGCCTTCGGTAGATGCAGGCCACATCCCACCGGTCTTCTTGGAAGTCATTAAGGGAGGCCTATGTCCAACAGTGGATGTCCTATGGCTGAAACGATGATGATGATGATGATGAATGATTGTAAGGATGGATGGAAAGGTAAATGAATGTTTATAACTCTTTCACGCAAAAACAGCTGAACGGATCTGGACGAAATTTTGGCACAGAGATTGATTTCACCAAAATTTTGATGCGAAGAAGTCACGGGCTATAGCTAGTAAGTAATACATAAAATATATTATATACCTATCAATTTTCATGATCCAATAGGACCCAGGCAAACGTATGTACCTACGTAACGTAACTATTAAGATACAACGCAATACGTGATTAAAAAAAACTGTTTTCGTAACTGACTTAGGTAATTGCGTTTGTTTTGTTTTTTAAGAATTTAAATTTGATTGCGTATGGCAAAATTTTTGTGTACCACCAAAATATTCGAAAATAATTTTATTGATAAAAGCTTCTATGCTAACTAAAAAAAAAAACGATAAATCTTTCTTGGTGTTTATAGAATTTAGATTAAGGTAACACTTGGTGTTTTAGTTATACTATAAGTCTGACTAAATCCCACTATTTTTATTATTCTGTAATCCACTTATGAGACAATCTGAAAAAAAACAGAATTAGTAACTAAAGAAGACATTATTTACACGCAGATATTTTCTTTTAATATTCAATTAAAAAATAGTATTTTAGGTGCATAAGTTAATTGTGTGGGGGCCCACAGAAAAAAAGAGAACCGTAGAAACGTATGCGCCCGCGCAACAATACTCGGTATATAGACATAATAAAATGTTTGCGCATCCAGTCGGCGTCGTGTAGGTGACGGTACAATGTGATGTTGTATTTCACATTAACATTATGTTCACAAGCTCAACGTTGTCCGCTATTGTCCACTTATGTTCGGATCGTGATAGGATTGGTTTCTATGGAGGCAAGGGGAAATGACTTTTGAGATTGTTGTAGTTCTCAATTTTCGTGTCTTTGGCCTTATCATAGGTGTTACTGATAGGTGTAGTTATTGAAGTTAAACTTTCCTTTTTTTAGGCACGTGGGGCACTTTTGGAATGGAAAAAAAACACTGAACTCGCGTGACCGTCACGCTCAGATGCATATTATACAGTGCAGTTTTTTTAATAGGAACTATTAGTAACATGACTCAAACATTACTAGTATTCGTATTAATCCCTCCAACTAAGCTATAATACTTATGTTCTGAGTGGGGTTTGAACCCGGAACACTTGATAGCAATTCCGATCCCTGGGCCATTGTTTTTATTTATTTACGTACGTACATACTTTGACGTACATATTTATTCCAACAACATTAGTGTTTATAACCTATAGTTTCTGTCATATCATATTGTGTCTGTTGAATTGCACACTGTACGTAACGTAACATTATAAACCATTGGATAAAATGTGAAATTAAATTACTTTAAACAAAAAAAGGGTAATTTCTCGGCCGATATTCATCACCGGATTCAAATGAATACAAAGTCAACCTAGCACTCACTGTTTTACCTGAATGAGCTTATAATTGAGATCATGAATTTAATTATATCTTTGTTGCTTCTTGCAAAGATGTATTGACATCTATTTCAGTTTAAATTATGAACAATTTTGGAAAAAATATAATCGATCTTTATAGAAACTTTTTTATAAGAAAATAAACATTTACATTTATTAAAAGTCGAATAGCAGCTTTAGAATTGGCACACCTGATGCAATTCTCACCGCCATGTAAGCCCAACCTTACACCTCTCATTGTGGCGGCGTTATCCATTGAAAGGGCTACCTATTGTTATTTCAGTTTAATATAAAACAATACGCAAAGCTTTCCACATCGGACGAGATCTTTTATTTGCTCTGTCGGCCCCTTTGTGGTGCCGCCGCGCCGTTTTTATCTCCGGGACTCATTAAGCTTGTGACTTTTTGTATGTCAATGCTCATTGAGTATTTTGTTGTGCGGACTTAGATGGATATTCCATTCATCCATGTTTGTGTGTATGGATTTGATTATCTAGTGAACTAATCTATTGTGAATGTGTAAATTTAGAGTGTGGTTTAGAGGTTTTGTTATTCTATTGTTTTGTTTTGATAGTTTTTATTTTAACGTAAATTGTCAGTTTAAGAAACTAGTATAACTTGTATAGCTATGCTGTAATAATACCGTTTATTTTTAAAAAAATTACACGTCGAACGTTGAAATTACGCATACGGTTATTGCTTTTTATGAAACAAAAGATCAAATACTACGAAAAGATCGGATACTTGAAGACCCAAATAAAATCGGGATGTAAAACTTTTAGCGATATACTATATAAGTCCTTTTCAATACCTATAGTAAGTATTATTGATAATTATTTTAATTACTCCCGCTGAATAAATAAACTTACGTGATAATCGATGTTAAACTTTCGCGACTTTTATACATATTAGATGTCGGTGAGTCTACCCGTGACTACGATTGGGAAATCAATCGAAATGTCAATTAGATAACCAAAAAAATTATAAAAATACTATCACGATTGAGTCCCAAGTTACACATCTAATACATAATTACGTGTTACCTATTCAAGCATTCATTAGTTGTTGGATATATATTAAAATTTACGACATCATAAAATAATAATAACTTAAGATACATCTGCCGTCTGATCCCAAACTAGGCAGAGCCTGTGCTATGGTAACCAGACTACTGATAAACATACTATATACTACTAAATACATACATATTATAAATATATAGATAAATTACACCGAGACACAATACAAAATGATCGTTCTCATCACACAATTATTTGTTCTGGTTGGGAATCGAACTCATGACTTCTGGCTCAGTAGTCAGGATCACGAAACAACAGGCCCATAAAAAAAAAATGCTTATATACACGCAACGACGCGCTTCGGCCTATGTATTATCTGTTTACGTTTCTGAATATTTATTACTAAACAAGTTAATTTGTGACAAGTCTTTTTATTTGATTGTATTATGAAATAAGATCCTGGTTCAAATAGGTATACTTATGTTTATAGCGGCATCGAGCTCGCAGTACCCGCCTTTGTATTTACATAATTAAAATGCAAATTATCATTAAAAATAATAATTTACAGTTGAAGTATAAATCATAATGCACTTACTCTTGTTAGATACGTCATAGTTTGTTGAGTTGTAATAGAATAGCCTCTAACTGAAGACTGAGAACAGGAATAAGTTTGCAGGATATAATGTCATTTTAGGACCAGTTGTACCAGATGTGAAATAACACTAAATGGTTTTAGTGGACCCCAGTCCAACATCTTCCATCTTACCGTTGGCCTGGGCAACGCGATGATCCGTGTTAGAACAGAGGGAAGATGGGCGCTATAGAAAGCATAGGTCTGCTGAGTACAACGACAATACTATGCCTATTGACATGCCGTTTAGGTGTACAAAATTTATGTACCTATAATTTGTGAAGTCCCGGAAATTTCATGAGCCACCCCGACTACCGCTAAATGTAGAGGAATAAAAAGAATTAATTTTATATTTGAATTTAACAGCGATGATTGACCTTTAGCTTTCACTTTAGTTGTAAGAATAATCATGTCTTATAAACTTGAAATACAATCTCACATTTTATTTCTTCCAAGGTTGCCAGTAAAAAGAACTTATTACCAGCCACATCCATCTCGTTAGAATAGAACGCAACGTATTGGCTTGCCAGGTGTATGCCATTAAAATGCATTCATTCTTTACTACCATATTAAATATCATCATTACATACTATGAAATGGAAAGATATTGGCACTACGGCCTATAGTAGCTTCCTGGAGTCACTTTTGTTTATAAATTTGTACCAAAAAAAATATTTTGGAACGGAGGACTGGCTAAATTGTTGCTAAAGCTATTCTTTTAGAAGAAAAAGATATGACAAGAGCTATACAAAAAACAGTAGGTATTAAATGCAAGAATATTGAAATTATTGACTAACAGTCAGGAAACCTAAAGGTAAAAAAACCGTGTAAAATAGAAAAAAATATCTTGTTATAAGTCCATTTTCTTTATAAGCTGACACATCTATTATTTGGAAATACATACCGATCCCAAAATTTCAAGTGGGAGAGCCATGCTTCGGTACGTATGGGCCGGATCTACCTGAGCGATACCACGGAACTGACTCACAGAAAACCGGCCGTGAAGCAAAGATTACGTTGTGTTTCGCCAAATGAGTCCTTCCAATACTCCCACCTTAAAGGCCGTCAACGCAATTGTGACTCTTGAGTTGCAAGTGTCCATGGGCGGTAGTCACTTACCATCAGGTGGCCCGTCTGCTCATTCGCCCCTTATACCAGAAAAAAAAGAACCTCTTTCAAATATTCATATATTCGTATAACAAGCTGACCAGCGCAACCTCATCTGCGTTTGTAAATTTCCCCGTTTTTGCAACATTTTTCATTGGTGCTCCGCTCCTATTGGTCGTAGCTTGATGTTATATAGCCTATAGCCTTCCTCGATAAATAGGCTATCCAACAATAAAAGATTTTTTCTATTCAAACTAGTAGTTCCTGAGACTAGCGCGTTAAACCAAACAAACAAACTCTTCAGCTTTATAATATCAGTATACCTATAGATTACAATTGTGATAATACTGGGTATAATGTACTAGTAACAAATACAGAAAAACAGGCTATAATATTAAGCTTTTAAGATAGTTCTTCTCAGACATCTTAGACATGAAGTTATAAAAATGAAGACGGTTTTATCTACTTGTATTAAATAGCATTAGCAATAACATATAACACATAACTACGACGTTTCTTCTTGCGTTACTCAATACTATAGAAAAACGAACATCCTACTAACAAGAAAGTTTGTGAGAATGTATGGATGTTTGTTATTCTTTCACGCAAAAACTACTAGACCGATTGCGGTGAAACTTGGTATGTAGATAGCTGGAAACCTGAATTTACATATAGGCTACGTTTTATCCAGATATTCCCACGGCACCGGAACTTATGCGGGTGAAATCGCGGGGTGGAGCTAGTAATATATTTATTAGCACCTACTCATACTATTAAATTTTGTCTTATGTGTGTTGTATGATACTAACACTGTGTTTAAAATAGGGATGTAGGCAGTAATATGAGGGAGATATTCTTTATCTTAATAGTAATATAATTGAGTTGTTGTTGAATATGAATTGACTGGTGGTGTGGCTGTACATACGACAATTTGTGTTACTGGTGATGGGGGGAAAAAATTGCGAAGATAAAAAGCTTTGACTAATTTTTTTAAACAATTAAGGCGGCAAACAGACATGTAGATCGCTTAATAATAGTCGGTTATGGATGCGGATTACTATTTGTAACATTCACGCGTTGAAACTCATATCCATTTACCACTTCCAAAGTCAGGTAGCCTCCTCATCCTTTGATAGCAAGAGTAAGAAGAATTTATATAAAGTTAAATGCCTTATTAAAGTATCAAAAACGAAACCTTAGGATCAATTCGTTGTTCATAAAAACCCTTTTGTGATTAATGATAGAAGTTATGATATTAAAATGAATATCTCATACCCTGTTTGGAGGTTGACACTTTCGAGTTTTAAATAATCAAGCTTCCTGATTTTTACATAGGTTATGTCTTATCGTACACGTAGATTGTAAAGAAAAAATAGGCAGTCATGGGACTACCGACAGAAGTGAAAACTTAAACGAAACGACGAACTGAAAACGTCACATTAGCAAGTTGGTGACATTAATTGATAAGGAGCTGACAGAACTCAATGTTTAGATTATCGCCCTCTAGTGGATCTATATATGTATTATTAGTGTGACGGTCACGAGTTGAGTGCTTTTTCCCCATAGCCAAAGTGCACAAATGTGCCTAAAGAAGTTTTCACTTCAAAATTGTTAATTAGTGGAATCATATTTTTTCGTATTAAATACTTTAATTTGAACTTGAAAAATTGACTAGACATTTATCAATGTATGGAAGAATATTTCATGGACTGCAAAGTCAAGTTTGTCTAGTTCTAACCTTATGTACCTATTTACCTATAGATAATTTATGAAATTCGGTAATATAATTAATAATAATAATTATAATACATCCTCCACCCATCTCACACACGGCCGTCTGATCCCAAACTAGGCAGAGCCTGTACTAAGGTAACCAGACTGCTGATAAACATACTTTTATATTTCTAAATATATACATATTATAGATACATTACACCCAGACACAGAACAAATTATCGTTCTCATCATACAATTATTTGTCCTGGGTGGGAATCGAACCCACGACCTCTGTCTTAGCAGTCAGGGTCACTAACCACTAGACCAACAGGCCAATCTAGACTTAGGTTTTTCAGGATATATGAATAATCAGTTGTTCCTTCAAGATGCTAGTCTTAACTCGTTTTGTTAATGTTCCTACTACCTTAATATGTGACACACATGATAATCTAACAAACTGAATTGGTATGTTATTCTCACAAATATCTCAATATTAATAATCACTAACAAAAATATATTAGTACGTAGATTTTTATAGCATCGTAAACATATTCGTATTTTAATCATGAAAGTGCTTAGCGGGTACAATATATAGTCCACAGATAGCATTATAAAAGCTAATACAAAGGTTTATCTGGGTAACAAACGTGGGCCAATAAACAGAACGATGAACCCCCGGTAGTAACCTATATGAGAAATGTGGACAAGTCCAACGGTATTTTATAGAGATGTTAATACCTCCAATAAAAAATATAAAAAAACACATCAAGTACCTGTGTATCACGCATTACTAGTAGGTACTAGATCAAGTGACGATGTACAGAATAGGGTAGTAGAAAAATGCAAGGGTTGTATAATAATACCAACACTGTTTGTTAATGGGAGCTATAAGATACTAAAAATTAATAGTACTTAAACGACAAGATAACTTCATTATATACAATTTTAGCTACAGTGAGGAGATATCCTTTATAGATAACTATGACGAAATCCTTTTTTTTTGAACGCTTGTGTTTCTATGACAGTAGATTTTACTATTTAAAAATAATACGAATAATAAACTTAAAAAAACGACTCAGAGCCTTATGCGTCAATGGCATAGGTACTAAAGCAACACTTGCGTAGTCAAAATCTATTTTATTTAAAAACTAATATTCTTGCTATAAACCCTTTACGAAAGCTAATAAATTATGTAATATTTTATTAATATAACTCAAAAGTCTAACTAATCCTAACACTACTATCGCACCTGACTTTAACCACTCTATATAATTCCCCATACCTTGTGAAGTAAGCCGACTTGTGTGCTGCCGATAATACGGAGACAAATATAAATTGATAAACAAAAAGAAACACATTAGAGGCCGAATGCACATATATTAAAGCCTCGAATGGACGACGCCGCTAAATATACCATTATAATGAGTGCAGAGAGACTTTAATAAGGCTTATAAAAGATTACAATACACATATTGCACCTGAATTGAAAAACCTTGTGATGCAAATTATTTTCACAGCTATATGATAGGTGTAAGCAAGAAGAGTAAGAGGTGATTGCATTTATTAATTAATAGTAGAATAGATGGTTCATTTTTACAAGAAGAAATTATTTATGAAGGGTCTCCAGAGTTTCGTGGGATGTCTAAATGTACGGCAGATGGTCAGTTCCACATCCTATCCCAGTAGTAAAATCTAGTCAAGACAGTGGCCTAGGATTTTTAGCTGTGTTTTAATGGAATAAGGGTTATGTTTTAATCACATTTTAAAAGTGCTCACGCAGTTTGCTGCTCGGTCTGAGTTGACGCTTACTGATATTGTAAGTGTTTATACTCCGCGGTTAATGCTTACTTTTTCTCGTGGATTTTTGATGAAAGTGAAAAGAATTACTGTCACTCCTCCGCTGAATAATGGATGAATAGGGCTAAGTGGTGTCTACTAGAGACATGCGTGTGAGAGACTGAAGAAGACTGAAGATTTAAAACGTAACTACTCTAAATGACCTCCTCCTATGACTAATTTCTTGAAGAAGCAATGTATAAAATTTAAATGTGAAATTCACTTTATTGTACATTGTATCGTGGCTTGCGTTTATGTAATGACATATAAGTCAAGACACTTTGGAAAAAATCTCCAAAATTTCATCAAAAATTAACTTGTTTAAAGTCAAACAAATAAAACACCCATTTGTTTTATTGACTACACTTTTACTTTGTGTAGGTTTGTGTATATGTAATATGTACATCTACACAGAAAGAGCCTATGAAGTTCCACTTACAATAAATAGAAGTCAAACAAACACTTATGTGCCAATCATTAAGTACCTTTACAAATAAAATATGCATTCAAACATCAGCATATTACAAAAATCATCTATCACATTGGTTTGCGCAGGCGCCGCTCCCGCCATTGTCGGTCGGCTTACAGACGGATCAATGGACGCCACTAACTAGCTGAGCTGTGAAATGGTACAAATAGCCGCCTGACATTGGAATTCAATTCTAAGGTAGCTGTTAGTACCGTCTTGTAGCCAGTGGATGTAGTCCGCTAATTGCTTAGGAAATGTTCTATGAAGTTGAAAAGTAGTATTAGCTTCTGTTTGTGTGGCTGCGCAGGATATTCGGATTTAAATTTACGGTAAGCAAAGGTAAGCTGATAATTCCACTAACCAAAACGGGTCTCAGTTAGGCAGTTGGAGAATCATCCAGGACTGTAAGAGGCTGTCGCGTGTGTGAGTCCTATCTTCAATATTGTTCTTTAACAGTTTGAAATAACAAGAGCATCTGAACGGAAGAGGGGAAACGATAAAGTTGGAAACGCTGAGCATAAGTATTACGCTAGTTTTGTTAAATATATGTACTTCTAAAGGATGTAATGGATCGACTGTCATAGTACCTACATATAAAAACTTAACGGGGTAAAATAAATAATTCCGACGGGTTTTAGGAATAACGGAATTGGCGAAAGTATAGTTTTTACACGCTTAATATTAGCTTCACTTGTATGTATGTTTGTTTGTATGTTTGTAACTGACTCCTTTGGGCACGATTTTGACACACTTTAAACGGCCAGATTTCATTCAAATTTTGCACACCTGTCAAAGACCGATGACAATGCAATAATTCGATTAATTTTTTTATTTTTTAGTTGAATTTTCTATAAAAGCGTGTTTTTTAGTTTTTTAAACTATAATTATTTTGTCTGTAGTATCACAGAATACATAATAGTACCAGTAGTAGTATGTAAGTAGAAGTTCATGGAAGTTTTATACAAAAATTGTTAGAGCGATTCTATTGAATTTTTAACTAACGGCAGTTCACACCAGAGGCTATAATTTATCTGTAATAATAAGGTTCATGACATATTAAGTAGGCATTACAGAGAATTATCACCCGGCCAAAAAGCCAGAGAAGAAATTATCAGCCATAAATAGACCACAATAAAATCTCCCCGGCCAATTTTTACATTCCCTTTGGTCATAAAATCAATAAGATGACTATATTCCTAGCCGGAAGCCATACAGACAAGACAAAAAAACATACCAATGCAATACAATTCAACAATCAACTGCAAAAACATCAAATAAATGAAGCGTTAAATTCAAAATAATATCATTTAAAAGCTTGCACACATAGTTGTGTAATAAAAAACAGTAAATTTCGGTTCGGAATTTAATAATATGATTTCAAACACCTATCGATCATATACAGCATGTTTCCAAATTAGACGCTGATTGTTTGCTGCTGATTCTGAGACATATAGTCAGTTGGCTCTGAGTACCTTTCTGTGTCTTATAAGATACTCTTTATAAAAAATTATCTGGTTATTGAAAGCTTTTTCTAATAAAAACGCTTGAACCAAACGTTCTTTATGAAATCATGTAACACATTGTAAAGAAGGAGGTCGTTAGGAGGACTGAATATTATATCAGCTTATTATTGATGTTAATTTTTTATTGTTAACTTTGACATTAGCTAAGGCATGTCATTTTACAATGAAGTTTATTTCGTCTGAGTGCGTAGTACAAGTTTTTACTAGTTATTTTAAGTGAATTTACATAAGAATTATTGAATCTACTGAAAAAAACTGTCAGTCGTGGGACTGTACGCCAGAAGTGAAAACACACACACACACACACACACATATGCATATACTTATCTGAGCGTGACAGTCACGCGACATACCAAGAGCCCAACGTGCCTAAATACACCAACTACATAACTACACCAACAACATTCATCTCAGTATATGTATAAAAAGTTGGCGGCTAATAACTTGCTGTTAATGTTTTAAGGAATGTGTACATGTTTGTGCGAAGTTCGTACGCACCTTCTTTTAGAACACCATGTATAACAGTAGTATAGTTAATAATTATATAGTATAACACTCGAAAGCGCGTGCCTTCAATTTTCTTTACTACATGTAATAACATGGCAGTTATCAATTATTTATAATTGTAATATTACCCACATTCGCCACAATACATTCTGATTTAATAGTAAACATTAAAATTTACAATGCTCCGATAGCAGTTTGATATTCGATTTTTTTCAATTAATTGATTTAGAGTGAAATCGATTGTTATAAAGAAAATATTGCAGACAAATATACTACAATAACTTCCCAGTCCTTTAAACTTAATATTATATTCAAAGATTAATTATTTTGGGAATTCCCGACTAGGTTCGGTAAGCGACCTGTTTGTGTCATGTGCCATGCCATAGTGTGGCGCCTTAAACTAACGCGTTAGTCGGTCATCCCGGAAATATAGACGAAAATACAATCGCAAATGTTTAAGAATATGTTTATAGTGCACGGAAGTTTTATTCAAATATGTTAAATCTACCAGCATCTTATATTTCTTTAATTTGTTTTTTTTTGTTTTAAAAAAGACAACACCCGCGTTAGGAATGACTCCTGTGTCGCGGGGGACTTTACAAACATATAAACAACGGACACAAAGAACACCCGGACTCAGGTGGAAATCGAACCCACGACCTATAAGCATAGCGGTCAGGGTCACTAACCACTAGAACAACAGGCCAGTCAACTCAAAATTTCTACTACACTGACTATGATCTTTAGCTAATAATTTAGCTTCATTTAATAGTGATTGATGTGTCATCTATGACCATAAGCACACAGTTGCCCAGGGGAGGTAAATTTTTTTGACGGCCCAGGGGATCAAAATTTTTCTGGCAAATTTACAACTTTACTTAAACATTATTTTAATAAACTTAATACTACGTAAGTATACAAAAGCCAGGGGCAGCTGCCCTCCCCTGCCTCCCCTGGGTACGCACTGCCTGCTCAATATTGTCCCAGATTCAAACAGTTGGTTTATAAATCTTTAGCTGATTGGAGTTAAACCTTACCAGATTTTATACCAGGGTAGTTGAGATCAGTTTTCCATACTAATATAATAAAGCTGAAGAGATTTTTTTTTTATTGTTTAAACGCGCTAATCTCTGAAACTATTAGTAGGATTTGAATAATTCTTTTTATATTAGATAGCGTAGTTATCGAGGAAGGTTACAGGTGCTAATGTGGATGTGTAACGCTATGACATTTAGGAGTGCAGCAGTGACCATAAACGCATATGAAACTGCCGTAAACCGCTAGTGGTTGATAATGCACAAGACAGCACTGGCGTTGCAAATATTAATAATCTCTCTGAAACATTTTTAATAAAGCGGACATGGTAGGTTTTGCTGTCAGTTTTGCCACGATCAAAACAGTGATGGACGAATAACCGATCGTCTAATGAAGTGATTGACGGTTGCATGATGAGATTTTAGTTTCGATATTACTTCATCAATCACCAACGAACATCCGTCAATCATGACTTTTGATAATGATTGACGTTTGCATGAGCGTCTAATGGACGCCCTAGAGATAACAACAAATTTTACTACCTAACACGCTTTTATTAGCTGCACTTGTAACTAACTGACTGACTAACTAACTATGTGAACAAATCTTGGAAGTAAATTTTAACTTACTTCTAATTGTCGTATCGTATGTAGTTTGGAAGACAATACTAAAATTTGGCATCACGGAACTGATCTGATGACAGAGCCAGGAGATGAATAGTGGAACTCTTCAGTGGATACTAGTAAACCCCTCGAGTTTGGGCTCATATGATTCGTTTTGACGAGTCCAATAGAGTGGGCTTATTAACAATGGTCTAATGATGAAGATGAAGGTGGATGGTGGAACATTTTACTTTTTAATTCAGTACGCTATTACAGCGTGGTTATAAGTTTTGCTTACAGGGAGAAAACTTGGGATAACTAAAAATCTGATTTAAAACCTTACAAAAGTACATCACTACTAACTAAAAATTATTTAGAAATCCTCATGAATATTACGTACATCATCACCATCCTCGCCTTTTCCCAACTAAGTTGGGGTTGGCTTACAGTCTAACTACGAAACGGCCGAACTTTGATATTTTACGTGAAGCGACTGCCATCAGACCTCCACAACCCAAGTACTAGGCGATATCGAAGTTCTGTACTTAGACCTGGTTGTCGGACTTTTTAGGGCTCCAACTACGCGTAACGAATGCCACAGATATGTGTATAACACCCGTGACCGGCGGTTTAACGTGCTCTCCGAGGCACGGAGGGGTCTCAATGTTTTAAGAATGGTCACCAACCCTAGACTGACCCTGCTAGTTTTACTTAATGAATATTACATACATACATATTTCAAATAATAAAGAAGCCGTCAAAGTAATAGTGCTACAGTTTATCAACCACAATAAAACAATTTGCTCAAAAAAGGCATGCATTAGTCGAACAAAGCAATAAAACAAATAAAATTAGGTGTAAATTGTATAAAATGTTCACTTCAATTATACCGACGGCGACGCCCTTACGCATTCCATACCAAAATCAGACTTAATGCTTCGATGCACACCTTGCTTACTTACTCCTCAAAACTACCAAATCCTTACGACTATAAAAATAAAGTTCAGAGTTGAATAACTTTTACTATTTGAACAGCAAATATTTTCTTGCTGAGCAATAGTGCGAGATTGCACGTAGTTCAAGCGCTTATTTTTTTTTTATTAAAGCAATTATAGGGTTAACAGGGCATGTAATAACAGAACGATTATTTTGATTGGTTGAACAAAAACTGGGTGTGTTTGTACAAGACTTCAGTTCTTATTCCTCATACACGGTACAACCATTGTGTTGTCACGGTCTGTCGGCTGCATTTAAAATTGATGAGTGATTTTATCTAGGTAGGTACTTGTAATTGATGACACGTTCCAATAATAAGTGGTGATTAATGCAATTAGCTGTGAATATTTAGTTTTTTGTGTTAAGGTTAGTTATTATGGCTTAAATGGTGTTTAAAACGTATTTTTGCTATGCTTGATGGATTTAGTTTTTAATAATAATTCAATGTTAGGCCTTTGTGGGGCAACGTGGCTCGTGTTTGTCTTAATGGGTGTTACTTTGCGTTTATGGTTTTATTATACACGGGTATGCATATATATATATGTGTGCAAATTAAACAATTCAAGCGGCTATGTCTATCTTATCATTAAAAATGTTGCAGTCACCAAAGTGTATGATCGTAACAAAAAAATACACACCAAAAACTCTAACCAAAAGTTTTGACTACTCCTTTTTGATTCAAGTTGGCAAAGTCTGGAATGAACTGCCTGTTTCAATTTTTCCACACAATATATTTGTGCTCTATCCTGGAATGTTCAAGAGTAGAGTGATTAGGTTTCTTTTAGGGTAGGCATTTCCCATCTTCGCCTTCAAAGTCACTTTCCATCAGTTGCGATGGAAGACAAACGCCTTTTCCAAATTTATCAATAAAAAAACCTGTCAGTCATAGGACTGCACGTCAGAAGGGCAAACTATACACACATCTGTATATATTATGTATCTGAGGGTGACGGTCATGGGAGTTCAGTGCTTTTTCCCATACCAAATGTGGCCAACGTGCCTAAAGAAGTTTTCACTTAAAAAAACCATTTGAATTTAAAATGTGTTCGATTTTTAAATCCAGGAAACTATACCAGAGAGTACCAGTTTCCAAATGCTTACATACTTTATACTCAGTACCTGGGAGACTGACTGCTCGGTAGCTTTTTGTAAAATCGTATTTTTTTTATTGCATTTTTACAGGAAATACAACTATGCAGTTTTAAAACTGTATCTGTATACAAAATTTCATTCAAATCGTTGGAGCCGTTTCCTAGATTCAGATTATATATATACAAGATACAAGAATTACTCGTTTAAAGGTATTGGATAAGTTCTTATACCTATTTAATAAAGACAAAAAGAGTAATAATTTCTCAGCAGTTTCTATTTTGTCAATGAGACAGCTCCTCTATTCAGAATAAAAAGCTTTTTCTAGTCATGTCAGCCTCAGTTAAACAAATTTCATGCACGAAAGTATCGAAACGTCCAATTAAAGTTCAAAATGGCGTCCGCCGTCTTGTCAACAACGTGTCGACGTATTGTCGGCGGCCTATTCAATGTCGGAAAAACGCAGCTAAAGGAAAAATGTTCGTCGTTTGAATGGTCCGCCTGTCGGTAAACGTAAAGAAACACATGTACCTATTTAGATTGAAGATCTGCATTATTGAATAGAACGCTGGTTGCTAAGTTTTTGTTCGTAATATAAATGAGCTAATGTTTTTTTTCACCGACCGCATACTGGTAACTAGTTACCGTAGATTATAGAAATTTGGTATTAAGTACTCATTTTTATTGTGTATTCGTTTTGAAAAAAGTGGGCTTAAGGTATTTAAGTAAATACAGACATAGATATGAAGGTACAAAAACAGCAAAGAACAAAAATAGACCTTGTATAATACAGTTCCATTTTTGAAAAGGAAACCTTTTTTCGAAGTTGAAGAACAAAATATGTCACGCAATCCTTTTTTTCATTTTTTTTTTAAGTGAAATCTTCTTTAGGCACGTTTGTGCACTTTTGCTATGGGGAAAAAGCACTGAACTCGTGACCGTTGCGCTAATAATACATATACAGATCCACTAGAGGGCGCTAATCTAAACATTGAGTTCTGTCAGCTCCTTATTAATTAATGTCAAAAACCTGCTAATGTGACGTTTTAAGTTCGTGGTTTAAGTTTTCACTTCTGTCGGCAGTCCCATGACTGCCTATTTTTTTTTTTTTTTTTTTTTTTAATATTATTATATGATATGATTTAATGTCACCGTCGCCCATGGACACCTGCAACTCAAGAGTCACAAGTGCGTTGCCGGCCTTTGAGATAAGAGTACGCTTTTTTCTTGAACGTTGTTAAGTAATATATATTGATGAGTATGACAGATATCTTTATGCTTGTTTCCTAAAGTGGTAACAAGCTAACGAAAGTTTCAGGTTCGAACCCTACTTAGCAACCAAAGTAAAATTCATTCATAATAGAATCATTTAGTTTAGTGAGATGATTTAAAACCTGTTTGGAATTAATTATTTTAGTCTACATGCTACTTGTAATGGTTTTTACTACTAAGTCAGCAAACAAGGTCACGACCTGCTAGTGAGTAAATAACTGGTGATACTTGCGCGTAGCTTAAAAATGTCCTTCTTTCTTACAATGACATAAAACGAGGTTATTTTAGGTACGATCTTCACTACATATTATAAAAGAAAATCCCCCGCCGCGTCTGTCTGTCTGTCTGTCTGTTTGCGATAAACTGAAAAACTAGTGAACGGATTTTCATGCGGTTTTCACTAATAGACAGACTGATTCATGAGGATGGTTTAGGTATATAATTTGAACCCGTGCGAAGCCGGGGGGCGGGTGGCTAGTTTCTAATATAAACATCCTTCGCCAGCCAGGCTAAGCAAGGGAAACCACCTTTCGCCGTCATTATTAAAACTTCTAACGGTTTTAGATTCATTATAATCATAGTTAAATTATTGTTTTTCCATTAAGAAGGTTTAACATTTGATTGAATAACACGCCCTAATGACGTGAAGAAAGAGTCACGACCTTCTCATAAGAAAATAATAAATGACTCTCGATGCAAGCATTAATACTTAAAAGCCACTGTTTCATACTTAAATGTCTAGTCTAACTAATATAAAAATAAAATTATTTTACAATAAAAAAACAAACTGTTTTAAAAAAATAAGAACTTAAAAGCGATTCGTTGTTTCGATTACAATTCGAATTTCGAATTCGGGTGACGCTATAAAACCGTCAAGTTTTTGACTTTCACCGTCAGTGAAGCATCGTCTTCCCACGATGCTAGTTGTTTAGTAGGCAACAATTAGACAATTGTCGGCCATTTTAACGATCAACCATAAAATCGGGTTTCAGTCTCTCATTAACCGCATTCTTGTGATACTTCCGCTTTTATAGTTTTACTAATCAACGCTTTGAGATTAATACGGTCCCGTATGTAATGGCGTCGGTTGTGTTCAGATTAATTTTATTGGTACGGGGTTCGGACAATTGGTCGTATAGATAATTGAGTTTCGGACGCTTCGGCTCTTTTAAATCTGTGTTTACTGTTAAGCCACTTTACTAAGTTATCTACCGCTAACAACAAGTCGGCTGGAAACTCCTAATTTAGATTAACAAAATTTACTTCTTCACGTACAATGCATAATATACAAGGAAAACATGAATCAGGTTTAAAAAGTCCGTAATAAACTTCTTGTAATAGCTTCTTTTTGCTATAAAATCTGTATAATAAAAAGGAAATTGTCTTTCTAAGGTTATTTATTACACAGTTAAGGCTACATGAAAGATGTTGAGAATGCAAGTGATCTAACTGATTTATTATCAGGCTTAAGAATTAAGAATATGTAAATGTGAATACTAGACATGTCTTATTTTTCTACAAATCAGTTTTTATTGGTGGTTATTTTTCATAATTTAACTAATTTAGACATTAGTGTAATTATCATCACTACATATTATTAAACAAAGTCCACCGCCACGTCTCTCTGTCTGTTCGCGATAAACTGAAAAACTACTGAATGGATTTTCATGCGGTTTTCACTAATAGGTTTAGGTGTATAATTTGTTAAGATTTTGTGTAAATTGGTTGAAATATGATGATGATTGTTGAAGATGTCTCTGCTACCCGTGCGAAGCCGGGGCAGGTTGCTAGTTTATTATATAAAGCAACGAAACATAAAAAATCTGCCTAATTGGTTTTGTGTACACAAACAATGCTTATACTAGCGGGACTACTAACGACTATAATAAGTTGGGAATTCAAAACTGTCTAATATTATTACTAATTACTTCTAATTTCTTTTTTACTTCACACATCTAACACACGGCCGTCTGATCCCAAACTAGGCAGAGCCTGTACTATGGTAATCAGACTTCTGATAAACATACTTATATATTTCTAAACACATACATATTATAGATAAATTAGATACAGAACAAATGATCGTGCTCATCACACAATTATTTGTCATGGGTGGGAATCGAACGCACGACCTCTGGCTTAGCACTGAGGATTACTAACCACTAGACCAACAGGCCAGTCAAAATTCTTTATAATAATTTGTATTTCAATTACCTCTTGAAAAATGTAATTTGTAATTGGTATTTTGTAATTAGTATTTCAAATAATTGTGACTTTAAAATACATCTTCGTGTAAATACATAGCGATCTAATGTATCCTCAGCTGCAGGCAGCAGTACTAGTTAATAAGAAGGAAACTTTATTGTTTTAGTGAACAGGAATATTTAAAATAAAAATAATTAAAAATTGTATTTTAAATTTCAAATACACGACTTGAATATATTTTGTATGTTGTATTTTAAATACATATGAAAAATTGTTTTGTAATTTTTATTTAAATTAAAGCTAAGCATGTATTTAGCCCAGCTCTGAATATATTATGACAACCATTTTATTTACAAAACAATATTACTACGCCTACTATTTCACATCACTGCGGGTTATGCAATGTGATGCATTGTGTTTCGCCGAATGAGTGAGGTTTTCGGAGGCCCTAACCCCTCTCCCCTACCTCCCACTCTTCTCTTGCTCCCATCCTTCCCCTACTCCCACCCTAAAAGCCGGCAACGTACTTGTGATTTGAGTTACAGGTGTCCATGGGCGGCGGTAGTCACTTACCATCAGGTGAGGAGGAGGTCACCTACCATCTAGCCCATTAAAAAAACTGTCTATACGTTGGTCTGTACAAAGAGACCTTATATTAATGTTTGTCTGAAATTAGTGTTTAAGGCTCGCTCAAGTTAAACTTAACGTTCGAAAATTGGACGGCCTGTATGTTTGTTTATTCAAATAAGAGGTTCAGTGAAAGTGTTTTACTTTTCGTGAAGATACCGATTTTTTTATGAACTCTGTAAAATTCTCAATAAAATGGTCGTAAATGTTCGGTATTTCTGTGTTGCTGGTTGACAAGTTTATTTATATTGATAAATATATATCATTTACAGTAAAAAAGTCTTGGTTTTATTTGATTTTTATTCTGTTTATTGATGGAAGGATATCTTATATGACACGTTTGAATTTATTGGTCAAATATTAGACTTATTTTATACCAAATAGTACATTGATATAACGTAGGGTTTTTATGTAAATATGCTATACATATATACATAATGCATGTTGGTAATTTTAATATGAGCATTCACTGGAGGTTCCTACGAAAGCTTTTATTAAGACTTTTAGTAAAGAAATATTTTTTTATTATAATTGTTTTAACGAAGAGATAACCAGGCAGTTATTACACTTCAAAGCTTTCTTGGCTATTTTGGCACCCTACGGGTAACGTTTTTTCACAATGTAATGCGATCACTCTTGAGATATTACACGCTCAATAATATTATAAATACGAATATGATTTTGTTTGTTACTTTTTCAAATGTTAACTACTAACCGATCATCATGAAATTTTATTTAATATTGTCAGAGGTACAAAAAAGGACAAAAATAACTTTTAAGGTCATCACACACTATAACGGCACCGCAACGGCACAGCTGCAGCACGGTAGCGCTGTCAGCGAGCTGAGCGCGAGCTTACAGCGCGCCGACTGCGAGTCGAGTTGTATGGTAGCAACAAGCGCGCTTACTGCCCACCGTTGGCTTTTTTATATTGACATTATGAAATATATAATAAGACCACGTTTTAATCCTCGGATTTGAATGACAACTTAGTTGCTGGGTTGGAGCCGTGACGTTACCGTGACGGTATAGTGTGTGATGACCTTTAGACGGTATTCCGGCAAAACAACTTAGACTAATGTTAGCAACAGTCTCACCACCACTGCTATAAACTTTCAAAATCACTAAATAACAGTAACTGCCATGTTGTTCGATCGATCAGCACTCAAGTGATTGTTATCAACTTATAATACATTCCTACCCTTTTAGAACCCCACTATTCATCAATACATTCCCGACCAATAGCTTTGCTTTGCCGGTAGAATGTCATGATAATGTCTATTAACTCATTTTTATTAAATAGAGAACTGTTTTATCATCTATTATAGTTTGCCCCTATTTTGAATAAAATAAATACGAGTTTTTGATGTGGCGACAACATTAATGACATGAATAACGTGCAATGTGATGCCTAGAGTGCAGAAAAAAAAATAGGCAGTCACGGGACTGCCGAAAGAAGTGAAAACTTAAAAAAAACGACTAATTTAAATTAGCCTATGCGTTAATCCAGGTCTTCAGCTATCTACATACCAAGTATCATTGTAATCGGTTCAGTGGTTTTTGCGTGAAAGAGTAACAAACATCCATTCATACTTTCACATTTATAATGTTAGTGGGATTAGCGTGACGGTCACGAGTTCATTGCTTTTTCCCCATAGCAAAAGTGCACAAATGTGCCTAAAGAAGTTTCTACTTCAATAATGTAAAGTTATATGTATAATAGTAGAAAAACTGCATTGATTAACTAAATCTATATTAACGCGAACAAAGTCGCGGACAAAAGCTAGTAATCAAATGAAATACAATCAAGTTATTAAATAATTGAAGGCAAATCGGAAATGATGTTTCAAAATGTTTTTGTGATTGAAACCTACTTATACATAGATAAATAAAGAAAGATATAATTAACGATTTTAACTTTTCATTTTGATAGGCGGTAATGATGTTTTTTCATTAAAACGCTTCTGCATTTTTGATTTATGTAGTCATCACAACATTATCATTCATCATTTATTTCTAGTATCATTATTTACATACAGATGAAACCCAATTATCAAAGCGTGTTTTTAAAATTAATGTGCACTCTGTCTTTAAAAAAATTGGGTCTTTATATATTTTACGGTTTAATACGTTGGGTATACCAACAGAACTCCATTTATAATATCAATATGTATGTCCTCTATTCATTTAGATAGCAAAAACTACATCACATTTGACGACAAATACCAAAGAGTATACAAATGATACAAATACTATGTATTTTTATTTGTATTGTATTTAAAATTAATATAATAATAATAATAATAATAATAACTCCACACATCTCACACACGGCCGTCTGATCCCAAACTAGGCAAAGCCTGTACTATGGTAACCAGACCGCTGATAAACATACTTATATATTTCTAAATACATACATATTATAGATAAATTACACCCAGACACACAACAAATTATCGTGCTCATCACACAATTATTTGTCCTGGGTGGGAATCGAACCCACGACCTCTGGCTTAGCAGTCAGGGTCACTAACCACTAGACCAACAGGCCAGTCATATAAATTTAAGATCCCTAGTATTTCTATAAGGAATACTATATGGAATATCCTATTCCATTTACGTATTTTCGTTTACCTGTTCCCAGAAATCCAGTAACCATAAAGTGTTATGTACGAATTCAGACGCGAGAGTACGTCGCGGCGCTGTAGGACATCCGAATACGGACGACAGATACACACGCGTGTGCTGCTGAAGACATTGGTGAAGGCCTAGCACAACGCGCCCATATCTCCAACTAAAAAGACAAAAAGTTTAATGTTCGACCTGGATTTGTGGTTGAACTTAGAAGAGATTACGGACGAAGCAGACCTGTACCTTGATTAAGATAAAAATAATAAATGAGGTCTTTGTATTCGATCACAGGTGTACTGTTACAGCCGGCAGATCATCTGTCCATACTTCCCAGAAATATTTATATGGTATGGTGGAATGGTTCATGCTGTATGAAACTGATGGTATGAATTTTCCTTCAGGGTAAAGCATGAACTTAATACTATTAAAGTGGATAGTTGAAGAGTAAAGTGCTAAAAACTTAATTAATTTTACAATTTAAAATACCCCCGAATCGAAAATCCATTTGATGTTTAGAAAAGAGCTAATGATCGATCGGCTAAACAGATTTTCTTGAATTATATTTAAGAACACTCTCGATCAAGTCACCTTTAAAACAAAAAAAAACGCACTTAAATCGGTCCATTCGTTTGGGAGCTACGATACCACAGACAGATACACAGACACGCAGATACGCCAAACTGATAACACCCCTCTTTTTGCGTCGGGGTTTAAAATTAACTATAACCCTAAAAGTTTTGAAAGTAACGTTGGACTCCCAATGTTATTTGTCTAAATGCAAACACAATCACACCACAACATCGATCTTGGAGACACGCCATGTTACACTGAATCAGTGTCGAGACATGTGTAGCTGCTTAATGTTTCTTGCGTTTATTTTAACCGTCGTCCTGGGAAGGTCGTTCTATGGGAAGAGCTGCACTTATTCCCATGCGGGCGACTCAAATTGCGCCGGAACTCAGTGCGTCCTACATTTCTAAGTAATACCCCTTTTTTGTAATGCTTGTGAAGAACATAACTGTCTGGGTATTTCAATGTATAATATAACAAGCTATCTTGTAGCAGGCATCACTGACAACTGGAGAAGGACAGAGATCTTTGATGGAACTCTGAACGTGAGACATCATTGAGCTGAGATGACTGTTTCGCGGCTGTACATAATATACCCCTTACAGCTTATTGTGCATCAACAAGTGTGATTGTAAGATGTGTTTAAAAAAATGTATTTAAGTATCAAAATCTGTATTATGTATATAATATATATAGTTTCGGTCTAATTACCGCTGCGTGATATGTCCCAGAATATATTATAATTGCTTCTAATTACTTATAACCATGTGTCATAATTTAAATATATAACTTTCTACTTTACATCAACGAGTAGATAAAAAAAAAATCTGAAGTTTTTTAAGATATGATTTCAACTGCTTACAACTATGACAGCTTTTGTAATTCATCGCCTCAATTAACCCAAAGTGATTTGTTTAATGGTTGTTTAATGTTATTAGTTCAATTCAAGTTTCTATTGATTTCTATGCTCAGTAGAAAATTTGCTTCCGTTTTTCGGTAATAAAAAAACTGCAACTATTTCAAGTAGGTATCCGAAATAGGCTTCAACCGTCACTTTAACAATACTCCTTAAAAGAACATTGAAATCGTAAAGGTTAACACCGATGTTATGCATAATGGAAGTATATAGAAGAAGGAAAGAAAGAATGAAAGAATTATATAAAAAATATTGAATGTTATCAGCAGAAGCGATGAGACATAATTGGTCCAACGCTACCCTAATCTTTTAAAAGTTTTTAGGTCTTTAGGTTTTACATAATTTAAATTGTATAAATACTCTTATACTGCAAAGTATGAGACTTTATTAATACAAATAAAATCGTAGAACAGTGTACGGAATCATCTATTGGTGAGTACATATCGCGGTGTAAGAACCAGATGAACGTATCTACATTTTCTTAATTTTAGAGGAGAGCAAAAATACTCCGAGAATTTACCTAGTTCCTTGTGGTTCCTTAGCTATTTTGTGATTTTGGAATTTGTGAGATATTGCATTTACAATTACGTCGTTCTGGCATTTCATAAAAGAGCACTTTGTGACCCGGATTATGAAAAAAAAAGATTTTTGACTTTTTTGTAGATACGTTCATCTGGTTCTTATACCGCGATATTACCCCAGCCTATAAACAATTACAACGCCATCTATCATTATTTATTTTGCCATTTTTGAAAACTTTTGCCCCCGTAAATCTTTTATCTCTTGGAATCGGTACTTTTTGAAGTGAAAACTTCTTTAGGCACGTTTGTGCACTTTTGCTATGGGGAAAAAGCACTGAACTTGTGACCGTCACGCTAATAAAATATATATAGATCCACCAGAGGGCGCTAATCTAAATATTAAGTTCTGTCAGCTCCTTATTAATTAATGTCACCAACGTTTTAAATTTTTTGTTTCGTTTAAGTTTTCAGTTCTGTCGGCAGTTTCATGACTGCCAATTTTTTTTTTCTTTTGTCCTTTTCTGTCCCTCTGACAACGTATTTATAAAATTTCATGATAATCGGTTGAACTGTCAAGGCTAGAAAGCGTAACAGACAAACTTACACTTGCATTTATAATATTAGTAGAGATTGGAACTTGGAATCGTGTTTTGCAATATTAATATTGTACACACTAAAACAGAAACTTTCTAGTTAGATTTTAATTTAAATGACCAGTGAACATTAAAAGGAATAGCGACAATTAACTAGTGAAGGGCAACTAAAGTTGTCCTAATCTTCAAAATTAACCACGAAAATGCAATGCAATGGTTAGGCACTGAGTTACACCACTCTGGCCGGGGTGGGATTGTGTATGTGTAACTTTCAATGAAACATCAAGTCCTCCAGACACGCCATGTTACAAAAACATCTGAATCATTATCGAGATATTTGTAGCTGCTTAATCTCTCTTCGGTTTATTTCAGGGTTAACAACCAGTAGTTTTTATGACATCATTGTTTTTATACAATATCGATCAGAGTATGTTTATTATGACAATATCTAAAATTATTTGGTGAGCCATAGACAAAATACCACTAAACTTCTCAAAAAAATCCTTTATTAATTTCGTAAGCAGTTGGTGGTCTTTAATATTTGTTAATAATTGACACATTAATGAAATACAGCCATTTTTAATTATAAGAGCTGGTGTAATTTCTTATAATTGTGTTTTGTATTGATTTATGCGCGTGAGCCGCGCGCCGCCGGTGGGTGGGGCGGAGCGATTTTATTGTTTTGGTTTTTCGGTAAGTTAACGGTATTAAGTTAACATGTGGCCATCGTGTGTGACTTTTTGTAATTATATCAAATTTATAGTTGTACTATAAAAATAAAAGTCTTCTTAATCAGGTATATTTATAAGAAGTAAAACTTAAACACCTGTTAGCTCTTTACTTGTAGTCATAGAAAAATTATTGTTGAGAGGAACATTTTCAGTTGACTTTGGAAGTAAAATTGTTAAGTTCTTTACTGAGACTAAACGCCTTAGTTTCAACTATAAAAGTATTTGAAGAAGAACACAATGAAATCGTTACAAGTATTTCCTTTGAACGTGTTAGAAAAGATATTAAATAAGTATTTTTCCTTCTTTTTATTTTTAAATTGGAAGCCAATTCAAGCGGTTTTTCAATAATTACATGTTGGTAACGTTAAAAGATACATACCCTTCTCACATATTGCTTACTACGACTTCGTCCGCGTGGCAGAGTGTATTTCTATCGAATCAATAGCCTCAAAAATAAGTTTCAAGCTCATTCAGCATCATTTCATCCCCACCTTTCAACCCCTTACACCATTTTTTTCGCATTAAAAAGTAGCCTATGTCCTTTATCAGGCTCTAGACTATCTGTGTACCAAATTTCATTTGAATCGGTTCAGTAGTTTTGGCGTGAAACTGCGACAGACAGACAGACGGTTACTTTCGCATTTATAATATTAGTAAAAATTTTAGTAACGTCAGTTTGACTTCTCATTGCCTTAACCCCCGAAAAAGTAAAAGCTCCTATTTTACCATCCCATCGAACGCCAAAAACTTTATTTTACCTACAGTTTTAAAAAAAAATTAAAAAATCTGTATTGAAAAGTAAGGAGACTTCAGTATAAACACAGCCTTATTATGACCGTTAATTTGTTGTCAAGTTTAAGGTAAAAATTAGTTGTTACATTTTGCATGATAAATAACACGGTCACTGCTGCAATATATTTTTTATGAATATTTTAATATCGCACACCTTGATCTAAAGGGAGCTAACACAAAAATTTCAAATTTTGAGTTATGCACACCATCGAATTCCTTCTCTCAATAACTAACCAACCTATAACTGATTTAAAAATATCACTAACACTCGACGTTACACGCTAAATTCACCAACACGGGCTCAACTTAAAAAATAAAACAAATGTACATACATTGTTAAGCACAAGATTCCTACAAAACCTTTCTTCTAGCTGCATACCATCATCCTCCGCGCCTTTTCCCAACTAAGTTGGGGTCGGCTTTCAGTCTAACTACGATAGATACGGCCGAACTTCGATATTTGGTATGGGCCGGCTCGACTCCGCTCGATACCGCGGCCTCACAGAAAACCGGCCGTGAAACAATGATTTCATTGCTTTTCGCCGCGTGAGTGAGGTTACCGGAGGCTCTAACCCTGCCCTCTCCCCTATTCCCGTCCTTCCCCTCTCCCCATCTCCTCGCCTCTAATCCCCGTCTTCCCGCTCTTTCCCTATTTCCACCTTAAAGGGCGGCAACGCACTTGTGACTCTCGAGTTACAAGTGCCCATCAGGTGTGACCCGTCTGCTCGTTACGTAAAGTGACTGCTATTAGACCTCCACAACCCAAGTATTAGGCGATATCGAAGTTCTGTAGTTAGACCAGGTTGAGGACTTTTTAAGCATCCAGCTACCTGTAAGGAATGCCACAGATGTTCGTATCGCAACCGGGACCGACGGCTTAACGTGCTCTCCGAGGCACGGAGGGGTCTCAAAGTGTTAAGAATGGTCACCCGTCCTAAGACTGACCTGGCAAGTATTACTTAACCTCGTAATATGCTAAATTACTCGGTTACCACTTAGCCACGAGTCCCTTTCTTCTAGCTGCTGCATATAAAAAGTATAAATTTACACACACAGTAATTAGTTGTTCGCCTTTTCTGAAAAAAGTGTTTTTTAAAGTTATTGCCTGCTTAGATTTAGGTGTGCTATATTTACTTCCAGTTAAATCAACAAGTGAACGAAGACATTGCTCTGACATCGTTGTTCTTGTACTCCTGGGATACCAGCAGTTAGTAACTATACTCTTCTGGATACCTTTACACCTGCATATCTTAATTTTTCGTGCTTTTCAAAGTTGTATCGGCTTGAAAAGTATGAAATGTCAAATGGTACTTCTTAGATTAGATGGACTATAGTGTTAGTAATACATAATTATTATAAGTCTATGTCTTTAGCTGGTGTGGATCTTTGCAGATCGGTGAGATTCTTCTCTGCTGCGCGTCTCACCAATCTGCAAGCCCTTTAAGGTGGGAGTAGGAGAAGAGGGGGAGGGGGGGAGAGTGGAAAAGGGGAGAGGGGAAGGACGGGAATAAGGGAGAGGGAGGGGTTAGAGCCTCCGGTAACCTCACTCAGCGGCCAAATGCAATGCAAGCATTGCTTCACTGCTGGTTTTCTGTGAGGCCGTGGTATCGAGCGGAGTCGAGCCGTGCCGAAGCATGGCTCTCCCACGTTTATTTTGGTTATATTTGTATTTGTATATGTAAATATATCCATGTAATAAAAACTTGCGATATAAGAACTTTAAGAGTTAGATTGCCGTATGTAGTAAATATCACAAATAACATCACACCTTATTTTATACCCTATTTACATATATTGAGAACACATGTCATTTTCAAATATCACCATGCCGTGTACAAATGTTCCGTATTTTCCGTAAATGTCGGAACAAAAAGAAGACTCGAGTTGCACTAACACTGCAAAACACTCGTAGCTCGACGAGTAAGGAGATGGATCTTGCTGCGTAAGACCACCGACTATTTGGGGAGGTACAAGTTTTTGTGACGTCGACATGCGCGGGGGCATTGTATTACAAATTGTAATATTCACCCTACATGGTTTGTTTGTTTATGCGAACTGTAATTAGGTATTTACTGTCACTAATGGTCAGTCTTTCTTTTTTATGATATTCGTAGTTATAACGCAGTGGAGAGTAGTTTTTTTTTTAAATCCTGCTGCTCTGTAAGAATCTAAAAGTTTTTCTCGATAGCGTGCAGCTCAGATGTTAATTTTTAGATATATCTGTGGTACGATGTGTATGGACAACATAAGGACTCAAGTAAGTTTAAAAGCGAGGGATAGTAATTGAAAATACGATAAGAGGGCGTCTGTCAGGAAGAGAATGAATGAAAGAATTGTCAGATTAAAGGAATCTTATAATAGTCAATTTTCATCTTCATTCTTTAAATTAGTAATCTGTCTATATAAATAAAAATCAATTATTGTCTGTTTGTCCCCTATGCGTTCCGAAACCATTGATCAAATTGTGAAGAAACTTTGGTAGGGTATTCTGGGGCCGCCCGCGAGGGTTTTTGGCCCAAAAAATCTATTTAAATAAAAAAAAATATGGTATTGCAACGCATGCCGGGTGCAGCTTGTTATTTATGATATTTTTCAAATTAAAGAAAGTGTTTTATTGACACAAAATATTCCTATGCTAAAAGCACTTGCCCTTAGTGAAACTCATAAAAAGAATCAATATTTACCTATGTAGGAATCGGGCCAATCAACGCACGATCAGTGATAGTTGGTGACGTAAAACATGTTTTCAAATAAATCTAAATCATTAACTTGATACGCATAGCAGTAAATTTACATTTTATACGTACACTGGACGTTCCCCGCAGCTTCGCCTGCGTTTTTGGTTATTGCTTCTTTCCTAAAGGTCGTAGCGTGATGGTACATAGCCTATTACCATCCTCAATAAACATTCTATCTGACACTAAAAGAATTATCCCACTCTGACAGAGAGTTTTAGAGATTAGCGCGTTTAAACAAACAAAAAATCTCTTCCGCTTTATTAAATATAGTCGTTCCCGCAGTTTCACCTGCGTTTATGGTCACTGCTCAGCTCCTATCGGTCGTAGCGTGATGTTTTATAGCCTATAGCCTTCCTCGATAAATGGGCTATCCAACACTAAAAGAGTTTTTCAATTCGAACTAGTAGTTCCTGAGATTAGCGCGTTCAAGCAAGCAAACAAACGCTTCAGCTTTATAATATTAGTGTAGATATTAGCATAGATAGTGTTAGTTAGTAAGTTTGGTGACTTAAATGAATTAAATAGTTTTCTCTACAGATATTAAATTTGATTCGAAATGTTTAAAGAATTGACAAAGATATGAAACAAGATGTCGATATTATTCATATATGACGTTAGAATGATACAATTAATACAAATTCATAATGTTATGTATATTTCAAAATATCTGTTAATTATAATATACATTATATCATTAACGTAAGGCCTCGTATCAATATAACATTGGGATTTATACCAAAGATATAAAAGAGAAAGAGGAATATTTATTAAGTACACGTACGAGCTTATCCAAATTCACTGTGATTTTTTAACTGGATATAATGGGTAAGTCCAAATAGTGGGAATCGAACCAACAACCTCTGACTCAGACTCAGGATCACTAACAACTAAACCAACAGGCCAGTGGAATATTCTAAAATGAGATGTACACAGAACATTTTATGGACAGCAGTTTCATTAATTTTAAATTACTTGCTTAAAAACATTACGTCACCAGTCTATTCAGTTTGTGTTACTGATAAATAGTTATTTTATTACTTTCTACTTTATACGTGAAAAGCATTTACAAAATATTTGAAAACGTAATCATCGCTGAGCTGTGACTTATTGACCCAAGACATCGAACCCGTGTGCTTGCGTGTTAGTATTGCTTAATGCCAATTATGAACATCGTAATTTAATGCGGACGATTTTGGATTAACTGAATGGTTTAAAATACTAGTGAGTCGTGTAACAGCTTCAATTCCTACATAAATATCAGCGTACTGTTTGCCTTGACCCTTCTCTCAGAATAAAAGGACTTGAGCCACAACGCTGGCCAAGTGGAAATGGGTTTTCTTTTACCGTTTAAGTCGTTCATAAACTTCATAGGTATCCAACTTGAACGTCGGTGAACAGTCATACGACTCATACTCAGTATCATCACAAGACGTACACTTATACAAGAGGAACGATTCTCTTGGATCATCACCACGTCCACCGCTAAGAGTCCCTTGCCGGTATCAGTGTTAGCCAATGCCTTTAAAATGGGCTTGTCTCAATTTGGGACTGAAGAAGTATCTTTTAAGTAGCTTCATAGTGGGTTACATCTTTTCAAAACATTAGGTGATACCAGTCAAATGTATCCCTGTAGTAAAATTAAATAGTTAATAGACTACACGGCTGACAATATGGTTAAAGTGCCTCGCCACTACGCCGCGTCCAGTATTGGGGTTTTAATAAAAAATTGCGATTGCGATCCACAAATAGTTGTCCTGAGTCTGGGGGTTCTTTGTGTCCGTTGTTTGAATATTTCTGTAAAGTCCTCCGCCATACGGGAAGCATATCTTTTTAAGGGATTTGACCGCTTTGAAATTGAAGGTGTTATAGTTTTAATTAAATCAATTGATACTATATGGTATATTTGATTAAGTCTTATTGTTTTTATTTTAAAATAAAATCTACGTCTACATGTAAGTCGTTGTAAGAACAGGTCATAAAATGTAAGTATTACGCGAAAGCGCTACCTTAAGCCGTTGGACTCTTAATGACACAGCCTTGTTTAAAAACCGCACAATCTATGTAAATACGATGTTTTGACCATCCATATTTCTTAACCAACACCGGACGGTGGTGGACAGGTAAGAAGTGGTCAGAAATCATAAAAAAATCACACATCTATTAAACAGATTAGATTCCTATACGTAATTTATTGTCAAGCTGCGTACCAGTCTCTGGTCCGAGCACAATGCCCGCTAGAGCGAGACATCGACATGTTTAGAGCGAGACAGCTATAGTGGGCCTTGCAAGGTGATTTCAGTTGCGTCTACGCAAGCTTATGGTCAGGTTGTTACGCACACACTCGCGTTTTTGACGCGCCCTTATACGGCGACGCGATCGGGAAAATGAAACGCGGAATGTCACGTTACGAAAAACTATATTTTTGGATGTTTTGGTAATGTATGTAACTTGTGCGTTTAGGTTACACATTGAAATTTCAATAGAGACTTGTGTTAAAAAATTTTGATAACACGATAATCAAAACATTATTTTGTATTGTTTAGGTGAAGTGGACTTGTTGACATATATTAAACAGATCTGTGTGAGTGTCCGTGTGTCTGTAACCTTATGTGACCTGTGCATAACTTTTAGTGAAGTGTAATATTTTTAAAACAGAACTAGAAGGTATGTGCACTTATTGTCAATAGCACTTTCATAACAATTAAGTAAATTACCTTCTTCTAAACGCAAATCTTAGAAGTAATATACAGTAGTAGATGCTTCAACAGGTTCTTTGATAAGAGAGGGAAAATCAAACAAAACGCGTTTAGTTTCTAAAGGTCTATGTATTTATGGACACTGTACAATAAAACTGTTTACTTCGAAGTATTTGTATTAAATACAAGTATAAAATGCATGCTGAATATTATTATTTACATTAGCGAGTTACGTAGTGTAATAAATGGTAGTCATTTAGCAATAGAAATACTTTCTACTTCATGTAAAGTGGTAAACATGTAAGCAGGTACGTAGTTGATGCGTCGGAAATTGCTTCACATTAAACAGTTGATTTAGTTGACGATATTTAATAAACTAATGTTCTATATTTTTTTATGAATTGTGGGTTATAATGTAGATAGTTCTGAAGTTTTGAATTATTAGCTAACCGCAACACTTGTATGGGATTTATTTGAGTGTTTTCCTTAATGAACCATTTCGGTAGTAAATATAACATCTCTCACTAAATACACACCTAATAAATACTTATAAAAAAGTCATACTTTTGTATAGGTATATTTGTATCGTGAGGTCCTGACGTCATTGACTTCTACAAATAATAATGACTTGAGACACCTCACACACGGCCGTCTGATCCCAAACTATGTACAGAACCTGTACTAACCAGACTGCTAATAAACATACTTATATATTTACCGATAAATTACACCCAGACACATAACACGATCGATCGTGCTTATCACACAATTATTATGTTTTCCTGGGTGGGAATCGAAGCCACGACATCTGGCTTAGTAATGAGGATCACTACGCACTTGATCAGGTCCGTCAATCTACACTTCTTACTACTCAGTCAAAATTTCTCATATTTAAGGGCAAAATAAAAAGAAATATTTAAATATAGATACAAATAAATATCTATACTAACTAGAGATCGCGTGGTGGTCGAATTTCGACCATAGTTTATTTCATTGGCCAATATTACTTAACCTGTCATTGTATAGACTTTTGTACCATGACAGGTCAAAATATATACTGGTCACTCATAGCTGTATGTACCCGTTATTGCATTTGTTTTTAACTTTGTAGCAAATATTGTTCAAAAATTTTAGCATTTGTCACTTCTTCTCTGTATAAACTATAAGTGTGCGAAATTTCATACTCCTCCGTCCGCCCAATTTTCGTAAAAAGGGATCCAAAGTTTTCGCTTCACGTATTAATATATAGATATTATAAAGCTGAAGATTTTTTTGTTAAATTGTTTGTTTGTTTAAACAAGCTAATCTCTGAAACTATCAGTCCGATTTAAATAATTCTTTTTATATTGGATAGAGCATTCATTGGCGAAGGTTATAGATTACGTAACATCGCGCTACTATCCTTAGGAGCTTAGCAGTAACCATAAACACTGGTGGAACAACTCGGAACGGATTGGATAGTTATAAGCGATATCAAGTATACCTATACATGTGTAGAAATCTATTATACAAATGTATTTGGACCTTTCTGATCATACCAAATATAAAGCCGCCATTGATCAATATAAAATAAAAAAAATGTTTAATATAATATTATTATTTTAATCATTTTCATTAATACAAATGAAACGTATTAGGTATGTGTGGTTACTTTTTTAAAGTTGAATAAAACATTGTATTACTTATATTTTCTAAAGAATTGCACAAATCGTCAGAATCGAACGGAATCGGATCATGTATTTAGCTATAATTCGTATCATATTTCTAACTAGCAGTGCCCGCGCGTCTTCGCTTGCGTGTACATATTTATATATTTTGCGCGGAACGCTGCTTCTTTTTCAAAAATAAATGTAGCCTAAGTTACTCCGTATAACACCAGCTATCTGCCAGTGAAATTTCCGTGGAAATCGGTCTATCCGTTTCGGAGATTAACCGAAACAAACAGACAGACAGACAGAGAAAAATTTGGAAAACTGATTCAGTATGAGTTCAAAAAACTACTATTTTGAAATTACAAACAGACACTTCAATGTTATTTATTTGTATTGATAAGTTGAGAGCTTTTTACCTAGATTTAGAGAACAGTCTGTGAATCACTACTTAATATTAAAAATAATTCCCCCGCCGCGTCTGTCTGTCTGTTCGCGATAAACTGAAAAACTACAGAACTTCATGCGGTTTTCACTAATAGACAGGGTGATTCATGATGAAAGTTTTGGTATATAATTTATACCCGTGCAAAACCGGGGCGGGTTGCTAGTCATAAATAATTTTCTCTTAAAACTAGTATGCTAGTATATATATAATGTTATGAATAACTTGTTTTTCCTTTTCACCTAAACGTCTGTGGTTCAACAATCCGTGAATCATACAAATAGTTTTGCATTATAACGATCGAACCCACGACACTCGAAACGATGATAGTTGGCGATTTGACCACTCAATTCATTTTAATTCCTTATCAGACCAAAGGGTCTGCTGATGAGGAATTACCTGAACCTTACCATTACTTGAACCTTCTACCTCACGATCTCGACGGCGGTGGGCGTGCATCACTGAGTCAGTCAGCCTGTGACCACGGCTAGTGCAACCTGGTCGAAACCTATGTAATTAATTTCCATATTAAATACATAATTAAGTATATAATCGAATGCGAAAGTTTAAAAGAACTTTCTGTACCGTTCGTAAGTTTTAAAAGTAGGATATAAATCAAATTGTATTTATTCATTTACAAACACACACACTCAAATAAACACACATGTAATGGAGGCTTCTTTTGTTACAACTTGTTAACAAGTCGGGCGCGGTGGAGCGTGTTGATTCTGTAACCATGGCAACTGATACATCCGTGTCAGATGAATGCTACTGTCTCCTGCAATTGTGATAGCATGATCTGGTTGACTACTGTGTCATAATTCTGAGACATTACAATAGCGGTATCTTGATCTATACTAAGCATGGCTTGTACGAGTTCTAGAATGCCAAAAACATATTTACGTACATTTTATTTTGTACATTTAACATAGTAATACTCAATTTTATATTATACTGAACGAGAATTCAAGCCTTAAGGTTCAATAGCTCTGTAACAAGAAAAGATACGGCAATCATTGAGTCCATTAGACATCTGTAGGGCAAATGAAGACAGAACTAATATTCATATTTATAGCTAGATAGCAATTTAAATAGATGCTTTTGTATCAGCATCCTCAGGATCTTTGTGTGGAGACAAAGTACAACGCTATTACTCTTATAGAAATTTAGGAAACAAACTTATGTACCTAAACTTTCGAGACACTAGACTTATTATGGACTTATACAGACGGCTTACTTTTAAGGGCTTAGTGGCCGTTTCACGCGAATCTGTTCGCACGAAAAAATCTGCAACTATTGTCATGTACACACTTGATAACAATATGTGTTGTGTATAAAATCGAAACGTGCAAATCACCCCCTGGTTTTTTGAAGAGGGTCAAATAAATTCCATCTGTGCGAATCAACACCTTAAAACCATATATTATTATTAGGAAAAAAGGTTCGCTTCGCACGATTCTTGCTAACATATTTGTGCAATACTACCTCTAAGTCTTTTTAATTTAATGAATTAGTCGTCTGTCTTCCAACACATCGGATGGAAAATCACGATGAAGAGAAAGATGCTACACGGCTATCTAATGGGAACCTACTCACTCTTGAACATTCCAGGATTATAATTGTCTGGAAAAATAGACGCAGGAAGTTCATTACAGTTCTCAATTCAACTTCATTTTTGTATAAATATTTCGTTACTTTTTTGAGATTGGTAAACAGACTTAATCACTACATATAATAAAACAAAGTCCACCACCGCGTCTGTCTGTCTATCTGTTCGCGATAAACTGAAAACCATTTAACGAATTTTCATGCGGTTTTCATTAATAGACAGAGTGATTCATGAGGAAGGTTTACGTGTATAATTTGTTAAAATTTTGTGTAAATTCATTGAAATATGATGATGATTGTTGAAGATGTCTCTGCTACCCGTGCGAAGCCGCGGCGGGTTGCTAGTGTTTCATAAAATGTAATTAATAATTCAACCACAAGGGTTTCAAAATAATAAATGAATGTTTCAAGTAGCGTTATTTACGAGATAGAAGTCATTTGTTACTTTTTAAGTTATAACGGTGCATATCAAATTTCATATTAATGTTAAAAACGACAGAGTTTAATCGACAACATTTACATAAGAATAATGGAGACCAATTCTACCAAATAAATTAATAAGAATTTATACTTTTGTTTACTATTAGATTTTGTTAAATATAATATTTTAACGTTAAATACGTTTAAAAAACCGGGCCAAGCATTAATAGAATCAAACCGTAATTTCGTATTATCAGTCCTGTGAATAATCCGTCCTAATGCTGAATATACAAGTCGCAGAGGTGCGCGACCGTGGAACGAACTCTAAGCGTCGGCATGAGATGCCTTCTGTTTAATCACTCAGCTATCAGCTATCTTAATCAATTTGAAACTTAATTCAAATAATTATAATTTATGGAAATTATTAATATAGAATAATAATACAAACTTATTTTTATATAAACCGAGCTATAATCATAAATTAAAAAAAAAAACAACTTTATAAAAAAACCGAGTGGGAAGGAGTCCATATAGTATTTAATAATTTTTTGAAGTGAAAACTTCTTTAGCGGCGTTGTGCACTTTTAGGGATGGGTAAAAAATGTTAAACTCGCATCGGGACATCGCGTCAGGACACGTGACCTGATCGAAAATTCGTAAGACGGAGCCGAGTTTCTTATATTTAAAAATATATAACATTCGAAATTCAAACATTTATGAGCGGCCAGGAGCACAGAACTTCCAGTGTACCCTGTGTATACATTTAGATATGTTATTACCTACTTTTTATTTTTAACCTAATTATATATATATATATATATATATATATATATATATATATATATATATATATATATATATATATATATACAGAAGTGTGTGTGTGTGTGTGTATGTATATGCAAATACATTGTGAAGTTATGTTTTCACTTTTGACGTACAGTCCTACGACTGACTGTTTTTTTAGTACTTCTTGAAACAAGATGAGGCTGAAGGCCGTAACACAAACGCCCTTGCCCACAACCAGTAAAACTTCAGATCACAAAACGTCAGAAATTCAAAGGTACATAAATAGCGTTAATATATTCGTGTCTTAAATCTTATTTAAATCTTGGTCTTGCTTGACTTAATTTCATGGAACTAATATAGATTGGAAAGCCCGTGAATCAGTGTTACAAATCAAATAGGTTTTCCCTTATTTCGAGGTATTTCCACAAACCACAAGAAGCCCACCTAGAGGAGTTTATAGGAATATTATTATTATTGTTGGCCTTTCCGAAGCAGTGATGGCCGAGTAGCGGGTATAAATCTTTTCGTTTTCCGACGGTTTCAGTTCAGGCTCCGGTCGCGCACCTCTTACTTTTCTTAGCTACCTCAAAGAAAATATCGTTAGTAAACCTTGTACAAAAAATAATTAAAATTCTTCGTCGTGGGAGAGCCATGCTTCAGCACGTATGGGCCGGCTCGACCGGAGTGATACCACGGCCTCACAGAAAACCGGAAGTGAAGCAATGATTGCATTGTTTTTCGCTGAGTAAGTAAGGTAACCTGAGGCCCTAACCCTTCCCTCTCTCCCTTTCTCCCTCTTCCACCTGTTCCTTGATCCCACCTTAAAGGCCGGCAACGCACTTGTGACTCTTGAGTTGCAGGTGCCCATGGGCGGCGGTAGTCATTTACCATCAGGTTACCCGTCTACTCGTTTGCCCCAAATACCATAAAAAAATGTTTGTCCTGTCTGGGAATCGAACGAAATTGCGCTTATAAGCAATGTAACAAGTACCTTATAAAAAAATGATGAAAGAGAGTGTCCTTGGAGTTTCTTGCCTGTTCTTCTCCATAGGATCTACGTATTGGAACAGGCAACTAGCTTCATGACCGACTTCTACTGACAATTCAAAAATACCTACAATGGGTTTACTTGAAATAAATAATTTTGATTTTGAACTCATGACCTCTGACTACATAATAACACATTTTTCATTCTTACTTATTCGGGTCCATCAGATACAAAAATTTCATATTTGTTTACATACGGAGCTCAATGTGTAGTATGAAAATCAATATGATTTTTAAAACAATGATTTTCAAACAGCATAAAAAGGACTTACGTTAGATACGTTCATAATGTAAATTTTTAATAGAATATTAAAAATTTGTTAGGCAAAAACGACGAGGTGTTATAAGTTTGACGTGTCTGTGTATGTGTGTGTCTGTCTGTGGCATTGTAGCTCCCGAACGGATGAACCGATTTGAGTGCGGTTTTTTTTGTTTGAAAGGTGACTTGATCGAGAGTGTTCTTAGATATAATTCATTAAAATCTGTTTAGCCGTTTGAATATTTTCTAATCGTTGAAGGGATTTTCTAGTCGGGGGTGTTTTAAATTATTTATTTATGATTATGTCAAGTTAACCTATTTCGAATTGTTGTATCGAAATGAAACTTTGTATGTAGTTTGGATGACTATACTTACTTTACTATAATTTAGTATCTTGGAGCTGATTTCACGAGTCCAACAGGTTGGGCTTAGTAACGTTAGCCTGATGACGAAGATAAAGGTGGATTGTGGAAGTCGTAAAAATGACTTCCACTAAACAAAACTATAATTATTTAAGACTACATACAATAGTTAATTTTTTAAATTAATTAGTTTAATTATATAACAAATACTTGTCGTGTTTAGGAAGGGAAGTCACACTATCCGAAGTAAAAATAATCACTTCAACCATTTTAAATCCTCGCAGTTGTATACATATGGACTTAGTAACTTATAATACTATCATTTAGTTAATACGTGAAGAAAACATTTTGTATGCCTTTTAAAGAAAATTTCGCGTTCGGAGGAATGTCAAATTTGGAATAATTAAAGTTTATAGAAGATAGGCGTGTACCATGTACTTCTTCATCGTCACTTGCCATCAGGTGAGTTGGAAGACAAACGCCTACTCCATTTCAAAATAAGAACAAAAAAGAAGTACAGAAAGCTAATTTTTTAAATAAATATGTGTTAAAAATTTAAAATGATGTGGAAAATTTGAAAAACTTTTGTAAATTTTTCAGGCAGTTTTTTTTTGTTTCTTTGCTTAATAAGAATAAGATTTTAATTTTTTAATTTTAAAATTAGTACATAATACAAATATAATTTTACATTGATTTTAAATTATTTTATTAGTTAAATTAAAATCTATGTAAATAGTAACAAAACAAGCTCTATGGCTATCCTATATTTTGCTAATAAAATATTCCCAGTAATACTAGTAAAAGAAGTAACGAAATACAGAGTGGACATAGAGCTCGTTGAAGTCTTTTCAAGGAGCGTTGATAACGCCGTACATTTGACATAAAGCCGGCAGAGTCTGTAGAGTCGACATATATTTTTTGCTCCATTAATAATTGAAATAGTAACCTCTAGTTATTTGTAACATACATAAAACATAAGAGATTAATATTTATCGAATGGCTTTTTGTGTTTTGCACAGTAAATTGTTTGGAAACCATTTGTAAAACATAAAGTTTAGATTTATATCTTAATTTTGGTTTAAATTTTTATTTAGTAATTGTTGTTTTTAAAATAATTAGTTTATTCGCATTATTTCGCGTTAGCAAAATTATATTTCATTTAATGTTCTTTTGCTAAACTATGTAGCTACTAAGGTTGACTGACACAATTTAGTACAGAATATAAAAGTAATAATAATTAAATATTCACAATTTTAGCAAAAAAAAAAAATATGATATTTTTTTTAACATTTTGCTACTAATACGTAACTATTGGTTGTAGCAAAATGTTGATGCGCAATTTTTGCTATCTCTCATTGTGAAACAAACGTGGGGTGGGAGAAACGCACAAATGTAGTTTACATAACATAAATAAATAGTAAAACAATAAATTAATATGTAGTAATTTATAATTAATTGCTAAGCACTTTACTTAAGAACGGCTGGACCGATTTGACTAATTCTTTGTTTTATGTGTGAATCGAAATCCGGATAAGGTTTTCTGGGAAAGAAAAATCAGAACATTTCCCCGCAAATAGGGAAATTTAGTGGCAATTGGAAGTTATTTTTTCCTAAAATTAAGTCGTTAGTTGTTTCTTAATAAAAAACAACATAAAAAACCACCTGCCATCTCCATTTTATAATGCTCAACAAATGCACAATTACGAAATGGATAAATAACACCCTCTGTAAATATAGATTATAAATAATATACTGTAATCTGTGCATTATCAAACGGAGGTTTCAATTTACGCATTCGATTATGGAATGGTACAAAAAGTCGATGTATCTTCGTGCGAAACGGAACGCGCCGGTGCACGCAACGCTTCTGTTTTATTTTGTTGTTTTTATTTTGTGTTATTTTGAGTTCGTGTTGTTATTTTTCTTTATAACTGTACTTGCGATTCTTTTTATATTTATATTTGTAAAACGTGTTCGATGTCTTTGTTTAAAAGTTGGTTTAAATACTATTAATTAATATATCTTTTATTAGTTGTTCTTAAAACAAAATTTTTATTTTTATTTTTTGTAACTATTATAATGTTTTATTTATTTTTCAAGGTACTAAGAGTGCTCATTTAACCACCATCTAGTATATGTTTGTTTGCAAGCTTCGTTATATAACAATATGACAATACTTACATATAAATAGCCAGCCTGATCAGCTGTTAGCACTCTTCTTAATCTTTGATGAGTATTCACTATAAGATATTGTCCCAAGTTATTGCAAACAAAAAAATCATAAGCAATGAAATATTTCCAAATGTTATGTAGTTAGAGAGAGGTAGAGGGCTAGCACAGTGGGCTAAACGATCTCCTTGGCAACTGTTACTGCGTCTAGTACTGTAGGTTCGATTTACAAACAAAATTATATCCATGATTTTTAAACCATTGTCCCCGAGTCTGGGTGTACTTTTGTGTTCTTGTTAACTCCTCGAGTCATAGGGATTATTCCCTAAGTGCGGTCACTGTCTTTTAATATTTGACCGCCCGTCTGGCAAAATACCTTCCTCTATCCTCCAGTAAGAAGCGGCCAACCAGGAGCCATACTAACTGTGAATAGAGTCATCACAATTTATTCCATTCCAGGGTAGGTTTACCACTGTTATTGTTTTATAGAGACTGATAACCCCTCGCTATTAGATAGGTCCTGTACCTCATGGTTAGAACTTGATGATGGCTCACTCGCCATAAATAACAATGACCCTATTTATTTTGCACACAGGTTTCCTTCTTTCTTACTAAATATTTATGAGAATGAAGGGGACACGGCCCCCTCTAACGACTGCGAGACCATCTGTGTTTTGGACAGGTAGTCAAGTCTGTCCGGGTCCAGGGAGTTCCTTCTTAGATTATACCTTAGCCCTCCGGTCTTAGACACTCGTGAAGGGCCACCGTGTGGTTTTAGTCGTTTCGATTCCGTAGAACCACTTTGCCAAGTGTTCGGTGAGGTGGTAGGAGGAGGGAGGTTCCCACACGTAAAAAGAAAAACAAAAATATAAAGTCGTATAAAAAGAAGAAGAAATACGTTTAGAAGAAATACAAACCTAAAACGATTATGTTGAAGTGGTAATAATGAAAAGTGTCCAGCTTTTGTTTATCGATAACTACCATCTTAGTTTCTCCCAAGTAGTCATAGTAGAAAGTGGTCAAAGGCAAGCTAATTAAGGATAAAATAATATCCTATTAGGTACTGAGTAATTGTTGGCCAGAGAGTTTCTTGAATATAGCTTCTCCTCATTTACTGATTTATGCTAAGATATTGTAGTGAGAGGTACCGGAGGTTTCTTCGTATAACGGTAGTTAACAGAGCTTTTATAGGTATTCCCTTATTTTCACATAAGAACGGAAGTCATAATATTGCCTGTCACAAAGTCGTATAAAGTGTTTTGGCGTAGTGTACATAAATAAAAACTAAATTCTATTTATATAGATAAATATAGATAAGTTTGGCGTATAATTATTCAAAATATCCGTTATATCACTAAACCTAGTATTCAATTTTCAGAACATACCAATGTTTTGTTATGGCAACATTTCTGGTAGCCATTACACGCAGCTGTTGTACATGTGAAAAATAAATATTTTATTTTTTAAAAAGACAACTACCGCATTAGGAATAACTCCTGTGTAGCGGGGGATTTTACAAACATACAAACAACGGACACAAAGAATACCCAGACTCGGGTGGGAATCGAACCCACGACCTATGGCGTAGCAGTCTGGGTCACTAACCACTAAGCCAACAGGCCAGTCGATCTAAGCTAATATTATAAAGCTGAAGAGTGTGTTTGGTTGAACGCGTTAATCTCAGGAACTACTGGTTTGAAATGAATTTTTTTTTATAGTGTTGGATAGCCCATTTATCGGGGAAGGCTATAGGCTATGTAGCATCACGCTACGACCAATAGGAGCAGAGCAATGTCCATAAACGCAGGTTACTAACTTATATTTCGTAATTTTTTCCATACACCTAGTTAAAATTTTAGGTGAAGAAACGATTTAAAGTTTTATTGGGAAAATAAAACTGGGAAGTTAAAAAATATAGGCGATACTAAAGGTACTTTCTACTTTTCTATGGGAAAGCATACCCGCAAATAACAACCACACGGGTTTATTTCTGATGAGAGTAAAGTCTAAATTAAAATTAGTATGTATATTTTTTAGCTTCCTTACCCGGCCGTTTAATCCCACACTAGGCAAAGCCTGTACTATGGTAACCAGACTGCTGATAAACATACTTATATATTACTAAATATATACATATTGTAAATACAACAAGACACTGACAGACCAGAAGTGCTCATCACACAATTATTTGTCTTGGGTTAGATTCGAACCAACGACTTTTGACACAGTAGTCAAGATCGCCAACTATAAGACCAACAGGCTCGTCTTCTTTTTAGAATACAAGTAATTTATATAACCCCACCAAGTCAAATACTTGTTTTAAGAGTTTGTTTACGTCGGCAGTGTCCAGGATTTGAACCCGCAATCTCTTGATGGCAAGTCTGCTTACGCTGCCACTGCTTCTTTATAATAACTAGAGATCGCGTGGTGGTCGAATTTCGACCATAGTTTATTTCATTGGCCAATATTACTTGACCTGTCATTGTATAGACTTTTGTACCATGACAGGTCAAAATATATACTGGACACTCATAGCCGTATGTACTCGTTTTTGCATTTTTTTTAACTTTGTAGCAAATATTGTTCAAAAATTTTAGCATTCGTCACTTCTTCTCTGTATAAACTATAAGTGTGCGAAATTTCATACTCCTCCGTCCGCCCAATTTTCGTAAAAAGGGATCCAAAGTTTTCGTTTCACGTAGTAATATATAGATAATATACCTTTGTTTATTAACTACACAATATTTTTTACCCTTTTTTGTTGGTTGTTTTAGTATTTTGTTTAATCTAGTTTGTTACTATGTGTGTTAGTACAATTTATTTATTTATTTATGTGTTGTATTTGAAGTTATACTTCTTTTGGCCCGTTATGGAAAAATGATGAGAGTAAGTTTTTACGAAGCGCGCGCACACTGTCACGAAAAACCGACACTCTGAAGTTAGCTAGTCAACATTTTAGTGTTTCAAAAAAGTTACCAACTTCACGAAAGTGATAAAAATGGTTTTTACATATTACTTTGAGTACGTTTGTAGAATTTGAGGTTAGTTGACGGTACATATTATTTATGATAATTTACTGTGATTATAAGTGATAAAATGGTTATTACATATTACTTTGAGTACGTTTGTAGAATTTGAGGTTAGTTGACGGTATGTATTATTTATTATGATATTTAAATAAACTTTATTTAACTAGACAAAAATATAACTTCTTACGTGCGTACATAAGTACACACACACTTTTTTTTGTTTTAAGGACCGTTCTGGCAGTGAAAGCCTTCGACTTTGGAGGGTTGTAGTTTTTCACCCCCACGGTGACCAGGCGCATTGGGGGACGTACTTCGTTATTTGTCTTTGTATTTTTGTTACTTGTTCCATTTGCCAGAAGAGGAGGCGCTGATTGCTATGCTATATTTTGATTCTGGTTGTCTTGCTTATTTGACGGATTGTTGATATTCTTGTTTATTAAAATTTTAGCATACTAGGCTTAAGAACTCCTAAAAATAAGTACTAAACTTGTTATAGCTGTATTTAGAGCTTACAATTACTTGTCAAAGACATTAGTGAAAACGTATATTAAACAAAGAAATCTCTCACAATCGTGGCGGCCATTACACCTATCACCGTTATTACTTCACATAAATCGGTTTATAAGACCTATTACAATAAATTCTCAGCACAATATTGTTTCCTAGTCGAACCTTTCACCCAACGCGCTGTTTCTCATTTCCTTTGAATCGACTATGTATGCATGTGTGTGTCATCGCGACCTAAGCCCCGCAATCCACTCGAGTAACTCGACTATATGTGTACCGTACACATAATTTGGGCACTGAAGTAGTGTTTAGACCAGGCCTAGATGGTCTATTAAGCTTTTGAGATGACTTAACGTAGTATTTAGCCGACTGGGAAAGAAATTCCACCCTGGAGTGCTGTTCTTTTCTGTGCGTATTTTCGCTAGAAGCTCATAGCAAGAGTTTTTTTCGTGATGGTGATGTGAAAACTGGTAATAATATTGGCAACATACTAGTGGTTTTAGGACAGTTATTAACTATCTTTAGCTGTGTACCCTACAGCCGCTGGCAGTTTATTGAACTTCGCTTTTGTAATACAACTTTTGCGTGTTTAAAATTCAATACTATTCTATCTTGGATCACTTTTCTCGTAAGCGCCATCCTTAGTTTAAATTATTACTTATATAAGTCATCTTGTTACTTAGTTTACCTAACCTAACTTTGGCCTGCGTTGAAACCTATATAATATATAGACTCTTCACTCTTATCTATGATTAATTAAATCGGATCCTGTTTTGCGATTTCCTTACTAATATTATAAATGCAAAAGTAACTCTGTCTGTCTGTCTGTCTGTCGCCCTTTCACGCCAAAACTACTGAACCGATTTAAATAAATTTGGTACACAGATAGTCTAGAGCCTGAGAAAGGACATAGGCTACTTTTTGATCCGAAAAAAGGGGTGTAAGGGGTTGAAAGGTGGGGATGAACAGTTGTATCGTCATATTTAGAGCTAGAAGCTTGAAACTAATTTTTTAGGCTGTTGATTCGATATAAATACACTATTCCACGTGGACGAAGTCGCGGGCACAGCTAGTTCTCAATAAACTTATTTTGAGTTGGAAAGTTCATCCCAATACATGATGGATATAAACACTTTTATCCCGCAAGCCACCGCACTACGTATATGAAGGTTTTAGTCGTCAATAGCGTATTCAACATACCCGTCACTTACACCGCAGTGGGCAAAGACCTCAACTCATTAACTTTTTGTTAAGGATTATTGTGTCAGTTATTATAATACTATATGACTATCGTACTGTTTTACTGGCACTATACTCATTCATCTAGAGTTGACTTCACTCGAGTTGATGACGTTTTTATGACTACAATCAACCATTATTGTAAATAAGCAGTATATTGCAACAGTTATCATTTGAAGTCCTTTTTCAATGTATTCTCTTAGACAAATGTTCTTCCAGTATTGGTTATTTGTTATCCAGTAATTCCAAGGATTTAAGAGTCAAGTTGAGTCCTACCAGCTCGAAAACATCTTCCATTCCACGCAGGAACGAATCTGTGTCTTATACAAAAGATATCGTTGCTCCGGTGTGAAAAACCGCCAAACTCTGTTCAGGACACCGAGTGTCCGAGAGGCCGTTTTTATGACGCTCTCGATGTGGTTTTTATTATTCAGTTTACAGCGGACATCCATTCTGAGTATGTTGAGATTGTCCTGCAGTGGTAGTGGTGTATCCCGAAGAGTAGGACAGGAAAGGAAGGTTCAGAGACGTTGTAAATGCAATAAACTTAAAAGTATAATACTACTAACTGAAATTAACATTTAGGAAATAATTGAAATAGTAAGAATAAGAAGAAGAAGAAGAAGTAAGATCTAAGAAGAAGCAACGTATAATCATTTATTGTTGTTTTTTATGTATAATTTATTTATATTGAAAATTTATTGCTGATGTTACAACTCTCCACGGCTATCTTCGTAGTGAAAAAGGTTTTCATATGTCGACTTCGACAATTGCTTACCAAAAGATATAATGCGTAATTAATGAACAACTTAATAGTTCAAAAGGATCAGAAATATCATTAATAATAATAGTAATTAAGGCAGTCCTTCTCGACACGGCACGCATAGTGAGGAGGTTTCTGTCTCTGGAACCCTAACCACCGGTAGCTTGGTCCCTGTACCCGATACCGGTGGGACACTATTTTTTATTTAATAATGTATTTAAAAATGTAATTTATATGTATTTGAATGTTAATAAAGAGAATAATAATTACACACCTCACACACGGGCCTCTGATACCGAACTAGGTAGAGCCTGTACTATGGAAACCAGACTGCTGACAAACATATATAAATATAATTTATTATAGACTAGCTGTGCCCCGCGGTTTCACCCGTGTGTGTGTTTTTCAAATTTTCCGCGCAACTTTCTTAATTTTTTCTTTCATAAAAACCTTTTCCTGACAATAACAAACAAAAAAAGAATTATCGAAATCGGTCCACCCGTTCACGCGTGATGCCGTGGTCAAGGGAAATGGGGATTCATTTATATAGGTACATTTAGATAAATTACACCCAGACACAGACCAAATGATCGTGCGCATCACACAATTATTTTTCCCGGGTGGAAATCGAACCCACGCCCTTACTTACTTTATTATCCGTTCCGTATCAGCTCCATATTTAAATACCTAATGGTGTCAAAAATTATAAAAAAATATCATTCATTGGAAATATAATATATATATATGTGAATTTAAATGTAATATTTATAGTCCAAAAGCGAATTAAATTAGTATGTATGTAGTAACGGCTGTATCGTTTAGGGGCGATCCATTAATCACGTGATGTTTTTTTTTCGCAACTTTTTAACCCTCCCTCCTCCCTGGTGATACGTGGTGAGGTTTTAGACTAATTCGTAGGGGGGGAGGGGCAAGCCAAAATCATGTGTATATTTTAGTTCAAAATATTTAAAATTTTAAAATATTACAGAAATAATCACGCGTTCTACGAAAAAATAAATACACGTGATATCTCACTACACCCCCCTCCCCACTTGTGATATTTCGTGATTTTTTCCAAACGTGATTAATGGACAATCCCTTATGTGCAAACAAATCCTATTACCACATAACAGTTCATCCCACAAGCTAATACAAACTCCACATTTATCTGAGTCTGCGAGACCAACAAACAATTATCATCAACACAATAAATAGCTGCACAATAGTCGGCAAGACAGGCTACGTTCCACTTTTTAGATCGTCTATGTACCCCTTATAAGGCAGTGCGTCCACTTGGATTTCTTGCAAAACCTACCTTGATTGTCGGGTGACGTCGCGCCGGTAGTAACTTACGTGCTGAATGCCTTAGTGCCGCGTACACGAGACAGGTAATGAAAGAATGTTTTGCGATTGGCGATTTCGGGTTGCAGTCTCATTTCAGTGTACGTTGTAAATTTTAATTGTTGTGTTATAATGCTTTGAGATATATTACACAGATGTAGACCTAAACTAAGCAACTTGTACTAGCTAGAACACAGATAAACGTATTTGCATACTTTTTTTTTAACAAAACATCCAGACCAATTCAAATAAAAGTATTAATGCGTGCAAGTGTTTGCACTGAGTTGGGATCGAACTGAAACGACCTGGCCTTCGAATTTCAACGTCAAGAGCTTAATCATCACCATAATTGGTCATTGAATTCATACAAACCCTTACGCCTGTAAACCCCAAGGGATACACAAGAGGCTTTGCCAACTAAAATTTTCTTGTCAATGTTATGTTTCAACGGATCATGATGAAATTTGGCACAGAGATAGATTATAGTCTGAAATAGCTCATAGATTAAGCAGGGATCCCGTGGAATAGATTTCAAAAAAAAATCCAAGCGAACGAAGTCAACGGCTAGTATATATAATGATGTATTTATACGGGCATTAACGCGATCACGAAATATGTATTACATACCTCTGAATTACCAGCCGTTTCGACCAGGTTGCAACCTGGTCGAAACGTCAGGCAAATTCCCGTATAAATACATAATTATATCATGAAACGTGAAAGTTTAAAAGTTAGTATAGCTGGTATATTATAACAAATGAGTACTCATACATATTGCATATTTCTAAACGTACGGCACTCTCTTCTTAAAATTAAAATAGTACATACACAGTAATTTATATTTCCAGACGTAGGTTGAATGAATGAAAAATAATGTTCGTCTTTACGTATTTTCTTTTAAATGACTGAAGTTGTAAATAAACATATACCTCTCTATAAAAAGTTATTACAATATTTTTTTGTTATTTTTTATTTACGATCTTTCTATAATAAAATACGCCTTCAAAATAAATTCATAATATTAATGGTAATATTTAAAAAAGTAACATTAAGCCTAAGGCTTTTAACGAAACCCAGTAGGGTTCAACAAACATGACATTGTAACATTTTTATAATTAAATTAAATCAATTTATTCATATGAATTATAAGACACTAAAATCATACCGTGTTAGAAACCATCGTAAAATAAATAAAATCTTAATAATATCTTTACATTTAATTCTTAATTAGTCTATATTTTAACGGTATTTTTATTACTTAAAATACCACCAAATGTTTTATTAGATTTTTAGATACGTATCTCTCAATGTGAAAATGTTGCAGGTTGAAAATACATATATTTATTTAGGTTACAAAATAACGTTTAAAGTATTGAAAAAACTTTTAAGAGCCTTGCTTTTGACAAGGCAATAAAACTATCGAATAGTAAGTATTTTTTTAATGCTATCACGCATAACTAATATATATTATAGCTACAGGCCGTACGCAATGAAAGCTTAGACATTATTATTAAAACTTACTAAGTAAAGTTTAAATAATTCATTAAGAAAAATGCCACTAAAATATTTTATTGATACTATGCATATATATTGCGAGGTTCGAACCTCGAAAGTTTCGAAACTTGCGGGTAGCTTGCTTGTAATATAATATTTAAATCATTTCGAAACTTAATTTGAATTTATATAAAATCAGTAGAAAAAGAAGAAAAGCAGTTCAGCGTGTGTTCAGAGAGGACGGCTTTCAAATTTCTGGGCCACATCTATGAAGCCTTTGTAAAATGATTATATTGAATGTAGTTAGTTCAGTCGACAATATATTATTACTAGTTCCCCAACTTCTATCAATTCCTAACCTCCTCGGAGAAACACCCGATCCCCAAAATCCTCTCCGCTGAGTGAGAGTCTTACAATGTAATATATACTTTCAGAGTTGAACAATAAAAGTTCTCGAACATTCAGAATACATTTTTGAGGTGTTAAATAATAGATTAAAAAATTTCATGAGTACCTAGTCATCATCATTATCATCATTTCAGTCATAGGACGTCCACTGATGGACATAGGCCTCCTTTAATGACTTCCAAGAAGACCGGTTGGAAGCGGCCTGCATCCACCGACGTCCTGCGATCTTTACCAGGTCTTCTGTCCACCACGATAAGTACCTAGTATTCATTCACTCGTGTATTTCGGGGATGACCGATTAGTTTCGGACCGAATGGGAAGCTTTTACCAAGGAGTGAAGCGATCTTCTGCGTCGGTGACTGCCACTGTAGCATACTGTATCAATCATAAACTCTAAATACAATTAAAATAGTACAAAACTGGAAGGCGATATACCTTATCGAATATATCTTACTGAAATACCTAGGTATAGGCATAAAAAAGTTTTGGTAAATTAACAATAAACTTTCTTACTTAGGTTAGGTTTTAGTGTTCGAAATGTAATACAAAGCCAGTACTTTTATTACCAAAAATAATGTAAAATCTCACACATCATCAAACCACTATGAATAAATACCATGTATGCAATTTGCCAATGATTTTTCTCATAAGATAGACTCAAATAATACGAACAATAAGGGTGGTATAATAAGACAGTTTGGCTAGTTGATCTAAACTGTATCGACAAGTCCATATACTAGGGCCCCAGTAAACCATTTGGGATCCCGGTTGGGTACGGTACTGTTATTATTTTACCTAGTCTTTTTATTGAGCTGTACCTTGTTCGTGTACAAAGGCACTTATACATAGAATAAAGAAACGTTACACCAGACGGTTCGACATCCTTAATGTGTTATTGTTTATTTCGCATAATATTATTATAATAGCGAATTGTATGCTTATATGATGCATAATATTATAAATACCTGTTAGCTTAAGACTTGGTAATTTTATATGATCGTATTTATTTATACACGAACTACTTAAGACTAATAAGAACTGATCCACACTGTATTTATATCACGGAATTGGAAATTATCAATTATAAACGAAATTATTTACGAAATATTTTTGTGTAAAAAAATTACATTAGGAGAAAACGCCGGTCCTACTAGGGTACGCGTTTTTTGAATAACATTTCTACAGTCCGGTGTCATGACAGGAGCATGACGCCTTATGACGAAGTGCCATTACTCTTTGTTAAGAGACGGGAAGACAGTTTATCATATTTTTAACCCCTAACGCAAAAAGGAGTGATGTTTTAGTTTTTTTGTTTAAAAGGTGACTTGATCGAGAGTGTTTTTAGAAATAATTCAAGATAATCTGTTCAGCGGTTTGAAGTTCATCAGCTCTTTTCTAATAATTAAAGGGATTTTCGGTTGACGAGTCGAAGGAATTTTGAATTTTTAATAAATAATTGTTAGCACCATCAATTGATTATTGACTAGGCAGATATTTATCCTTTTGAAGGCCTATAAATTTTCTCTATTCCCTGGCACCCGAAAGAGTGCACAGGAAGAGGAGGATTACAGGAGAACATTATTAATTGTAATTTTTACAATTGATATAAGTAACAAAATCGATGTATTTTCTAACATAAAAAGCGAATGCGGTTTATGTTAGAAAATGCATCGATTATGTCCCCTTTCTCCCCTTGAATATGGAAACATGAATATTTTAAGATAAGTCACGTGTACTGATATTGAGGTCCTTTTTGAGTTGTCCCTGTATCTACAATACAGGTTTCAATAACTTCAATAATGCAGTGTAAAAAGTCTACACGTGCCACAGTGCGATGAGTAATAACAAAGTTATTGCGTGTGACTGCTTCGTTAGTCCGGCTGTTGAAGTCATGGATTTCATTCCCGGATATTTGTTATTGTTTTATTCTCTTAGGAAAGTGTAAATATCATAACGAAGTGTGAAAACGTGACCGATAGCAATAAGCTAACCCTATGCAGCGTAATATATCTCTTATATTGCATTTGTCCAGCAGTGGGATTGATTAAGGGTTAATAAAGCATATTATACTCGTATAATTGCAGGATATTTGCTGGGTTTGCAAATAACAATTTATAATGTTCAAGTAAGATATTCAGAATCGTGACTTAATCTATTAGAAATATTCGCATATATATTGTAGTAAAGATTATGTTACCTAGTTTATAAATGGCCTATTGTACGGCCAACAATGAAGGAAATATTGTGTTTATCTTTAGAGTATCAATACGTAAGCTAAGTATATTTATTTGTTGCGTAGAATGTTGTTAGCTTTGTTGAGTAGCCATCACGAATTGTGAATAGAATTTTTTACTAGGGTATTAAAGAATAACTTTAGATCGCCTGGTGATGAAATTTCGATCATAATTCCGTGTTTACGTGTTTCGTTTACTCGACTGCTTCGATCGAACAAATCCGATCATGGTTGTGGATCCACATACAGCTGAATTAGCGCCATCTAGCCACGATCAGCTGGAAATAGTACCTACTAGTAGCAGTACTATTACATAATACAACTTGAACTGCCATTGAAAGAAAGAAAATATACACCTACCATGCCAGGTCAATATGGACATGTGTAGCTTGATGTAGCAGTTTTCACGTAATTTATAAATTTATAACGCAAACTGTTTCAAATTTTTCAGCTTCCTGCACTTCTTCTATATAAATATAACTTTAAGCATTTCAAATTTCAAGTTCTTGCGTTCACAAAATGTGATCATCATTCATGTCGAACTTTTACCACCATCCACTCGGTAAATCTTAGGTTTTACCACAGAGATACGGTAAATGTTGAAAAATAGATATGATAACTTTGTAATTCTAAAAGTTAGGTTAGGTTATAAACGCAGGTGAAACTGCTGGGCACTGCTAGTAACTAGTAGGAATATAATTTGATAAGGTTTTGTGTAAATTGGTTGAAATATGATACTGATTGTTGAAGATATCTCTGCTACCCACGCGAAGCCGAGGCGGGTTGCTAGTATACTTACTAATAAAAAACTTTTGGTCAAACAGTAGAAAATGCCTATCCTTGATGGGCAAAAAAAAACTTATTTATTTTCTCTTCAAAGTTACGCGCAATGGAATTATCCCGTTGTTGCAGTGACGTCACAAGGATACAATTAGAGACCACAGTATACACAGGCTCAGAGCCATTACTAACCGAACCTACATCTCCAAATTAGAGAAGCAACAATTTAACCTTTCTGTCATATCATACTGTAACGTCCAGTAACGTCACTCGCGTTCCAAATCATTATTACCGCCCGATAAAATACCTTGACCACAGTCATACAATTTACTAAAAATAATTAATTATCTGTAACTGTTTTAGAACGACAAGCTTAAACGAGACGAGTGTTTTTAAACGCAAAAAAAACATGTTAAAAGAAATAATGTAAACATGACGGCGGTGCGTCATTACACGAGTATTATTTGTTGATGGGGCTCCCCATTGCGCGTCTGTAAACGTCAGGTTATTCAAGTAAGTTAGTGATGGACGAACTCTGCACTCGTGACGTAACTTAGAGAGATCGGTCAGTATGAATTCCTTGTCTACATCGTAACTACATCTGAAGTCTACCCTGGGTAAAATCTTGTCTACAGAGGTAAGAAATAGGTGTACTACCTGAATAGTGGTTAAAGAATAACCGGTGTCTAAAAATTGGCAACGCTATAAATGAGACTAAAGTACGATTCACACCGAACGGGCCGCGCCGGAGCGCTTCAAGTCGCGCTTCGGTAGCCGAGCGCAAGTGGGCGGAGCAAGAAGTGCCATGCAAAAATAAATTTTAAGTAATAAACTTAATTTCCATCACCGTACTAAAAACGCGCTCCGGCGCGGCCCGTTCGGTGTGAATCGTACTTAACGTAACAGTAGCAGTACAGCAGTATGATAGTTATATACTATTAGCAGTAAAAAAAAACAATGTTAATAATTTTATAAGCGGCGGCAGCTTAATGGCTAAGACCGGTCGGATTTGTGATCAAGTGGTTGCGGATTCGAACCCCACCCAGTGCACTACCGATGTGAGCCCATTCCTAACACAGCTATTTAACACTAGAGTGCACGCGCGGTCTACATATGTAGCCCAGCGTGTAATATTGATCTATATCTTTTTAACTAGAATTAAGTAATCAAGTCTTAATCCCTGCCTCCGCTAGTAGCGTACCGACTCCCGCGTCGCACGAACTTCTGCAAAAACGTTGTTGAAGTTGGTGGGCTACACATGTAACCCGCGCGTGCATTGGAGGTAAATTATTGTTTGGTGTGCAAGTGGAGAAATTGAGGTAAATATGATACATTTGTTGTCAGTATTGCTATGTAAACTACTGTCAGTCAGATTTGAAATTTTTTTTTTTGTATATAAGTATGATTTTTACACTTTATAGATGGCGGCTCACTATTCGTGTGACCAAATTTATAGAGCGAAATAAGATACTACTGTTATCGTCTACCGTCCCTAATGTTGACAAAATTGATGATACAACTGGAGAAGCTAGAAGACCTGGAATCATCACATTTTATAAACACAAATATGGCGTAGATATTTTGATCACGATATCATAGTGATCAAATGATAGTGATTCGTCGTCAATCCCTCCAAGAAGTTGGACGATCTTTTTTGCTGCTATATATGACGATAGATCGTTAATCAAAATATATCCAGAGCTATTAAACTTCCAGGATTGTCAGAATAGCCCATCCAATGTACTATGTCAATTCAACAATCGAACAAAAAACTCTTCAGCTTCATTATAATAAACTAGATTTGTATAGTTATACTCAGCCATTTCATTACTACCTTGTTAGGGATATAACTATAAAACGAACCGAGTCTAGCTATTATAATGATGACACTTGATAAGTTTACTTAAATAATAAATTTTCTTCCGATTGCTCTTAGGTTTTATTCGTGACATATACCAATATTACATAATGTGTGATAAAAAAATTCAACCTAAGTCCTTACTATACAGTTAAGCAGCATGTCCAAAACAAAACATTTCTAACAGACCTACAAAATAGAGAAAATACATTTGAATATCTTAATTTGGTGGACATTAAACAATGTTCACTTCATTCGAACGTAATTTAAAATAACTGGTTTCAAGAATTCCATGCCCAACGCTGGTCGTGGGAAACAATAGCTCAATCATTGTAGCATGCGTGCACCTGTCCATCTCATTTCATACTTGTTTAGCCCTTACTAAGGTTTAGAGAATAAGGAACTCGATTTAAACTCAGATATGTGATCGAACGTATTTCTAAAAGGTAAAGATTACTTTTATTATTTTGCACGTCACGGTATTTTTAAACGTCAAGATTTTATAGAAAATAGAAGTGTATGTGTAACACACATTTACATTGTCGACGATGACATCACACACTCGTCCCGCTCGGCTCTTACAAATCTCTTTTGTACGATGTCGTATCGTATCGTGCTGCAACGATGTTCGTAAGAGCCGTGACGTGACGTATCGTGCCGTATCGTACCTTGTGATTACATATCATATGGGTTTAAATAGGATAGGACGTTTGTTGCTTATAATGACAGTCGACTAGTTCAGAATAACTGATGATCGCAGCGAAGAGTAGAATATAATTATTAACGAGTAGTACATACCTTTGAATTGCCTGACGTTTCAACCACGTCACGTCAACACGCCACGACAAAAAATCAACATACCATAGATTGTTTATGTCACCTACCTCAATCTAGATTGAGTTTGAGAACTAGTCTTTTAGACATGATATTTTTTTAAATAAGTTGTATGGCTTGTTTTACTAAATAAATTCATATTCTTTCTTTCTTTCTAATCTTTACTTCAGCTTTTACATTATCTACAGCGTGGAATCCCGTTCGTGTGTGAAACCTCTTTAGGATGCTCACAGAATAGGGACAATGTTAGTATAGTAGGTATTTTAGTAGAAACAAATTTATCAAAAATAACTAAATAATTTGGATTCTGGAATCGTAAATCGTACTCCTTGCCTCTGTGCCTGATAATAGTACTTACCCAAAATACAAATATAACAGTAAAACTTGTTCCTAGTTTTCATTGATTTTGATCATTTTAATACGCTTTTATTAATATTTACTAGATTCACTTGTAACTAACAATGTAAACGAATCGTATTGAAATGTTTTATTTTGTATGTTTCGATGACAATACTATTAGCGTCATGGAGTAGATCTGATGATCAAGGAGGTGGATAGTGGAACTCTTCAGTGGCTACTAGTAAACCCCTCGAGTTTGGGCTCATATGATTCGTTTTGACGAGTCCAACTCTACGAGTTCTCTATTAAAGCGTGTTTTTTTCATTTTGTTTCTAATTTTGCCATAATTTACTATTCTTTTTCTTCTTTTCTTTTTTTAAAAAGACAACTCCCGCATTAGGAATTACCTACTCCTGTGCCGCGGGGGACTTTACAAACATATAAACAACGGACACAAAGAACACCCAGACTCGGGTGGGAATCGAACCCACGACCTATGGCATAGCAGTCAGGGTCACTACCCACTAGGCCAACAGGCCAATCAAGTTTTTGAACTTTGCGAATGAAAACGTATTTTAAGGCATATGAATTAAACCTAACACGCGCCTGACCAGTAGTCATAGTGCACACCTTTAGATCAAGAAATAAAAATATATCTCAAATATATTCTGTTGCTAAAAGCGTTACTAAATTAGCATGTTTAATAATCTAATAATAGAAAAAAAAACAACTTTCTATTCTCGAATTAAAATCCAAATGTGAAAGTTATTCAAGATAAGCATTCAAACGTTTATTAAGCTCATAGATATTATGGTGCATTGTTAACTTGAATGACAGTTAAAAATATAAAAATATTTATATTTCATAAAAATAGACCAGCAAGAAATATAGTTAATACATTACTTAATTAAACTTAGTTAATCGAACATTTACACTTTGTTATTTTTATTTAAAAATATCTTGTTATTGTTATTTTAATACTAGTAGTGACGTCCAACTGACCTAAACTTTTGTGTACTGTGTAGGGTTCGAATCGGTACCAAGTCATGGATCATAAATCCGACGCCTATTGAGACTCTTCAAGATAAGCGAAACCATATAATTCAAAATGAACAGGAGATTTAAAGGATACTGGGCCTTTTTCTCTAGAGCTAAGGTCTCAAAATTGTGCCTTTTACAAAATTTATAAGCCAGGGATATACTATTCTACAGTTACAAACACATTAACATATAAATAGATAAATAAAATAAAAATAGCCTTTATTTCCTCTGACCTTCCTTAATACCTTTTTTATAAAATAAAACAAAAAATGTTACCATGATTATAACTTATAACTATGTGCAGGTAATTGTTTTATCACAAATTAGCATTTTACTCAAAAGCTACCAGGTCAGGCTGTCTTCTGACATAGGCCTCCTCAAGTTCCCTTCCATACGTGTCGATCCATAGCGGCCTTTCCCCTTTGGCAGATCTTCTCCCCATCTCTTAATCTGCCTTTCTCTACGCCTTTTTTCATTCCTTGGGTACCGTTCTGTAACTTTTTTGGTCTACTTTGCTGCTGGTGTTCTCATCATATGCCCTATCCATTTCTATTTCAGAGTTCATGTTTTTACTCTAACGTCTGCTACTTTGGTAATATTTCAAATTTTTTGTAGCTCTCCATTTATCCTTTAACTTTTATCTTTTTACCCTTTAACATATAAAAGCAACAACTGAAAGAAAGGCAGTTGCCAATTAATTAAGGTTAGCAGGCAACTTTGCACTATTTGATGGTCTGCAAAAGTTTGCGTTTCTTGCAGACTTGTAGTAAAACTTCTGCATTTGTGACTTTTTGATTTCAGGATATGCGCATCATATATCTTTATGTCCAAATTTCGAAAGCCTCTATGCGTTTCCTGAGATGTTTCTTAATAGGCCTGGCATCCGCATAGAAGTATGGGCCAGGTGAAGCTATCAAGGAGACGAACTCGAAGTGAGGTTTTAAGGCTACGACTACATAGCACCTTTTTCATTAGTCCGAAGGCACTCCGAGCAATTTCAATACGCGTTTTGAACTCTACTTCATTGTCCCAGTCAGCCAGATACTTAAATTTATCCACCTGTTCAGATCTACGTCCCGCCACAAATATGCTACGTTGGATATTGGGATTATTAGAGATTGGATTGATGGACCATAAAATTTCTCGTAATGACATTCATTTTGAAATAGTCATTTAAAACTCGATCTCAATTTGCTTAAGAGTAAGGTGATTTTAAAGTGAGTTTTTTGAGTAGGTCTCGAAATCAATCTGTCCGTCATAATTCCGGGTCTACTCAACACTTAAGACGATAGTTGAGACCCATGCTCATCATATTAGTCGTGATGAATTGAGAGTTACTGACGTTTTGTTATGTTTATGATGCGTTATTTTATTCTAGTAAGTTATATTAAGTTAGAAGGCTCGAACTTGCTTGCAATAGCCTGTTCGAGTTACAAGTATGCGACCCTCATTTTTTCGAGTTATCCCAAGCAAGCCCCAATTTTACACATCGCTATCTAGGCCCAAAGTAAGCAGAGCTTCTTCTGTGGATTTCTAAAACACGGGTAAATATAATTATGTATATAGATACCTTTTTTTTTGTAAATACATAAATATTAAACATAGAGGCACCCAGACACATGCAAACAGACATATTCATGAACACAAATATTTGCACTGAGCTGGAATCGAACCTGTGACCCCCAGAGATCCCACGACGAATGCACAACTACCGCACCGCATAGGTCATTAAAAAATGGTTCTACATTTCCTATCAACATAAAATAAAATACTTAGAAAAAAAAAACGAAATTTAATACAGCTCTACTTCCTCAGCCTCAAGCTCTTATTCATGAAATCGTGAGATCCACAACAGGTGATAAATAAAAAACACATTAATTTCTATATTTTATAACATTATTTACGCATTTTAAGCAGAAATATCTATACAATGTCTTATCCAATAAGAGAAAACGTGGGCGGAATTGACCGACTTATTTTATTGTCGTACTGCATAATCAAGTTTAGACTTGGAGCAGACGGGCAACTTTAGGGCCACTATATGTTGTATACTTGTGGCGCATAAGAACAAACAAATAAGCTCTTAAAGTAAGTTAGTAACTAGATTATTTAAAACTTAAAATGTGCAAAAAGTTAAGACATGATGGTGAAATGTTTTGTTGTGTGTGAGCTTCCCAAAATATCTCTAACATTTAAAATTTCGTAATGAAACAACACTCAGTGGACAAATATATGTATAAAGTTATAACCTGTAGAAAGGTATATTAATTTTATTGGTATTTGATAATGCAAATTTTTTTTTAACCGCCTTCATAAAAACAGGTGTGGGCTTAACGGTTAGGTATTTTTTTCAAACCAATTTCTTTGATTGAAATTTTATGTGTCAGTTTTATTATGTTTTTTTGTGTATCACCTTAAAAATTGGTTGCCCGTCTGCATCTTACAAAGGCTTATAACATTTACTTTTTATTAGAGAAATTTCACCGCTCGCCCACAAGTGACGAATTACATGTCAAATCATTTTAATTAAATGATTAATTGGCTTGTAAATGTGTTATATAAAAATCAACATTATGATAAATGACATACGGTTTTATTTGAACAAAGGGTGCCGGAATTTTGAAATTAATTACACTGTAGTCAATTAGTTGTAAGACTTTGACAAGGGGATTGAACTCATATGATTTTTTAATTATTGAGAACAATCTGAATGAGCGTTATGTGACATTGTATGTACTTCGTTTGTATAAATGAGTATAAGGTTGTGCGTGTGTCTGCGTGCTGAGCTCTGTTTTTTAGGGTTCCGTACCCGAATGGTAACCTACGGGGCCATAATAATCATATTACTAACCCTCCGTTGTCCGTCCGTCTGTCTGTCAGCGGGCTGTATTTCATGATCCGCAATAGGTATACAGTTAAAACTTTCACAGAATTTGTATTTCTGTTGCCGCTATAACAACAAATAGTACAACAAATGGGGCTCCCCTGCTAGAAACCTGTATTTTTGGCTTTTTTGCTCGATCTTAATATTTATTCGACGATGGTACGGAACCCTTGGTGTGTGAGTCAAACTCGCAGTTGGCCGGTTTTTTGTATGTGTGAGTCTGTGTATTTGCATATAAGTATATGCTAGTCTATGCCTTTCACATTATTAGCGTCACTAATAGCAATATTTTTTAAGTAACGACCTCTGTGTTTTTAATTCAGATGAACTTGTTTAATTGACGGCGCACCTTGAGAATTTTTTTTTAAATAATAGTAGATATACTTAAATAATTACAGAAGTCAAATAGTAATTACAGATGCTGGGTATTTAAATTGTCTGTATCATCATCATTAATTATTAAGATTTTTGCTATAGATTCAGACATTTAATAAGGCTAAAGTATAACACAAAATATTTATGTAAGCCAAAGCTTTCTAATCAACTTAAAAAAAAATACTTAACTGTATTGCCACTCTTCTGGTTTAAATACAACTTATCTTTCTACTTATTGCCATGAACATATCGCAACTTTTTTTTTTAAGACAACTCCCGCATTAGGAATATTCCTGCGTCACGGGGGCTTTACGAACATTCAAACAACGGACACAAAGAACACCCAGACTCGGGACAAATATTTGTGGATCACACAAATTTTTGTCCCGTGCGGGTTTGAACCCACAACACTCGGCGCGGCGTAATGACGAGGTGACCACTTAAACGATTGTGCCATCCATGCAGTCAATTGTAAAAAGTGTCAAAAGTATTTATATGGATATATGGATAGAAAGTTTTCTCGAGAGACTACAGTATGAGGGTTCTTCAAGAAAGGACTATGAAGGTTTTTAAAGGGTCGACAACGCGTCTGCGAGTCCTCTGAAATTGCAAGCGTCCGTAAACTAAGGTAACCGCTTACCATCAGGCGGGCCGTATGCTTGTTTGCCATCGACGTGGTATAAAAAAAAAGAAACCGAAAAAAACTGAGAACTGGGAGAGCCATGCTTCGGCACATATGGGCTGGCTCGACTGGAGTGACACCACGGCCTCACAGAAAAGCGCTAGTGAAGCAATGCTTGCATTGCTTTTCGCCGAGTGAGATTACCGGAGGCCCTAACCCTTCCCTCTACTCCTCTCCCTTCCTCGCCCCTTATTCTCCCCTTCCGCTACTCCCACCTTGAAGGCCGCAACGCACTTGTGACTTTTGAATTACAGGTGCTCATGGGCGGCGGTAGTCATTTACCATCAGGTGACCCGTCTGCTCATTTGCCCCCTATACCATAAAAAAAGGTAACCATCTAATATGATCTTCGAAAGACATCATGTTTATCCTGTTATGACAAGTTGAGTAATAAAACAATAAGTCTAAGGTAACCTTATTCCGTTTCATATACCTACTCGTTTGCTACTTTAGTGATGTAAAAATGTAAGCCACAATAACCACGTCAACTTTAATTTTTGAATACGAGTTAAAGATTTAATTGGCAATGTTAACAATAGACTAATCTATACATTAATACGTGAAGCGAAAACTTTCGATCCCTTTTTACGAAAATTGGGCGGACGGTGGAGTATGAAATTTCGCACACTGTTTATACAGAGAAGAAGTGACGAATGCTAAAATTTTTGAACAATATTTGCTACAAAGTTAAAAAAAATGCAAAAACGGGTACATACAGCTATGAGTGTCCAGTATATATTTTGACCTGTCATGGTACAAAAGTCTATGCAATGACAGGTCAAGTAATATTGGCCATTGAAATAAACCATGGTCGAAAGTCGACCACCACGCGATCTCTAGTAAAAACTTAAAATAGCTTTGACTCGTCCACGGTTATTAGTACTTTATCGCGGAAACAATAGAGTCGCTTTTTTAATAAAAGTATTTATTGAAATAAATACATTTAATTAAATAAGTAACGGCTTGCTATTGAGCAAGGCGTGAAAGTAATATTATTTATTGTATGGTACTGTGTAATCTTAACAGACTTAGCAATCAGAATCTGATCACATTATTGTCAGACGCTGACCAGTATTTCACATAGTGTGGGCAGAGACAATATGTTTATTAACTCGGACGCTACTTAAATGGTGAAGCAACAATGTGTAATAAACAGACAAGCGTGCAAACAAACAATTTTAAAATACTATTGTCCGTAGATAACCGTTGTCAGCTGGTTTTAAGCAGAAATGTGAAAGTGTATGTTAATAACTAGCAGCGCCCCGCGGTTTCACCCGCGTAAGTCCCGATCCCGTGGGAAAATCGGGATAAAAAGTAGCCTATGCATTAATCCAGGTGTCTAGCTATCTACATACCAAATTTCATCGCAATCGGTCTAGTGGTTTTTACGTGAAAGAGTAACAAACATCCATCCACCCAAACTTTCACATTTATAATATTAGTGGGATCTTTGACAAAAACATATTCATATTTTTAACAAATTTATCAAGAACCAAACCAAGCTTTACATAGACACCATAATCACCAAGACGTATTCGCGCATGCAAACATTTGCAGTGAGCGAGAATAAGCATAAATACAGAAGTAATAAATTTGAGATTAATAATTAACTTAAAAAAAAAGTATCAACCTTCAAGAAAAGAGCGTACTCCCATTTCAAAGGCTGGTAACGCACTTGTGACCGTTGAGTAGCAGGTGTCCATGGGCAACGGTAGTTACTTACCATCAGGTGACCCGTCTGCTCATTTGCCCCCATATCATAAAATAAAAATCACTGACTTCTAAATGCGGCCTTATATATTTTGTTTTTTAATGGCAACTCCCGCATTAGGAATTACTCCTGTGTCGCCGGGGACTTTACAAACACCCAGACTCGGGTGGGAATCGAACCCACGACCTAATTAAAAAAAGAATTATTGAAATCGGTTTACAAATAGCAAAGATATCGCGTAACATACAAAAAAAATCTGTAAAGTTGAGAACCTTCTTAAATAGACAGCGTATACTTTATTGTACACCAAAAAATAGGATACATACAAAACATACAATATTAAGTAGCAGTACAATGAGCGGTCTTATCGCATTCTGCGATCTCTTACAGTCTACAGACAACCTTAGTGTTTAAATCTATACTAATAAATTAAACCTGAAGAGTTTGTATCTTAGTTGAACGCGTCAACCACTTATCAGACCGATTTCAAAACTTCTTTCTGCATTTGACAGCCCAATTCTACAGGATAGTCGCACGCTATCACGCTAAGACCCTCAACAGCAGAGCAGTGACCATAAACGTGTCTGTAACTGCGAAATGTAATGTAATAAATGCGAGAGTTTGGATGGATAGATGTTTGTTACTTAATCACGCCAGAACACCTGACCGGATCTGTATGAAATTTAGCACATAGATATATTATAGTATGGTGTAGCACATACTTGTTATCCAAAAAAAAATTACGGTTCCCGTGGGAAAGACTTGAATTTTCATGCGAACGAAGTCACTGCGGAATACCTGGTGTTGTATAAAGATTACTTTGTGACGTACGTATTTGGCTAAACGATGGCCTCGGTTTTTGGTTTAAATAGTTATTTCTTGATAGGCTTGTTACGTGTTATTATTAGTTAATACTTTTAAGGAATTTAACTAATTTTATTAAAAAAAAATATTATGAATGATATAAAAGTTCACAAATGCTTGGATTGTTGCTTTGTACAGGTGTGTAATAAATTGTTTTTTTCCAGAGGTTCATTTAGACTACAAATAAACTAAATTTACAAATTTTTATTTCCAAATAAATCTTACATTCATTAAAATGGCAAATTAAAGAATAGCCACTAAGTATAACGTATAATAAAAAGCTATAAATAAGATTTGAGTTTATTATATTTAAATATTTATTTAATTTTGAATAAATTATGTAATGGTTATTCCAGATTACTGTTTGTAAGCCGTCCTAATCTCGCAAACTTGATTATAAATAGGCACAAAAGGGACATAAAATACGTTATTAAAAATTGAACAAAAAGATTTCAAACGTTAATCGCCGATACAAATCATGTCTGATTTCATACATTCCTTTTATAATTAAAATTATTACAATCTAATAAAATATTAGTTAAAATCTTTTATTAACTTTAGTAATCATTCTTCTATTTGTTTTGCTTTCAATACCAAACAAGCATACTGGGACCCAGGTAGGAAGAGGTCACAGTTCCCAATGTATGTTTACGTCATTTTAAAAAAATTATAAGTGGTATTTTTTATTCTTGTATCATTTTAGAAAATAAAAAAAAATAGGTCTACGGTATGCGGAATATTTTGAAAGTCTGTAATAAATCAAACTCAAAAGTCCCCATTGACAAATAATAATAAATTTGGTTAAAAGCAGATGCTGGTTAATTGCAACTTTCTCTAGGGTGACAGTACTATCACAGTCAGTGCAACTCCAATTTGCGCAGTAATTTGCTGTTCCTCCTCTTGATTTGTGGTTGATATGACGGTAAACTCCTTAATATGCTATGGTAAACTAATATTTCAATTAAAACGTTAGAAAAATGTATTCGGAAGAATCAGTCTATCAATCAATCACCCTATCATAGTCCACTGCTGGACAGAGGCCTCTCCCAATGTGCGCCACAGCACCCGATATGTGGAAAAATGTATGTGTACTATCAAATATATACCCATTATTTTAGTGATGTACTGTACGAAAATTCGGTAACTAGTTCTGATTTATTAAAGATGGTTTTAATCACGTGTGTATTTCGGGGATGCCAGACGATCGGGAGGGGGGCCGGTATAGGTAAAACAAAAAATACAAGGTAAAATAATAACAGTACCGTACCTAACCGGGATCCCTATTGTTTACTGGAGCCCTAGTATATGGACTTGTCGATACAGTTTTGATCGATTATACCGCCTTTAATTTTTGTATTATTTGAGTTCTATCTAATGAGTAATATCATTGGCAAACTGTATACGTCGTATTTATGCTTAGTGTTTTGATGATGTGTGATTTCTTATATTCTTTTTGGTATAAAATAGCACTCGCACTGCATTGCTTGTAGAACACTGTAACCTAACCTATGTAAGAAAAAGTTTATTGTCTATACCCAGGTATTTCGGTAAGATATATTAAATAAGGTTTATCGCCTTTAAGTTTTTTACTATTATTTTCATTGTATTTAGAGTATATTTTCTACTGCAGTGGCAGTCATCGATGCAAAATGTCACTTCACCCTTTGGTAAACGCTCCCCTTTGGGTCCGAAACCAGTCGGCCATCCCTGAAATACACGCGTGAGTAAAATCGTATATCTTTAATAAATATGAATACCACTGATGGAAGTTTTTATTCTTACTTATTCTTATTTAGTCAATTATAATACATAGAATATTTTCGTAATCTTTGCATCACTGCCTATGGAGCTGCTCCAGAGTTCCTAGAGCCAACGACCATAGCTTGGTTCTTATTAGCTTTCTCGATGGGTAAATGTTATCAAAATGTTTGGAAAGAGTCTACACATATTTGTATACAAAATATTGTGTAGGTTGATTTCTGAGACATGTCCAAACTCCACTTTAAAACTATTGTCTGAGATTATGGCATCCCAAGCGTGGGTTGAACTATCATCGGTGATTTTATTATTTGTTAAGAACCTCCATCTGATTATAAAAGAAATATTTAACATCTAAATTGCCCATAGTTTTCTTTACGTCTTCATCGTTATGTTGACTTTTTTATTCTTGCAAACTCCAGTTTCTTCGTTAAAAAAAGCATTTGATGGTTATTTTGTTGCGTGATAAAGTTACAAATTTAAATATTGTTTCTACAAAATTTTATGTAGTGGTTAGTCGATAAGTAGGTCGTGGACACGATTCCCTTTTAGTGAAAATATTTGAATGTATTGTCCACTTGGATTAATTTATATGTTACAATTCAAAATCAAAATCAAAACCATTTATTTCAATGAAACCAATTATAGGTATTTTTGGATTATCAGAAGTAGGTACGAGTCAGTCAGAATAAGACAGTCGTAAAGGTAGTTGTTCATAATTATTAATTTATTCATTAGTATTATATGTAATACAATCAACCAATCTACCATATTCGTTTGTTGGCAATTATTATTGTTTTAAAATTCGAAGGAAATGGCACTGATAACCGAAATACAGACATTGGCTAGTTCGGTTACAGTAGCTAATTCCATTTATTTAAAACTAGCAGCACCCCACGGTTTCACCCGAGTAAGTCCCGATTCCGTGAGAATATCGGGATAAAAAGTAGCCTATGCGTTAATCCAGTTTTTCAGCTATCTACATACCGAGTTTCATCGCAATCGGGTTTGTGGTTTTTGCGTGAAAGAGTAACAAACATCCATTCATCCATCGAAACTTTCACATTTATAATATTAGTGGGATTAATACTGCCAAACTATTATATGTAACATAGTACTAAGATTTTTGGAAATAAATAAATTATTAATACTTACTATAATGAGTATTTACACAAAATGCTTTTTCTAGAACAGATAATGTTACCTTTACATTGTTTGGGTCCAGATTAGATAGCGCTGCAAATATTCCTGTATATTATTGTTATTAATATATTTGAGGATCAGTTTGGCAGATAAAAATTTAACTGATCGAACATTTAAAATAAGTACAGGCTGTCTTTATTCTTTAAATTGTACAAAATATCTAAATTAACCAGAGAAAATCCTGAGTTTGGTCTAGCCAATGGTCTAAAGTATTTGGGTAGCCAAATAACACGTAACTGCGTATGTAGTTATTGAAATGTTTAGTTAGTTTACTTTTTCGGATGACATCATCCTTTAATAAAAATCTAAAGCTTACTGAATTCGATTTTAAATTAGAAAAATTATTGTAAACGATCGATTTCTTTGTGTCTCCTAAAGTCATAGTAATATATGTGCATAAATATTTAATAAATTCTTTTTGGTGAACACTATTTGTTAAAAAATATAAATCAAAATTTTATTAGTTCACGATCAATGTATAAGTTCTTGAATGTTGGGTATAAATGACAAAGAAATATGTGATAATGTCATATTTATTACTTCTGTTGCCCTCTCGATGATAAATAAAATTGGTGTTTAAAATTTAACCAAGGGGTTTGATAATGGATTGTTTAGTGTAAGATAATAATGTCTATCTGTATCAAGAAATGTGTAATATATCTTATAGATCAGAATTACATTTTTTAAAAAGGGAATAAATAGTCTGATTTTTTGGTTTAGATTAAAACTACCCACCGGATAAATTTTGAAATTCGATCCGTTATAAAATGACCCTTATTTTCGTATGGAAACCCAAGGGTTGTCATCTCACCGGGGCTAAACGGTAAGGTGCTATGTAGAACTGGAACCGCCTAAAACCACACGGTGTTCCGTCACGGAGTTTTAATGCCTGGGTGGAACCTGGAAAAAAATACGCAAATCTCTATTTTACGCAATTATCATATAAAATTGTATAAAAGACACGTTTTAAAATGATATATAAAAAATATTAAAGTATTTTCAAAATTTATTACAAAAATATATTTAAAAAAATAGTAACGATCTCATTGTTGTACATCATTTGCGTTACTAAGAAATGATTAATCCCATTTTATTTTCTACTTACATTGTAAACCCTAGCCGAGGCTTCCCTCTCGCTCCCTGTCGATCGACAAGTTACTTTGACAAATAAGTTAAAAAGTCCGGCGCGGTGTCTCTTATGCGCCCACGCATACCGTTTGACAGTCGTTTGTTAAAGATTTCATTTGTTTTTTTTTTACGCCACTTAGCAGTGTGACAGTGTAATAATACTTGAGATATCTTGTTCACTTTTATGGCGTTGTTTGACGTGTTTATTGGTTTTGATTTGTTTGTGGGAATAATGTGTTACTAGGACGAAGAAAAATTGGGTTACGCACAGAGTCCTATAGATTTTCTAATCTACATGACTAAGAAAATTCTCGACCCTACTGCAGACCGCAATGAAATAAATGGCGGTAGCGTAATGGCTAAGGCGTCGGACTTGCGATCAAGTGGTTGCGGGTTCGAACCCCACCCAGTGCACTACCGTCGTGAACCCACTCCTAACACAAGCGTTAAGCTTAGCTGGAAGGGTTAACGAGATTACTAGTAATGTGTGACCCACGTTACTAGTAATCCATTCAAAAAAAAAAATTAAAATAAAATGAAAGCACTAGAACAGAGAGTGTTTTTATTCTTGAGTAAGAATGCTAGAATTTTCCATCGACTTTACGCACTATTTATTGTTGTGCCATAAGACAGGTCATGTACTGGTTTACTACCATTATTGTATTAAAAAAATGGAGTCCGGGCTATACTACAGTGGAAAACAAGCTCAGGCTGCTTCATGATTAGGTTATTGTAATGGAGTACAACTTATGGATGCTGAGCCCGTCAGAGGCATACCTATAAAAGACAATGTTTGTTAACTTTTTTGTCAACATTATATCGCACACTTAGATCTAAAGGGGGCTAACTTTTTTAAGTTATGCACACCATCGAATTCCTTATCTCAAAACCCACCGAACAATAAGACAGATTTAAAAATATCACCATTATTCGACACTAGACGCTAAATTTACCAACACGGGCTTAACTCAAAATAAAACAAAATATACTTACATACATTGTTAAGCAATAGGGAAATAACTACAGAAATCCAATTTTCAGCCCCCAAAACATGATTAAACACAGGATTCCTACAATATCTTTCTTCTAGCTGAATATCTATAGCATATTCGCCTTTTCGTAGATCTATGTGTGCGATATATGATTTTTTTAAATAAAAAAGCTATGCGTAAAAGCTTTAAATTTCTATTTAGATATGTAGTAACTAACGAGTTCACACTAAATAAATAATTAAGAATGATCGTGTTGAATTAATTTAAAAATTCGCTTTTTAATTGAAAAATTTAAATGGAAATGTCCGAAATTTAAAACTTGAAAATTAAAACTTGTATTAAGATCTAAACACACTGGCTTTCTACATCATTTGAATCTGATTAAAGTGTACTTAAAATACTTATACAGATGGATGGTTATAATAGACAGTTACTATTACGACTTCCTTGATAAGATAAACTGGAATGAAAATGTAAGACTGTTTTAAATTACCCACGACACCTTGTACACTGTGCACTACCACACAACACTACTGGTAGTGTTGTGTGGTAGTGCGGTCAGTCACAGGCTCTTATCTTATATATAAAACTATATATATATATATATATATATATATATTTAACTGTGGGAGAGCCATGCATGGGCCGGCACAACCGGAGTGATACCACGGCCTCACAGAAAACCGGCAGTGACGAAATGTTTCGTTGTATTTCTCTACACTCGGTGAGTGAGGTTACCGGAGGCTCTAACCCTTCCCTCTCCCCCTCTTCCCGCCTTCTCACCTCGCCCCACTCTCTCTCTTCCCCCTTCCCCTACTCCCACCTGAAAAGCCGGCAACGCACTTGTGACTCTTGAGTTGCAGGCGCCTATGGGCGGCGTTAGTCATTTACTTTCAGGTGACCCGTCTGCTCGTTTATCCCAAAAAAAAAGAATCTGTTTGTTCGTATTTTATGCGCTGTCGTACCATTCATTGGATCATTACCAAATTTTGCCGACACGTTGCCAGGCATACAGCAGAGAACCTAGGGTAGTTAGAGTACCTTTCATCCAGAAAACAATATTTTCCCGCGGCAAAATAACTTTTACTCGAGCGAAAACACGTTTCCAATTTAATGATTGTGTGGAGGAACGGTTGTCGTGTCGCTCTAACGCAAAGGGTGGATAATCCGACCAGGTTAGGTAATCATGCCTGGTGGACCGCAGCCCTACAGTTGATGTTGGGAAGTTTATCAGGGCAAAAACTTTCGAAGATGCAGGATTAGTAGTTCCTACGTAGTTTAGTTCGTCTTCACTAAATAGTAATAATAACTTGACACATCTCACACTCCGTCGTCTGATCCCAAACTAGACAGAGCCTGTATTATGGTAACTAGACTGCTGATAAACATAGTTATATCATTACATTAACACGTATTAACGTAAAAAAATTCTTTTTACCCCTTTTTAAGAAAATTTCGCGAAGATAGTAACGTGAATTTTGGCATATTTACAGTTTATATATAGAAGAAGTGCAGAAACCTAAATTTTTTAAACAATATGTCTTACAACTTTAAAAATTACATGAAAACGGCTTAATGAAATTACACGCGTCCAGTATATGTGATTACCTGTCATGGTAAGTAAGTCTATACAATGACAGCTCAAGTTATACTGGCCAATAAAATAACCTTGGTCGAAATTCGACCACCACACGATCTCTAGTATTTCTAAATACATACATATTATAGATAAATTACACCGACACACAGAATAAATGATCATGCTCATCACACTATTATTTGTTCTGGGTGGGAATCGAGCCCACAACCACTGGCTCAGTAGTCAGGGTCACTAACCACTAGACCAAAGGTGTCACAAACAAACTCACATTCGCATTGATAATATTAGTTAGAATTTACTAATTACGTTTCAAACATACACTTACAGCATTATTTTTTAGTCACAACATTTGTAGGTTTTACGTAAAATCATCAATAACGAATTCATGGCATGATAATTCTGACACAGAGTAATAATGTGTGATGGTCATAGTGATTCTTCGTCGATAATGATGGGGGCTTTCCAAACCTTAATTGGCCGAAATCTACTTATGTAGAATTTAAATGGACAGTTGATGATTAACAACAGTTTAATTTATTTATTCGTTTCTACGGAATTGGTGTCATGTGGTGCCTTGATTTGGTTGTCGCGATCATTATAATCGTCCGCTCGGTTACATGATTTCTATACGGGAAATTTTAACCCATAGGTTCGTCTTAAGCCGTTCCGATATTCCTTTTACACGAATTATTGTGTCATATACTTCTACTAAGTAACATAAAGCCCAAATTCTTCTTCTGCAGATCAGTTGTAGAATAAAATGCTAGTATTTATGCAACTAATCTTTCAAAGATGGTGTAAGCAACAGCGTGGACGATTAATGCACAAAATTTCCCCTTTATGAATGGTTTTTTAAATCCAAGCTACTCGCAATGAGTTTCAAATGAAAGCAAAGCGTAAGTTTTACTTCTTTTTGGATCAAACCGAATCCAGATTTAGATCTACTCATTACCAGCTGAACGGAGAAGTATCTCCAGCCTTTAGTAGACCACAGTTAAACGTCACTACAATATTGCATTTTTCTGCTCGTGAGTAGGGTCATGAGATCTTCATTTAAGGGTTTGTGACGTATAAGTAACATCACCTATAATGCAAGTATTTATAGGCACCAGTCACGGACTACTCTCACACAATCGCTAAATTGCGTAATTTTGAACACAGTGACTGAATGCTGACACCCGCCAAAGCAAGATGTAGCATCGGTATAGTCACAAACACATTGATCATCAATGATAAAAATAGTGTGCGATGGTTCTTATAAAACTTCGATCTCCGTATTATGTCCATCTTTCATATAAGGATATAAGGTAAGGTTCTCACCGGATGACTATTAAATGTCGAGGGTTGTAACAACCGGATACAGCTAATAGAAATTTTGATTGCATACAGACTGTAAACAAGGAGATAGCGGCCAGTAAAGTTTATTATTAGCGGCCTATTATGCTAAAGTTACATGCAAATATTTAAGCTTTATTTTAAATACAATGTAAATAAGTCGTGACGTAATCATGAGTGGCTAGATAAAGTAATCAGCGTGGTTAATCAATACTAGTACAAGCTATTTCGATGATGATGATGAAAGAATGTAAAAAGTCGATCCTGACTGTCAGAAATGTCAACATATTTGTTAAAGTTAGTTGTTTTGATTATCATGAAAATAAAGATTAAAAAAAAAAATCAATGGAAAAAAAGAAGTTGATTAAAATGGAACCTTTTTAAAGATTGTATTTTTTACAGTCACATTGGCATGCATATAGTAGTACAGATGTAGTAGGGTTGTATGAGTAAAATAATGCCTTTCCAATTCAGCTTCTTTTCTCGTAAGAGATCTTTTTGGTTATATTGAACACAGCAGTTTCACCTCGTTCACTCACATTTGCGCAAACGATTCGTCACACTCAATTGTTATTTTCTCCAATGCTTTACCTGAAATCTCACACAACAAACCACACACAGTTCAAATCATAAGAATCATAGCGAACGTAATAAGACGACTGATGGTCACGGAAGTAGGAAAATTGCCAACATTTACAATTGTAATGGACTCGGTAGCCACCTGCTCAACAAGCCAATTTGGAACTTTGCATGGACGCAAATTGTTTTTCTAGCGGTAGATGTTATTACTGTGGATGCGGTATATGCAGTTTCTATATAAGGAACTTGTTAACGAGTCATTTCATGAGCTTGTTTTCTGGTAAGATAACGGTGTATATGCTATTATGATAGCAGTAATACTGTACGCATAGTAAGCATCACTGTAGCCTGTAAATATGAGAAGTGTAGGTTTCATTATCTTACATTAGACTCCACAGCGAGTTTATTCGTAGGTGCTACGTGCAATTCCCATGTGATCGTCCTTTTAACACTCTTTATACGTATTGGCATGACCTGTATCCATCTATATGTCCATCTATGTGACGGAATCGTTGGACGTAGTTTGCGATAACTTCAAGACGTCCGATTAACTTGATAATTTGCATCCTACACTTATTTACTAAATAGCCTAAATATTATTTTAAACTTATCTATTAGGCTTTTTTGAGTCATAATAAACCAGTGGACTTTATATCGCTATAAAATAAACTCTTCGTGTTTAACTTTTTTTACTGTTTAGTTCGTTTTACTATTAAACTTTTTTTTTTATTGTAAAATCTATCTATACACAACTTAAAGAAATCGGATGGACCGGGCTTTGTCAAGGGGTTGGGTGACCTTCCCTGGGGAAAAATGCATAAGCCCGTTTATTCGTAGGTTCTTTTCTATTGGTGCACGGAGTTGCAACCTCTTCAGATCATATGATTTTGCTTTGTATAGTTAAATAAATAAAACTTATTTTTTTTTTTATTATTACAAGAATAATATCTATCTACCAACTACACATTACTTCAATGCGGGGGTAAGATCTTAACAGTAACAATGGTAGTGTAGATGCCTCAATCCATTTTCCAAAAAAAAATCTATAAAAGTCTGGGTTTCCGATCCATATTTCTTCTAAACTATCGTATTTAACTAATGTGTGTTTTCACGCTGAAATTAAACTTTCATCTCTTTATACGGAAAGTACTAAAATTAGCTAGTAATACTATTGCAAAAATGAAATTTGACGAATAAGACTGTTAGCAAGTAGGATGACAACATTTCCTTTAATTAGAGTTAGATAAAATAACAATCCACTATCCAAACATAAACACATTAACACAGTCATGCAGGTTTCCTTGCGATATTTACTGTTGCAAAAACATACATTTAATTGGCAATTTATCCATTAAGAAGCCGACATAATTACATCCTTCATTGACTATTCGTACTCTAAGTTATAATTAAGAAATTTTGCAATGAAATATTTTAATTATCCATTAAAGACAACCTTGGAAGATTATAATAATCCATTAGTGAAATAATTACATACGAATCCATTATGAACTCGTAAAATACAATGATATATAGAGGCTGGCTGATATGATTAAAAATAAGTAAAAAGCAAAACATACCAAATAAAATAAAATTGAAAAAGTACTAAGCAATAATTACGCTGGTGGATTGCTTAGAAACTTTACCGCGTAAGCGTACCACGACCGTACAGTGTACCACGACCGTTGAGAGCGTAATCTGAAGTCTCACTTAAGACTCCTATATTATCCCTAGACATAATAGACGATATCCTATTTATATAATTTCTGAAGTGAAAAATTCTGTAGGCACGTTTGTGCACTTTTGCTATGGGGAAAAGCACTGAACTCGTGACCGTCACGCTAATAATACATATATAGATTCACTAGAGGGCGCTAATCTAAACATTGAGTTTTGTCAGCTCCTTATTAATTAATGTCATCAACCTGCTAATGTGACGTTTTAAGTTCGTTGTTTCGTTTAAGTTTTCTCTTCTGTCGGCAGTCCCATGACTGCCTATATTTTTTATTGTATTGTATTTTTGAAAGAAAATTTAACATGGGTTATTACAATTGGTTATGCTTCTGATTTTTTTTAAAACTATGGCAAAAGAACCCGGTTGGCGCCAACGGATCCCTATTATTTAGCCTCCGCTATCTGTCCGTCTGTCAACGGGCTGTATTCCATGTACCCGTAATAGGTAAACAGTTAAAATTTTCACTGAGTGTGTATATCTACAACCAAAAATAAAATAAAATAAAATAAAAAAATAAAATGAAATTTTAAAAAGTAAAGGATACTTGTAATTTAATTTTTATTATTAGTAAAATGCCACACGATGTAACAAAACGTGTTTTTTTTTGTTGTTGTTGTTAAATCTTGTACGATGGTACGGAACCCTTTGTGTTCAAGTTCAACTTACACACAGATGTTTTTTTATAGTACTGATAAGGGCGCACATTATTCGTGTTATCACTAACCTAAGCTAAATTCTGTAGAATTGAGTTCACGTCAGTTGTATACTGGGCTGTGGATCAAACTCGAAAGCACTCAATCGCTCGTCTGACGACTTAGCTACCGCCGCTCAAAAAAGTTTTATGATAAATACATATAATGTAATACCACATCTATCTTAAAAAGATAGTTTATAACATCCTAGTTTCTCTGTAAATGAAGATTCAGTTATAAACTAAGATTAACATAACCACAAAGCATCACTCCTTACGGTACAATGACCAGATAACTGCAACCTCTTTTAGAATTAAAGTACATATAAACTAGAGATCATTTCATACTGGCAGTAGAAAAATAATATCCACGCACTTTTGAACTGCGAAATCCTTGCGTACGTTTTATATAGTGGGTCAAGTTATATTGGTTTTTATCTGTATAAGGTTTATGTGAATTTCTCTCGTTAGGTTTTAATAACAGAGTAAAGTGTATAGTTAAGTTGGCTTTAAATCATAATAGCAATTATTTCAATAGTTTTTTTTTGAGCCTACAGTAATCATTAGGTACTGTTAGAATTTCTTTATCCTAACTTGATAGATATTCTAAGAGCCTACGCGCATTGGCGATTTTTAATCGGCCGATAGTTCGATGATCCTGGTAATTAATATGAAGCTGTATAGCAGTGTGCGGATTTGACGATTAAAGATAGATTCCATGGCATAACGTTTATAAAGCACTACATTCAACTAAATTGACTAACTAAACTAAATTTTAGTTCACCCATTCCACGGACACGTACCACACTCAACGCTCTGTTAGAACCAAATCCAGTCTGTGACCTGTTTGCAGATGAATGGCAGACGATTATGTCAGTATGTCTGGTGTACTGCGAGAAGTCTGTGTGTTAGAAGTGTAGTTTTTATGTTGTATGGTATAGTTTATTTTATATTAACGTTTCTCTACTAATTAGTGTTATTGGCTACTTAGTGGCCATTCTGATTAAGATTAATAAATTAAATAATTAAAAATAAAATAAATTATCGTCCGACTGTTGATCGATTGCACACTCAGTGCAGCGAAGTATGTGTTTGCGCTCACTTCATAAACTAAACACTCGCTCTATAGTTTTAATACGGGAGATGTTCGTAGATTACTACAACAAGTTTTATAAATTACTAGCAGTGCCCCATGGTTTCACTCGCGTAAGTCCCGATCCTATAAAAATATCAGAATAAAAAGTAGCCAATGCGTTAATCCTAACTATAATAGTTTTTAGCTATCTACATACCAAGTTTCATCGCAATCCGTTCAGTGGTTTTTGCGTGAAAGACTAACAAACATCCATCCATCCATCCAAACGTTCCCATTTATAATATTAGCGGGATTTTCTGTTCGCTCCTGGCCTTTATATTTGATTCTTTACTTACAAATCGGTGTAGTATGCTATCACAAGACTGGTTTATCGACCGAAAGTTTGATTATAATCGTCAGACGATAGCTGAGAAGTGAATTAGTTTGTTTATGACGCTTTAACGCCTTAACTACTTAACCGATCGTCGTGAAATTTTGCATATAAATAGTCAGGGATACAGAAAAGAAGATAGGATATATTTCATCTAGAAAAAACGACGATTGTGCCATCGAGGGGTAGCGGGTTCGAATCCTATCCAATACACCACCGAAGTGAATATACTCCTAACACAAATGAGGTAAGTTTTTGGTAGGTTAGGTATGTATTTGCTTCCCAACTTAGTGAAATAAAAAGAAAGAAAGAAATAAGAAAAAAAAAATTCGATATCATTTGAGATACATTATAGGACATGTGTCATTAAATAAACATGGCAAGGCAATAACAAAACTTATGTCTAGTATCAAATTCGCATATAAAAAACATTCAACTTTGAAACATTAAACATTCTGATTAACTTTTTTTTGGTTTATTAATTCCAAAAAACATTTTATATAGAGCTTATCTTAATTTACAATCGACAACTTCTACTATTCATTACATGCGGACATCGAACTTTCTCTACAAATGTCAAACTCTACATAGAGTAACGGCTCTACCAAACGAAACTCTAGATCCAGAACAATACAACATTATTTATCCACATTCCACAATAACTATGGGAAAATATTTATAAAAACAACATAATATATTCAAAAACCGTAACCAAAATCGATGTAGAGATGACTCTATAACCCGCAGCTTTGTTGAAAAGTAATACGTTCCCTACATAATGGACGATATTTCATTTATTTATAACCATTTATTGAACGCCAAGGAAATTGAATAAAATGTATGTTGAAGTTAATTTTGTAAATTATATAATTTGGGCTTATTGTAATCTTTGACTTCTGATTATATTCAAAACTTGTTATAACTTGAAGCTTCGCCTACGTTTGTTGTTATATCTCCAGCATCTCAGCGAGATATAATATTTACTGGGTTTTACTGCACGGTCAGCTTCGTTTATTATTTCTCATTCATATAGGAAATTTTATTTTTAGAAGTAAATATACAGCCGTCTATTATTTTGAGCCAAATTGTTTTATCATTTAACATTCTGTTTATATTTAATGTTATATATTCTCTTAATTTTTATTATATACTAGCAGCGCCCCGCGGTTTCACCCGCGCAAGTCCCGATCCTGTGGGAATATCGGGATTAAAAGTAACCTATGCGTTAATCCAGGTCTCCAGCTATCTACATACCAAGGTTCATCGCAATCGGTTCAGTGGTTTTTGCCTGAAAGAGTAACAAAAATCCATCCATCCATCCAAACTTTCACATTTATAATATTAGTGGGATATAAATTAAGAATTATATTTTCTCGAAGTGGTATGAATCAACAATCATTGACTGCAATGTAGTGTATGTAGGGTAGAATTGAATCATAGTTCTAATAATTGTCCCGTACTCACTGTGGTGGAGTCAGTACTGCGTGAGCCACAGGCGAGAGCAGACGTGTTAACCTGCATATCTATAGTGAGTGAGCCAATGTTCATGTGAACGCGTGCTATAGTGATACACTATATGCACGACCCAGGAAAAGACTTTACGACCGTGCGCAAACCTTAGCTACTATTTATTGTATAATGACCAAAAGGCAATTGTTCACTAGAAAGTTCTTTACTTTGAAGAAATAAACATAAAAATGGATATATCATACATTTATGGTTTTAATATATCTCTCATCGTATGTAATCATTTGGCTTGGAAATTTTTATACAGAAAACAATCGTTTGGACCTCACTTCGCACCCACTAACCTTTGGATAGCAAATGGCTTTAAATGTAAGGATTGACAGGCACCGCAGACCGCCGAAACTGTCCATGCTAGTGATGGTACCCACTACATGCCGCAAAACAATAACACACAAATTTGAAAAAAATAATCTATTAACACTGGATAGCTAACAGGACTTAAGTACAGAATGCTCACTTAATGGAAACGCGATCGTAAATCAATATCGATTTTATCAACAACGCCATTAGGTGCTAGTTAGTTTAAAAGTAATAAAATCCATTTCCAATAAAATATTTATTAGTTCGCGTAAGTTTATAATTCTAAAAAACATCTTTCGTTTTTTTAGATTCTGTTTCTCAAAAGGAAAAAAGGAACCCTTATGGGATCACTTTGTTGTCCATCTATCTGTCTGTCTGTCAAGACCCTTTTTCTCAGGAACACGGATTCCTCAACTAGGACGCATCAAATTGAAATTAATACCAAATACTTACCATTGACCTAGAGTCATAAAATTTGGTAAGAAGCAAAGTCTCACAGCCCAATGGAAAAAAAATAATCCGAAAGTCTCTAATTTATTGTTTTATCACATATAAAAATAGTTTTTGTGATGACAAACTTATATTCTGCGGTTGAAAAGTTCACTTTGTCGTTCATCGATGTATGGGAGAGTATTTTTAGAACTGTAAAGTTAAGTTTGTCTTTTGGAAAAAGCGGGCAACAATGTTTGAGAATTGATTCCTGAAATGGACGTATTATCTACAAACAGGTTGGTTTGTAGATAGTACTCGATCCGCAAGTCAGATTAGCATTTGTGCGGTTTTTTGCTATTCATATTAATTAAAGATATTCAGTGTGGTGCCTATTACCGACGTGGCAGGACACTTCCCTGTATGATAAAGGGCCCCCTGTCGGGTCCGAAACTATTCGGGTATCCTCGAAATACACATCTTATTAACAGCATATATATATTTAATGATATATGTGTAAGTATTATTTGATTGTAAAGCATACTTTCTGTAATAATTCAACCCATCGATTATTTTAGGGAGCAACAGCCAGACCCTGACTTCCCAAATTCATCCGTATAAGCATTATAGCATTATCCCTTTCCTTCCATTGCCTTCCCTTCGTAATTAACTTTCCTTCTTTCCTTTTCAATAAAAAAGAAATATAAATAATCCCAAATTTCTCATCTTTCATTCCCAAACTGCCCGGTTGACGGCAATATACTGGCATATGTGATTTGGACCAAATTATTGTAGACAAAATGTGGGTATTTAATACATCTCTGCCTACCAATTGGGGGTTATAGGCGTGAGGATATGTATGTATGCATGAGTGTACAGAGGGAGGGTAGGGGACGGCAGCTGCCCCCCTGGCTTTAGCAAGCTTACGTAGTACTAAGGTAATTTTAAGTCACATTTTTTATTGGCTCCCCTGTCCCCCTGGACCCACGAAATCAAATTTTGCCCCCACTCCTGGGCTAAGACCTGGGTTCTTCCATGTATGTGTTTATTTAACGCATGGAGCTCGCGACACTGAACTGGTTCAAGCCGGCTGAGATTGGTGAATGTGAGGACGGAAATCAAACTTGCTGGTTACAATGATGAAATCGATTAATTGTTTTAAACTTGCTATGGATTTAAGTCTTATAGTAAAAGTTTTATCATATATTGGCATTTGGCATTGTCAAACATCCGGGAAATGATTTAAACAATGATTTAAAACATTCTTACTGTTGTAATTCATACACAAATATTGGCAATATCCTGTAATTTATAGTTAAAATGTTAGTTGTTGTTATATAGTTTGGGTTTTGATTGCGTTGTATATTATCTCCTATTATTAACCGCTTACAATCAGACGAGATATTTGCCAACATGGCCGACTATATTGTATACAGAAAATCATTTAATAGTTTTCTATATACAACTTAGATTATATGCCTAAGTTACGATAGGTTTAAGATTATAAATTTAATGTAAACATGTCTAAGCCAAGGCAAATTGAAAGATTTAACCGATATGACTCTGGCGATAGTTAAATATATTATGTAATTTACATTACCTTTAAGTACACGATCGAATCAGCTTAATTATCTATTTGAACAAATTGTAGGCACGCCATTGATACAAGTAATAGTTTATTTACTTAAACAAATTAGTATCTAAGTTCTATATCGAAACATGATTTAGAACACTCCTTTACACTAAGGCAAATTTTAATTAAAGCTTTAGTTATTTATTATAATGGCAGTGGGTGTTTACTTTAGGAAATACTAGTAGCGCCCCGCGGTTTCACCCGCGTAATCCCGATCCCGTGGGAACACCGGGTGAACAGTAGCCTATGCGTTAATCCAGGTCTCCAGCTATCTACATACCATGTTTCATCGCAATCGGTTCAGTGGTTTTTGCGTGAAAGAGTAACAAGCATCCATCCATCCAAACTTTCACATTTATAATATTAGTGGGATTGGGTATTAGCTTTTGTAATACGGTTTTTTCTTTTAGTATTTTTCTATTAGTAGATACTTTTTTCTTGAAGCAATGTACCATGTTGCAAAGTTTCATCGTAATCGGTTGAGTAGTTACGACGATGAGTAGGTTCGACCAGAGTGATACCATTACCACAGATACCACAATTGTGACTTTTACGTTGCAGGTGCTCATGGGTGGCGGTAGTCAATTACTATCAGGTGACCTGTCTGCTCCTTTGCGCCCTATCCACTAAAAAAAAGAAAATAAAATTGGTGAAATTTATACTACGGTAACCGTAAATTTTGCTGGGATAGGCCATGTGGTATTCCAGACTATAATCTATCTCTGTGCCAAATTTCATCCAGATTAGTTCAGCCGTTTTTGCGTGAAAGAGTACCTAACAAACATCCATCCATCCATCCTCACAAATTTTTAATATTAGTAAGAAGTTCCTTGTACAAGTTTAATACAATAATATTCTTCTTTTTCTTTTTTTTTTTTTAAAAAGACAACTCCCGCATTAGGAATTACTCCTGTGTCGCGGGGGACTTTACAAACATAGAAACAACGGACACAAAGAACACCCAGACTTAGGTGAGAATCGAACCCACGACCCATAAGCATATCGGTCAGGGTCACTAACCACTAGACCAACAGGCCAGTCAACCAAAATACGTGTAAAACTAATTAAAATATATTATTGATGATTGGTTCTTGATAATTAAATACTCGCATCATTTTAACGTTACTCTCGCTTTAAAAAACCTTAACCTTATGAGTTCATGGGTCAATTCTCTACAGAAATACAATATGTTGAAGCGCTTGTATTACATCGTTTTCTATACAATGGAGGTGCTACCTTGGTCGACCGGTTTTAATTCAAACAGAAATATAACGTGTGATTTTCTATAAAACATTAAATAGCACTCGTATACCCGAGTACATATGAGAAGTACTTTGAGTATGTATGTACTTAGATTAAAGCACAAATCGTCACCGCCAAGAGTCACACAGATAAGAGAACAAATTCAATCAACAATGGTCTCGTTCCCACTCCATGGTTTTATAGTAATTTTGGCATCGTTCTGTTATCTCCACTAAGTTATAAATAAAGTTGAAATTTGAAGAAAATTATTGCTTCCTATGATTTCTCAAACTGAGGAAATTAATTGTTATAAATTTTGGTGATATGACTGTGCGTACTATGCAATAATTTTTCTATTTATCTTCATATATATCTTTCTTCTGTGCGTGTGTATGTTACTGAACTCCTCCTAAACGACTGTACCGATTTTAATGATTTTTTTTGTGTCTTCAGGTGGATTCGAGAATGATTTAGATTTACAATTGGACCCGGTGGATGGTGCTGCGATAGGATTCCAGGAATAATATTTTTTACGTTATGGCAGGACAATGTCTGCCGGGTCCGCTATCTTAATATATATATTTCTTCTGTGCGTGTGTATGACACTCCACTCGTCCTAAACGGCTGGACCGATTTTAATAAAAAAAATTAATATGTTTTACGTTCCGGGAGGATAACGTCTGTTGGGTCCGCTAGTATATAAATAAAAATCAATGTAATTTATGTTTGTCTTCTATGCATTTTTAAACCGTTGATCAGATTGTGATGAAACTTTGGCAGTGTCTTCTGAAAAAGCCCGTGAGGGGAATCAGGCCCAAAAAAATCTAAAGGCTATTCATTGGTAAGCATATCATTTGACTACGATTGTACATATTGAAGAATTTTTCTTTATTCTATTTAATATTATTAATGGTGCAATAACAGTGTGGTATTATATTATTTCACTAAATATGTATTGTTAACTATCTTTTAAAAGAGTGGCCGTGAGTTCGTTTTCCCGATTTTTTCTCACAAGGCTCAACTACTAGGAAACGAGCGGTTATAGATCGACACCAGCAGATAGCGATGTTATTATATCTATTTGCAACACGGTATTATATTCTTACTTTTCCCAAATCAACCTATTGTTGCGGTATTTTTGGTCTATAATTTTAGTTAACAAAGACGTTCCCAAACAATTTTATAAAGACTTTGAAAAAGGTAAGAAATGGAAAAATTGCCCGGATCATTTGTATTAAAAGACCACAAACTTTATTGAAATTTGAAAAGGACAATGTCTGTCTGGTCAGTGACTAATAAACAAATATTTTAAGCCTGTTTTTTCAAGAAAATAGCGATAATTTATTTACAAACATAACTGCTGGTTGGCTTTTTTTGGTCGGTGGTTCTTTTTAACCGTTTTATACGTGAACAAACCTTTAAAACGAAAAAAAAACAATGTGTTTTGTTCATGTCTCACACGGTACAGGTCAAATGTCAGTGTTGTTTTCTTAAAAATATAATGTCGTCAAGCTTATCTCACCGAGATAAAATCAAATGACACTTTAGAAAGATGTATGAGGCCTTCGGATCGATACATCGGTTCCTACGTGTATCGACTTAAAGATCGATGCTTAAGAGTTTTTAATTGATAAATTATTCGAGAATTTTAAAGTATGAGTTTGAGGGTTGGTTTACATTGTAGTTTTATGTTTATATGGACGGAATATTTATGGACACTTTGTTGACAAAGTTGCTAGTCCATTGCTATAACATTCGTAGAATCACGTCCATGTGTAATCGATTGTTGTTTTTAATGGCCGAGCCCATGGGAATATCCGGATAAAAAGTAGCCTATATATTAATCTAGGTCTCCAGCCATCTACATAATAAGTTTCATTGCAATCGCTTCAGTAGTTTTGGCGTGAAAGAGTAACAAACATCCATCCATCCATCTAAACTTTCACATTTATAATAATAGTGGATTTTTCTGGTTACATTGCTTGACAATGTAACTTAACTACTGTTCTAAAATATAAACAGACGCGCATCAACCATTTAAAATTAAATATTTCATAGTTAAATAGTGGTTGAGGAGACAATAAAAAGGTTTCTCCTCCTCCTCAACCTCAACGATGTCTAAGAATAAACTTCAACGAATTGTGAAAATTAGAAAAGACTAGCTGAAATCGCTCAAGAAATACTTTGCTAACCAGGTGTGACTGGTGACTGGTAAAGCCATAACGCGCAGTCTTCCACTAGTACGAAGTGAAACCTCGACACGTGTTTGCCTTTACACGAAGCATCCTCAGCAAGCTTTCTTTCTTCTAAATTATACATTTAAATACATTCATCTTACTAATATGGATGGATGGATGTTTGTTACTCTTTCACGCAAAAATAGCTAAACGGATCTGGATGAATTTTGGCACAGAGCTAGATTATAGTCCGGAATAGCACATAGACTACCTTTTTTTCCCGGAAAAAGTACGGATCCTTAGGGATATTTCCACGCAAACGAAGTCGCGAACAACAACTAGCTCGAAATAAAAGTCTAGAAGTTTAAACCGTTTATTCGCAGCAATTAAAACATAAAAGTCTATTCTAAGGAACATAATAATACATTCGTTTACTCCTAATCATAATTTATAGGTCGTATACTTTAACATCTACATGTCTTCTTGATTATATTTCATGTCATCTGAAAGACTGTACAATTAAAATGATTTTAATGCTGTACAAAGTTTATCATAAAGATAATAGTCTTACAAGTCTAATGGAAGTGGACATATGTACTTGATTATTTACAGAAGCTAAAATGTGAATTACAAATTGGATATGTTTGATTTATTACTTAGTTCTAATAATATAATAAACGTGAAAGTTTGTGAGGATGTATGGATGTTTGCTGCTCTTTCACGCAAAAACTACTGAACCGATTGCGATGAAACTTGGTAAGTAAATAGCTGGACACCTGGATTAACACGAAACTACTTTATATCTCGATATTCCCACGGCATCAAAACTTACACGGGTGAAACCTCGGGGCGCCGCTATTATGTAATAATTACGTTTATGTGTATAATTGAAGGCGAAGACAAGCATCATATTATAGGTTTGGGAGGATGTTTCCTTAAACACGTCGAGGTTATCTTATCAAGTTCCTTACATAGATTTATGATAGTTTCCCAAACATTTTCATAATTGCTCTAAACTGTAGTTTACTTTACAAACCATATTCAAGTCGATTTAAACAATCCTATATAAAGCTTATTCACATAGGTCAGAAAGCGAGGGTTCATTCCCACCCAGGACAAATAATTGTGTGATGAGCTGTGTAAGTTTGGGATCAAACGGCCGAACGTGAGGTGGCTCAAATTAAAAAAAACACTCAATATTTAGCCAAGAAAAACTAATGAACGTGTAGGGCTAGGAAATCATATCTTACTTACTACTATTATAAATGAGAAAGTACATGTTTGTTACTCAATCACGCCAAAACGGCTGAACGGATTTGGATGAAATTTCGCACGGAGATAGATTATAGTCTGGAATAGCACATAGCTCACTTTTATCCCAGAAAATGTACGAACGTCACGGGCAACAGTTACTAAATAATATTACACCAATCCAATTTAATTATTTATTAGCGGCGGTAGCGTATGCGTTGGTCTTGCGGTCAAGAGGTTGCGGGTTCGAACCCCACCCAGTACTCTACTGACCTGAACCCTTGCCTACCATAAGCATTTAACTTAGCTGGCAAGGGTAACAAGAAAAGGATACTAGTAAAAGTTGTTAAGTCTTTACATTTAAGTCGTTTAAAATTACAATAAATAAATTATTAATTGTGATCTTTAAAGACGAGAACGACTCTGGTTACTAATTTTTTTAATGTTTACATAATCTTTGAAGTTTTTTACAATTTGAGTAGGTACAATTTAACACATACAAACTATCGTACAAAGTTGCGGTTTCACTGCTGTTCTCCTAGCTAGACTACGGAGCTGTCTGTATGCTCTGTACTCATGAGAAACAGTGTCATGCCCCATGGGGTTTAATAAAGCAGGTTATTATTTGCAGCTTTATTATGACTTAGGTTATATAATAATAATAACTTGACACACCTCACACTCGGCCGTCTGATCCCAAACTAGGCAAAACCTGTACTATGGTAACCAGACTGCTGATAAACATACTTATATATTTCTAAATACATACATATTATAGATAAATTGCACCCAGACACAGAACATATGGTCATGCTCATTACACAATTATTTGTTCTGGATGGGAATCGAGCCCACGACATCTGACTCAGCAGTCAGGATTACTGACCAACTAGACCAACAGGCCCGTCATATTAAATATCATTACATATTACCTATAAATATCTATTTTACCATCAAATTTACCTTTTTTTATATTGTTTTTATATAATCTTAACACGCAGACATCTAAGTACTTAACATTACAATATGCTAACAACCACGTCCATTTCTTCAATTGCCTTGTCAAATCTCCACTCTGAGAAACAGTAAGTTTTAAGAACAGACAGACATTCGGATTAAGGGGATTAATATCAATCATACCACAAATTGGAGGTTACGCCACTGCTACCAGCCAAAGATTAAGTGGGTCTTCGATGGCTTACGATTGTAACCTGTAAGTGTTATTGACATTTGGTAAAAGTTAATTGTGATCTAGTGTGTTGAGTGTGTGCTTATGTGTGTTAGCAGTGTGTGTGCGGGTGTGTGTGTGTTTAATACTTGTGAGAGTTAAGAGCGGATGCTAAAACCTGTCAAGTAAATAAGAATCAAGAGAAATCTTTAAAGTAGCAGCTTCAGTTTTTGTTGTTTTACTATTTTTATTTATACTACGAAAATGATAAATAGTTATATGGACTGATAGTAAGGAATTATCGAGGCCAATCACAAGTTATTACGCTGATTTTCGATTTATCAAATAGCAGAGTCTTCCCTATAACGTTGGTTGCAAGGGCTTCGTGGTTTAACGTTTAATAGTTTTGATTTCCAGCGACAGTTTATTTTTAGTTACATAAAAAACATGTACTCTATATAAAACTACAGCAACGCGCTCGTGGGAGAGCCATGCTTCGGCACGTATGGGCCGGCTCGACCGGAGTGATAACACGGCCTCACAGGAAACCGGCAGTGAAGCACTGCTTGTATTGATTTTTACCGCGTGAGTGAGGTTACCGGAGGCCCTAACCCTTCCCCCCTCTCCTCCCTCTTCCTCTACTCCCACTTTAAAGGGCGGCAAAGCACTTGTGACTCTTGAGTTGCAGGTGCCCATGGGCGGCGGTAGTCATTTACCATCAGGTGACCCGTCTGCTCGTTTACCCCCTATAACATAAAAAAAAAAACGACAACTAAGTCTATTTAGTAGTACAATATTTCTTCTAAAGCATCACTAAGATTTATACTATATTTAAAAAAATAATATATTTAAAACGATTCAATTGCATACAAAATGGTAAAAGTTTCGTTTTGCGATACACAACAGTGTGAGAATTAATTACATTATTGCTACACATTTATTCTAAAATATTCAGCGATGAACTTTTTAGCAAATTTATAATTTTTACCTACACATATTGAGAAAAAAATAGAATACTTACTCTTTTAGATGTTACAGGTAAGTATATGTACAGTTGTACTCGCTTTTCGGGAAAGCCTAGTGTAGCGCATGACAAATTTACAGGTCATTCCGACACTTGTTAATCTCTATCGGCCGCCAAAACATTTATAAAAATACAACAGTGGGTATATCCTACTAATCCTACTAATATTATGAACGTGAAAGTTTGTGAGTATGGATAGATGGAGGTTTGTTACTCTTTCACGCAAAAACTAGTAAACCGATTGCGATGAAACTTGGTATGTAGATAGCTGGAGACCTGGATTAACATATAGGCTACTTTTTATCCCGATATTATCACGGGATCGGGACTTACGCGGGTGAAACCGTGGGGCGCAGCTAGTCTATCATAACAATGAATACCGCTCACGGATCACGGATTAAACTAATAAATTCATAGTCTAGTAAAACTGAAAAAGAACCGAATTAAAAGTAGAAAAAGAGCTCCACTATTTATAGTGGAAGTCTTTGTAGGTTAGGTACCCTCAGGAGGTTTACCTCCTGGCTCCATCATCAGATCATCGTTACCAAACCCTGTCTGTGGGACTCGTGAAAAGGAATCATATCAGCTTAAACTCGTAGTTTTTCTAGTAGCCATTGAAGAGGCCAACCAGAACCTCCTGCCTCATCAGATTGGCTTCACGATACCAAATTATCGTACTGTATTCGAACTACATATACATACGAAGTTTCATTTAGTTACGACTACCAGAAATAGGTTACAATTGAGTTCCAAGAGTTGTTAACATTGTTAGATAGAATTAATTTAAAAAAAAATCGTGTTAAAAAATCTCGGTGTTTATAATCGTGTATCGCTTAAAGGTTACCAGCCTAAAATAATAATATACCCACAGCAGAAAAATTGGGTCAAAATGTTCATTGACTAAAACAATGGGTCAATGCTTCCTTTATATTATTATTTATTACCTACACGCACTAAGAATTAAAACTACTTAGTATTAATCGTATCAAAACACGAACATATATCAATTTGACCACCAACGCGCTCTTCCTCCGCTCAATTACATTATGGCCAGTTTTTTTTAATTTATTACTTTTGTACTTATTGTTTTAATTACAAATAGAGAATTATGCCGCCCAAATTACTATATCGGTATGATTTAGAATGGCTTTCTATTGTACAAATTATTTATATTAATCAATAATCTTGCCCCCAAGGTACTAGCGTTAGGCACGCCTATACGGTGTTTCTTGGACCATCATTTTAGTTTCGAAAAGCCGAGGAATCATGTTGATAGTTTTAATGTACTTTCACTGACCTTACACTCGGATTAAATTAGCGGACGGTTATAAAAACTGTGTTTTGTTATTAATTTATTTTCTATATTTGCATTTTTAGAGTTCTTTTCTCGAAGGGTTAAAACCTTCTTGGTATGGTTGGTATTCTATTCATCAGGGTGTGTCTATAGAATCGTCAGTTGGCTTTCAATTTTCAGTTTTCATACAGCAGCTATAACTATCACTATTAAAAAACAAATGACGGGAAACCTTCATCTCAATATTCAACAACTTGCCTAATCACGATTTTACTTTGTAACGAATATTTCTGGATATTCATAATTATGTTATACTAAGTGGGCTGTCACAGCTTGCTTCATGATATAATTCCCAATTCCCAATACTTTTAGACAGTCACAATACCAGTGTATCATTTGTGTTTTCAATCAATGGAAGTCTGGTGACTACTCTCCACAGAAATACAGGACTAGAGTTGAGGTGTTTCCCCAAGTATGGCAACCCACTTGAACAGAAATCTGCTGTGACCTTTGTTTTGATATTTTTTTCAATGCACTCTTTATTCCTTTTCTAATTGTATTAGGTATATTACTACCCTATTAACAAGTAATTTAAATATGACATGGTGAAAACACAAATAATTACAATTATAGTGGAACGGAACCCTTCTCGTTAGAATCCGATACGCGCTTAGCTGGTATTTTTTAAACAGCTAGGTGGTAAATGTACGACACACCCAATGGTAAACTGTTACCGTAACTTATAGTTTCTTGTAGTGTACGATGTTTCACGTGTCCCGCCCACCCACAGATAATTGAACAACGTAGAAACCGGGACAAAGATTATTCCCCGTTGTCCCGCTCTTCAAAACTTTTTACAGCATTTTTTTTTTGTTCACACTTTTTAAATAAAATTTTAATACAATTTTATCAGCTTCACTTGTAACTGAAAATGTTATTAAATTTTCGAAGTCAATTTTAAACCACTTCCGATTGTCGTATCGAAATAAAACTTTGTGTGTATACGTGGTTTGGATGACCATACTATATTTTGGTATCTAAAAGCTGATCTAATAATGATACCTGGTGGTTAAAAAATAGTTAAACTCTTCAGTGGCTATTTTTTTTTCCATGGAAAGTTAACCACCCCCATGGGAGTTTATTGCGATATGATACGCTTTGCTATTTGATACAGAGTTTTAGTGACAAATTTACTTGAGTATCTATTACAATTATTATTTACATATTTTTAAAAATATATTACATAAAGTCAAGTAAATGTTTTTTTTTTGCGCTTTTTAAAGGACACAGCTTACATTATTTTAAATTATTTACTATGTTTGAAGTACATTAATATGTACTATTTTACTGGCTATTAGGAAACTCCTTAAGTATGGGATCATGTGATTCGATTATATGATGAGTCCATTGTCTGATGATGAACCCAGGAAGTTGATGGTAGAACTCTTCAGTGACTGCTGGTTTATCATTTAGAGCGTGATACAAGCGTGATTTGAGGTTTGTTAACTACATGTCTTTACTTATTTTCGGCTTTATTTTGTTATTTGTGTTATAGTTGTGTAATTCTCCAACTAATGTAGTCTAAGAATTATTTTCTTGATTTTGTAAAAACCAAATAGGCCTAAATCTTTAAGAAAATTTGCGATTACGAAGTCTAGTTTGCAATCACGACTTTGAAATATGTCGATATACAACCGCATTAATGAAATTCCATCCAACGTTTTGGGTGATTCCAGATTATAAAAGGACATACAGAACCCGAGAAAATATAACCCTACTTATTCTATCCCGCAGTCGGATAAAGAGACACCTTTAAATTATATTTCAAACTAGTTCCCTGTCTTACATGTAGGTATAGAAATTACTAGCATGTTAGTATATAATTAATGCCATAATATGCTACCTATGAAGTTATTTTATCAATGTGTGGCGGCAATTTGCAAAATTACAGCTTTTACAACGTTAGTGATTAGATATAACGGTGCATAGTGAAGTGTGCTGACCGATAGTCGATTTTATCGATTTTGAAAAATCGACTATTATATATAAGGCTTTTTACGTTGTTCTAGTAGAGTATAGTACGTATTTATTGTAAAACACAATACAGGTTTATGTTAATATTCATATTCTGTAGATTATCATTGTTATATGTGTTTATCTGTGACATGTGCTGTTACATGGTTACCATTCCATTCTCATTGCTGTCAAGGTGATGTTACTTCGTTTTGCATGAATGATCCAACATAAGCCATTATCAAATTAAACTGGTGGTATTGAGATCAGTTTAAAAAACTCTTCGATATATGTCATTAGATTATTGTACACAGACCAAACAAACTTATAGCTGATTTCTTATCAATATATAGCTTTTGTGTTAAAAAAAATGTGTTAGAGGGCTCGAGACTTCCCAGTATCCCAGTTCGGGTTACAGGTATGCGACCCTAACACTGCCCAAATCCATCCGCAATAAGCAATATCCCCTACCTTCCCTTCATACCTACTATTCCTCTTCCAATATACACCCAATTTTCCCATCTTTACTTCCCAAAGTGCACGGTTGACGAGAATAGGCCTCTATTACATGAGTGGGACCAAATTTTTATTTAATTAGCACAGTGCGGGTTTCTAATCCCCCTTCTAGGTTACAGGCGTGAGTGTATGAATGTATATAATTTTTATGCTTTTTAAAATATTTTAGTTGTCGTTTGTAAACCTTTAAGTGTGGTTGTGGCGTCAAGTAGGAACATGAGCAAGATAGTAAAATGAACAAAAATGTAGTTTTACTAATTTTATTTCCCTGCTGAAGTAAGTTCGCCTAATTAGAAAGCGTAAACTATGAGAAACCTAGGTTTAATTCATGATTATGAACAGATTGAGTAGTCTTAAACCTGTTACTTATATGATTTCAGGTTATGTTATAAGGTCGTGTATGTTTACAATGTAATAATAGTACTGTTTTAGGATTATATAGCTTGTGAATATTTTAATAGCCTGATAAAATATTTAACTACAAATATGAACTAACTTTAATGCAAAATAGTAAAATTAAATAATATTTATGTTTTAGTCGATTACAGGCTAGTCTACATCGTAAAATGGTAACAGTTATCGCTATAATATTTTAAGAATGACATATTATCTAAAGATTTTATCGAGTATTTTATGTTATAGTCTAAATCATACAAATTGCAAGTTTCCTTACAAAATTCACGACAATATGATGTCATACGTTTGTAATTAACTATATTTAATAGCGGGCTTCTAATTAGGTCTCACGATTCATTGGTAAGTCTTTTTTTTTAATATATGACTTTAGTAATTTACTTTATTAGCACCATTATATGCCATTTAAATATAACTCATTAATCCCATTTTTCAAACATATTTATTCACGATTATGTTACTATTTCTGTAAATATTATCTGCCTATAAATAGGGCACGTAAGTACATAAAAAGAAGGCACAGGACATATAATTAAGTCACAGTAGATCTCTATTCGAGCTAGGGTAACCTACTAGGTACCTGCAAGGTATGTAGCTGACCAGCACAACAAATTAAATTATGTGAATGCATTTAGAAAAAAATGTATCTAAGTCTGTTTACCCGTGTTCAAGAAACTATAATACAAGCTCTGCTTAATTTGGTACTAAATAGCGATGATATACCAGAATAATATTATATTATTTTTATATTATTCTGGTAATGAGAGCTAGTTCTCTAATGGGAAATGGGATAAGAAAGACAAGAATGAAACCACTGATGAATGGTATTAAAAGTTTTTATTGGTACTGGTTACCACTTACCTTTAAGTGGGCCCAAATGCTTCATAATAGAGTTGAATGAAAAACAAACAAAGGTGGCTAACGAATAAACTTATTAATCGTATATATATATATATCGATGTAAATCGACTATACGTATACGTAATCGATTTATATTACACATCACTAGACGGACGGATCGCCTTTGGGAGTGATTTTGTCGAAAGTATTTTACTAACTAAGATTACATACTGTATAGAGTTAATAGCAAGCGGTGATTGACACAGCTAGTGGTAATAAAATTAAAGTTAAATAACAATGTATAATGTATGTTGTAGTCAAAACTTTTAACCAGTCAAAAGCACTTTAACCGTCAAAATCAGTCATAGTACTTTTGACCGCAGGCTCTCGACAAAAGTACTTTAGACTAAAATTAAAGTCAAAAGTTAAAAGTGAATTTTGACTGATGCTATAGTCCTTAAAAGTACTTACTTTTGAACTTACCTTACTTACTTAAGGTTCAGTCAATACCACTTTTAACCATAAAGCAGTCAAGATCACTATTAACCAACGATTTTCAGGCAAACCTACTTTTGACTAACCTTTTTAGTCAAAACTACTTTTGACTGTTTTTCAGTTAAAAGTATTTTTGACCGATTAAGAGTTTTGACTGTAACATATATAGGTATTACGGTGTTAGATTTTTTCCCGTGGTTGTAAATTGTCTTGATTGGGAGTCAATCTTTGTTCACCTCTGTTCATAAATTAAAAGTGTCTTATGAAACATGTTGTTGAATATATTTTACATAATTTGCGTGAGAAAGAGTCTTGGCTACTGTGTAATGTTATATGTTAGGACGTCATGCTGTCTTTGGATGGATTTGATCTTTGTTTTTAATGTCATCTCTTTCATACCTTATTAACTGATCTGGTTACTAGGTGTGTTAAAAGGCAAGCGTAAAATTATTAGTAACAGCTTCTTTATAATCTTCTCTATCCCATGATATATAAAACATCGCAAGACCCAAACTAAGTAGAGCTAGTATTATGGGCTCTTGACAACGGATAAATATATATAAATAGATATTATACGTAGAAACCATTCACCATCAATGCGACAGGCAGACCTCTATGCAGAGAATATCCAAACGCGGAGGAAACGGCCGCAAACGTTATCCTGGAGTACAAGAGAGTAGCTACCCAACGAGCAAGTATCCTCGCGAGTGCGAGGTCGCTCCTAGAAGCCTGTGAACGCCCCAGAAGGCTTCTGTGCTTCTGGAAGGAGCTAGGCTGGCTCAATTAGTCAGCTTTATCTGAACGCATAATGGACCGCCTATGAGTCTTCATACGGAAACAGAGCTCTATACCAATATAAATATACGTAGAAACATCCAGAAAATTGGCGACACCGATCTACATTTGTGCAAAATAAGTTTATTGTCATTTAATCTTATTTTTGACACGCTTCTGTAAGCTTTACTTGTAACTAATGTAAACAAATCAAATCAAAACCATTTATTTCAATTAAACCAATAAGTTTTTACGTGGGAGAGCCATGCTTCGGCACGTATGGGCCGGCTCGACCCGTTCGATACCACGGCTTCACAGAAAACCGGCAGTGAAGCAATGGTTGCTATTCCCGTCCTTCCCCTCTCCCCCCCTCCCCCTCGGGCGGCAACGCACTTCTGACTCTCGAGTTGCAGGTGCCCATGGCCGGCGGTAGTCATTTACCATCAGGTGACCCGTCTGCTCGTTTGCAACCTATACCATAAAAAAAGGTTAATTTTGAATTATCAGGAGTAGGAGTCAGTCAGACTAAGTCAGTCGTGAAGCTAGTTTAATTTTACAAATTTTAGAAGTACATTTTAACCTGCTTTTAATTGTCGTATCGAAATGAAACTTTCTAGGTATATGTAGTTTGGATGACAATACTATAATTTGGTATCTTAGAGCTTATCTGATCTGATCAGGAGGTGGATAGTTGACCTCTTCAGTGGCTACTAGCGAACCTCTCGACTTAGGGTTCTTAAGATTCGTTTTGACAAGTCCATAGATTGGGTTTAGTACCGATGGTTTGATGATGAAGCCAGGAGGTTGATATTGGAATTCTTTTAGGTAGATTTTCGAAGAAAAGTCTACCTATTGGTTTTGTACCAGTTGTCGAATTTTCCAAAAATTTCTTCACAGGAGGTCTAGTTATGATCCAAAACAACCGCCAGTTAAAAAGTTTAAACATATATATATATATATGTATAAATGTATGCATGTGTGTATCTCAATTTTACCGGCACGATAGATTTCGCAATTATGCACCGATTGCTTTCAAACTTGGACGAAAAATCAACAGGGCAAAAATATGAAGTTTAAGTTCATGAATGGGGGATATTCCCCCAAAGGGGGGGCTGGACTGGGGGGCAGATTTTCAAAAAAATTATAAAAACAAGAAATCTACCTCTGCGGGCCTGCTGCGAGCCCGATTTTTTTTCTTTTTAATTTAGTTTTTTAATAAACTATAATTATCACTATTCTGTGGGTGTAAGTGTAACAGTAAAATGTAATTTCACAGACTAGATATAAATTATGTAGTTCTAAACAAGGTGTTGCAATAACCGTCACTTGATAGAGAAATTTAATGACTTTGTACGTTAAGTAATTATATTACGTATTAGTTTCAACATGGTGTGCGTGAAATAAGGCTACCGAGTAGAATCCATTTAACTAGCGATATAGTTGTGGAATCCATGATCGATGGAATTTTTTGTGATGAAAATCAAAAAACTATTTATCATGTTGTCCTTTTATAGACTAAGCAAAACCGCCATTTCAATAAAATTACTAATAAATAACTGTATTCAATTAATATACAACTTTTTATTGAGAAATGATTATGGAGGTTAAAGGACGGTCTGTGGTAGCATGTGGGCGTCTGTTTGTCTATGCCGTCGTAACTCATAATAGCTACAATATTTTTAAATAGTAACTAGTTGGTTTTGGTATTTGATTACCTGTTTAATGGTTTATTAGTAGATATATTTATTATGATTTCCTTATAAAATCCTAATTCTATTGGGTCAGCCTTAGGTCAATTACATGGATGACTACTTTTTATGGGATTTTTATGTGGTGTTGGTTTTTAAAGATATTTTTTAAATTAATTTTACAAACAAGTGAGAGACATATCTGATGGTAACTGAATATAATTTATAAATGGATCTATGATGATCCCACTAACTCAACATCATCATCATCTATTTTAATCTGTAAGAAGACTTGTGTTCAAATCGGCTATAGATAACTAGGTAATAAAAGTTGTGACATCTCCACAGTTTTTATTTAATTTAATTATTCAACGCTTAAAATGATTTAATTTTAAATTAATTTATTCAAAGACTTTTGATGAGAACCTCATTTCCCAAAGTAAGAATGATTTACGATTACAAACATAAATCATGCTGACCATCATTTTAGCAATAGGTACGAACATAGAATATTTATTCACTCTCGTTTTGCTAAAATGATACTTAAATAATAATACTCAAATATAAATATAATGGTATATAATTGTGAAATAACATTTTTTTCTTTTTTTTCGTGTGGAAACCCCCACGGGTCATCACCTCACCGGAGCTAAGGGTGAGGTGGTATGTCGGAATCGAATCGACTAAAACCACACGGTGTTCCGTCACAAGTGGGTCTATTGCAAGGGACCCGGGATACCTTAAGAAGGAAGCCTCCGGGAACCCCTGCAGACCTTGGCCGCCTCTTGATCAACAGGCGGCCACACCGTGGTGTACGGGGGGCCTTGCCCCCCAATTATATTATTACTACGAATTATAATGCATATACATTATACTCGCTTGGTGGTCGAGTTTCAACCACAATTAATTAGGTAGGTTATCAACATTTTGTATTATTTCATTAACCATTATAACTTCATTGTATAGATTTAATTTCTTGTTAACTTACTGATTACACCTCTCATCCTCTGCGCCTTTTCCCAACTAAGTTGGGGTCGGCTTTCAGTCTAGCTACGATACGGCCGAATTTTAATATTTTACGTGAAGTGACTGCCATCAGACCTCCACAACCCAAGTCTAAGTCTACCAGGCGATATCGAAGTTCTGTAGTTAGGCCAGTTTGTCAGACTTTTTAGGGCTCCAACTACCATAACGAATGCCACAGATGTTCGTATGGCACCCGGGACCGACGGTTTAACGTGCTCGCCGAGGCACCGGAGGGGTCTCGATGTGTTAAGAATGGTCACCCGTTCTAGACTGACCTCGCTAGTATCACTTAACTTTGTAATGTGTTAACTTACTCGGTTATCACTTAGACACGAGCCCCTGTAGCTTTAAAATTGTAGCTTTCTGCACTTCTTGTACATATAAACTTTAAATAGTCCAAATAGCACACTCCTCTGGACCCGAGATTGCTTTAAAAATAAGTACAAGGAATTATTTTCATGTATGTATGCATAGGCAGACTCAGTAATGAATTCGACTCGTTGACTAGTGCACACTTCAGTCATTTCAAGAACCTGTATCCTACAAAATTGGTTAAACAGCATAATATTGTGTTTCTACTGATGAGTAGGGTAGAGGGGGAGGGGGGGGCATAGGGTTGGTAGAGAGTTTGTAATATCTCTGGTGATGCCAGCGTTTATAGACAAAAGTAATCCTTCAGACGGAACACATCTTTATCAGCTACTGTGGTTTGAATAAATGAATGCTGATACTTCTAGTGCCGCATATGTAAAAAATACTTTATCTAAATTATAGTGCAATGTTAGGAGGCCAGCATCCTGATGCGATGTAATATTTTCTGTTCAAAAATCACGATCATATTCATATTTTGTATCATCATAGATTATATCATATTATAAACCAAAGTTCCCCCACAGCGTCTGTCTGTAAAATACTGAACAGATTTTCATATGGTTTGATGTCTTTACCTTTTTAAATATTCGCATCATTACTCCATATAGGATAAACATCAGTTATATTTTAATCTAACCCACATGCTCGACACCACAGGCTGACAACGACACCACGACACAAAAAAAAATAGGCCAATATACTCTGCTACTCGTGTGAAGCCAGGGTTGCTAGTACTAACTAAAAGGGCAATGTAAAAAAAGAAAAAAACATTTGGTATGATGAGAAAAGACATCAAGAATTTGTGCCTGAGGCTAAGAATAACGTTTAATTTAATTACTTCTAAAGACAAACGCTACCTAGGCATTTTTTTCTAATTAAATATATGAGAGTATAAATTAAAACAGTATCGCCGTCGGCTATCTCAGGTTTGTTCTGTCACTATCCATAAATGTGCTCACTTTGACCGGCCACAGGTTGGGCAATGCGACACCTGGTAGGTGTATAGGTAGAAAGCGAAGCCACAATGAGTGGAAACTCACGCATACCGAAGATTCAATTGAATCATTCTACCATTTACTATGTTATTGTACTGTCGGCAGAAAAGTCTACTGGAGAAGTATATACAATCTTTTTTTTTAACATTATAACAAATTTTTTCGAAGTGAAAACTTCTTTAGGCACGTTGTGCACTTTTGCTATGGGGAAAAAGCACTGAACTCGCACCGTCACGCTAATAATACATAATATAGTTCCACTAGAGAGTGCTATTCTAAACATTGAGTTCTGTCAGCTTCTTATTAATTAATCTTTAAAAATATAATAAGTTCATTAAAGTACTTATTGTGTGCACAATTCATATGGATATAAATAAATAAAAACAATTGTAATTAAGGTGAAAATTTATAACGCCTAGTGCTCAATAGCGAAAACATTTATTAAAAATTTCGTCCGAACGTACGTCAGTTTGATGGATGTCACTAGTAAATGAACACTTCTGATCGGCAACTCACAATTACTTGTTAACAATTTTTGAAGTGAAAACTTCTTTAGGCACGTTGTGCACTTTTGGTATGAGGAAAAAGCACTGAACTCGCGTGACCGTCACGCTCAGATGACAGATGTCTCAGTTATGTTTTCACTTCTGACGTGCTGGCAGTCCTACGACTGACAGTTTTTTCTAGTACCCTTCAAACGAGCATCACAATCATGCACTTGGCCAACCTGATTTTATGTAGTTAAAACTGTTGCAGCTGTGTACCGCAATCGAATTGGCCTCCACCATAGTGGTGGTAAACAGACCCACGTGATAATATACGTATATTATGCATGTGTCGCTAGCGGCTATGTAAATAATCTATAGGTAAAGATTGACAAGCACTATTCCGTCTAATTATAAACCAGCTGGTAATACTTTTTTTTAATACTTTGATAAAACTGCCTCACGGGCTACTTAAAGATAATCAGTATATATTAATGATTTAATCAACGGTTGAATTAAGCTTTCCACTATTTAGGAATATAAAAGCAATAAATAAATTTATATAAAGTTCCATTTTAATTTAATGACTAATGCAGATATACAAATCACCACTATAACTCCTTACTTAATCCAATATGATGATATCCATTTAAGAAAATCATACAACCGAAACGTGATTTAATCCTATTATTTATACAACGTGTTAGCCAAAATAGGCCGGAGCTGTAAGCTTTAATAAAATTAATCACAATAAACGTCGCAGACTGATTTATGTAAGTCTTTAAGAAGCGAAATAGTAATAAAACTTAAAATAAAAATAGCGGACATTTGTCTCCAAACATTTGACAGGTCGATGACGGAACGCGTAAAATTGTCAAGCAAACATCGTAGTTATAAAACAGAGCTCTAAAAAATCTAGTTCTGTATTATGTATTTATTATAGTTGGTTTAGATCGATAAACGTTTATTTAACATTTTGCAGCAGTAATTCCATTTTTAGGTTTAGTTTTTTCTTCTGCAACAAGGATAAGGCCCGTTTTATAGTGATTTGCAACTACAGAAGTATGATCATAGTATTTCTAACTGTATAATAATCTTGTATTGTGAAGAATGTCCTGGCATTTAACCTTTCACTTTTATGGTTTTTTTATTCATTTTCTATATTGTAAACAACATCCCAAAAATGGTGCATCTCCAAAATGATCAAAGTCTTATCTAAGTTATTCGATTCATGAATAAAAATGATAGTCAGGTCTTAGCAATTACAACGTCAGTACAAGTCTTATTTGTGCCTTAATAGTTACACTTTTATTACATATACGCGACACCTTCTTCATCTGTCGTTTTAAACTTGATCAGTTGTTAGTTAATAATTGTAATATATAAGCATTACTTCTTGATTAGTACAAGAATATTGTATCTGGCTAGTTTTTTGTCTATTCACGTCACAGTGCACGTGCGATGACATACAAAACAAACTCTAAAAATATTATAACAGGTGACATTTTTTTTGCTATCGGTCCCAAACTTATCAATTGTAGTTCGAATGAGTGATTTTTAATTTAATTGTAATACTCGATTTTGCTCAACCGCCCGTAAAGAGGCAGCCGGGACGGACATATGTCAATCTACCGCTAACTTTTCATATAGATAATACATTTTTTATTTTTTTTACGATTATGAATGGCCGGTTGAGACATGGCCCACTTTTTGTTTTTTTATTGTCATGTGTAATTAATTAACGATAGACAAGAAATGATATCGATATATGAAATCTTTAGATTTTTTTATTGTAACACTTAACTTGCCTATGTTAAGTGTTCCTTTAAACTTTTATTTTTAATAAGCGCTTCAGTGATATTTATAATAATTCAAGCTAGTTAAATTTTTCCTCTTATTTCAAATTCAACCTTAAATATTCTCATATTTTTGTCACATACGTTTTTACTTCTACTCTTCTTAACAGCGAGATAGGCTTTGAACTCACTTGTTAGATATACCAACGCATTAGACCTTGCCTACGCATTAGACCCACCATATATTTGCAGCGGTGTGTCATAATTGTTCTAAGGCTGAGTTTACTTTGTGTTTATTAATTTTACCTTTAGATCTTTTCACTTGGATATTTCTTTAATACAGGAGATGTTATTGATTATTTTTATCATCGCTGATAACCTCTGCACTAGCAGGGTGATTTTACATACTCTTAAAATGCATTTTTAACCCCCGACGCATAAAGTGGGGTGTTATAAGTTAGACGTCGATGTCTATATGTGTGTGTGTGTCTGTGGCATCGTAGCTCTCAAACGGATGGACCGATTTCGATGCGGTTTTTTTCTTTTGAAAGCCAGTTTCCTTGCGGTGGTTCTTAGCTATGTTTGGTTAATATCGGTCCAGTAGTGTAAGAGTATCAGCTCTTTTTCAAAATGATGTAAGGCATTTTGTAATCGTTGAAGGGATTTTCGAGCCGGTGATGTTTTAAATTTTTAAATTTATTTTTAAATAAGATTATATATATATATATATATATATATATATCTAAATTGAGAATTGACTTTGATGGTTTCGGTCTCGTTGAAAAACTATGCAGGAGACTAAATTATTGGGATTGTCAACTGGACAGTAGGACAGTCAACGTTGTTGCAAATATCCAGAGGTTAAGTAACTGATTATAATTAACAGTCTACATGCGTATTTGTCATCATTGTGGTACATGCCTATATATTTAAAATATATTTTAACAGATGAATGTTTTGTTGCAGGTAAAACGCCAGTCCCGTCCAGCAACGACAGTGGCCACTTTTACAAGTAATTTTCTATCAATTGTGCGAACTAAGACCGCATTTTCATAGACATTATCTATGCTACTCTACGTCCACTTTCACAGAGTACCGTTCACACAGTTCCAGTTACTTGTCTGACCACTCGACCCGCCACTTACATTGTACCAGTAGTCACAAGTCACACGATAGAGGCACGCTATTATCGTTTGACTTGTATATAAAGACAGCATAATGAATTAATTAGAATTTAATTAGTCTCGTGTAGCATCGCTTCGTAAGAAATGTCATTAGTTTACAGCAAGGCATATTTGAACTGCTGCTTAGAAGACATTGATGGTTTAATCTATTTTAACGGTTATTTTGATCGGTGATTTCAAATTATAGTAGAATATTGTAGTATCTTTTTAAGTGTGAATATTTTCCCACTCGAAAGAATAAGTAACAGTCGATATGGCGCAATATCTCGAAATATCCTGAGAACTGGTTTAGTTAATATCGTCATCTGTTTAAACTGGTTATAAGTTAACTAATGTTTAGAAAAAAACTGCTATAAGTAAACGCCAGCCCAGATAAGAGAAACTAAAAGTATTTACGAGTATTTGTTAGATTGCTGAACGAGTACATTTGAATTGTCGAAATTGTGGTGCTGGTTTTATTAATTTAGTCAATGTTTTAAAAGTTTCTTTCCAAATTAAAGTTTATATTATACAAAGTAAACCAGGCAATTAAGAGTATTACTCGTATACTGAAAACGTAACTTAATTTCATACATACGTTGACAGTTCACGTACGTTGAAGTAATTGGACTCACGTTTTTTGGAATGCATTCCAAAAAACGTGAGTCCAATTACTTCACCGAAATTATTATATTACATACAGATAAGATGAGCACTAAACAGGCTTACCTTTTAAATCACGGTTAGATAGTTTTTATTTTAAATAAAGTAATATAAATACAAAAAAAATGTCTTTTGAACTTCCGTTAATTGTGTAGTAACACATTACTTTTTGTCAAGTATCAGTGTCAAATACGCAGTAGTAATGATCGAATTTGGTGATTTTAGAACTTGATTTTATGCTTTGGGACTTAATTTATAATTGACACCTTTACGTGCTCCTGAGAAAAGGGTCTTGATACGCTGACAGACAGACAGAGATACAAATAGACAAAGAGATTATTTACAGTAACTCTCAGTAATATTTCAGTAGCGTTAATAAAGTTTCTTTTTCTGTCCTTTTTCTCTGCGACAATATTTTTGCTATCAGGTTAAGTTTTTACAGGTTTTCAATTTATTGATTTGAATAAAAATCCAACACCACACTTGACGTTTATTGTTACGTGGCAAGTTCTAGCAACTTGCTAAATATCCAAAGACTTTATATAATTAAATTTTTTAGGTAGTCTTTCTTTGTCAACTGCCAGACATTAATCTTAAATGATAGGAATCAATTGTGGAAAATATTCACAATATGTATCAAATAATTTAATATACATACTTTAAAATCAACAAATACCATACCTACAATGGTCCATTCAAACGCTCGCTCAAGTAACTAGATCTGCTAAAGCCCGAGGCTTGGTAATAGCCAACATCCGAGTTACGCGTTTGCGCAAGTCAAGCTTATACCATTTCCTTTGTGATTACAACATACTACCAACAAGGTTTTTCTCAATCAAACCAGTAGTTAGCGACTGGAATCTTTGTGGATTTTCTAAGATAGCTAACTGGTAATTATAACGGTATGATTCATGTGATACACGAGGGGAAAGTGTTAAGGAAAAATTACTTGTACTATTTTTAGAAGTCGTATATATATTTAAAGAAACTGGTAATAAATGAGGATGTATCTATTACCTAACAATTGGTATACTCGTATAGGAATCAAAAACTGACAACTCTTAGGTTCACCATATATTAATAACGACCACTTATTAAGTGCCTTTGGACTCTTCAAAATGTCAAGAGGAGGTCTTCCTCTTACTTTCTTCGCTAATTGATTGCAACCAAATGTTGTCTGTTTCCGTTTAAGAAAAAAAGAAATAGAAGGTTTTGATAATTTTGGACGCACACTCAGTGTGTGCTAAAATTCATTGGCGGTAGGGTCATCTATGATTTTAGACTTACTCCAAACAACTCCTCGAAGACCGCAGGACATACACAGATATATTTTCGGCAAATTGGAATGAGTCTCGTGGAGATCTGAATACTAAAGTTAGGGAAGTCTTGTTAGTAAATGTAAAAGTAACAATTTCACACAAAAAAATTAACGCTTTTATTTCAAAACGAGGCCGCGAGGGCGTAGAATTCTCATAAGTGTCGTCCATTACGAATGTTTCAACAATGAGTTGTCTGCAGTTAGTCACACCTGTTCTCAGTAATCGCTGTCATATTAAATTCTATCATTTTCCTTCTAAAATCCAAGAGACATCGAATCTATAAAACAAAAATCTATTGTCTGTGTTTAAAAAAATTAATTCAACGATCCGAGTGTGAACCGGATTTTCTGTATACGTCTAATTTAGTTTGAAACTTGTTTTAGAATAGTTTTTTTGTGATAACAGACCATTATATAGCGGTTTCTTTATCTAGGAAACTATAAGGATTAAGTGGTAACTGCGATCATCATATTTTAAATTCTGGTTCATTAATTTTATGTTGTCGTTTCGTTTTGCATTTATTGTGGCGAAATTTATTGACGTTATATGACCGGTATTTTTTGTCTGTTGTTGTATTTGTCATTTCAAATTTATCTTCAATCGAAATCTAATTAATAATCATTCTTTGTCCTTCACTTTCGTACTTATAAATTCAAAAATAAAATGATACGAATCGGGATGGGTTCGAATGTCAGTTAATTATTTCAAGTTTTTGTTTGTTTTATATAATACTAGCAACCCGCCCCGACTTAGCACATGTACAAATTATACACCAAAACCTTCCTCATGAATCACTCTGTGACCATGAAAATCCGTTCAGTACTTTTTCAGTTTATCGCGAACAGACAGACAGACAGATGCGGCGGGGGACTTTGTTATATAATATGTAGTGATTAAAACTCTATGTAATATACTATAGCACTATAGCATACGAGATACTTTACGGCCGTCTGATCCAAAACTAGGCAGAGCCTGTACTATGGTAACCAGATAGCTGATAAACATAATATTTCTAAACATATACATATTATAGATATATTACACCCAGACACACAACAAATGATCGTGCTCATCACACAACTATTTGTCCTGGGTGGGAATTGAACCCACCACCTCTGGCACCGTAGTGAGGGTCACTAACCACTGGACCGGCTAGCCAAGTGACTCACTTCCAGCATTATCACTTCTTAAGTGATAAACGATAATTAATAATAACTATGACAACACGCCCGTTGTAAGCTTGATCTTTAACTAACATAGTATTTTATTTCTGCTAATAGGAAATATCGATAAAACTCCATAGACAATTGTATAGCGCATGTAAATAGCACAACTTTTTTAATCAACAGTAATGCATCTTTCGGGAATCGAATGACCGATGATGGTCACGGGTCATCTACATGTAATTCGATCAAAACGTCGGGTTACCAAAAAAGATATTGTACCTTCTAATTATTACCACGATTAAGTCCCGATTCACACATCACATAAGTACATATATAGTCGCGAAAGTTTAAAAACAATAATTCATCTAGGTATAATTAATATAAGGAACTCAGGAAATGGCGTAATCTGTATTAAATACTATAAATAGCCAAGACAAAGCAGCTCAGTACTGTTTTGTGCTCTATTTGTCAACTGACTTCCTTTTTTTTTATTCGGTGTAGTAGCTATTGACAAGTGTTACCAATAAATAAAAAATTTGAAACTTTTTTTCCTACCATATTGAAAACATGCAAAGTCATATACTACTATACAAATAAATAAAATTGAAGTATTGAAGTGTCTGTTTGTAATGTCCTAATGACAACATTTTACTAAATGCATCCGAATGTTTACACGGTACACACAAAAAAAAAACATTTTTCTTTAATTTTTGTCTGTCTATTTGTTCCGGCTAACCTCCGGAACGAAACTACTAATTTCCTCGGGGCTTTTACTGCCAGATAACTGGTGTTATAAGGAGTAACTTAGGCTACTTTTGTTTTGGAATTAGAATTAGTGTTCCGTGCAAAATATGTGCACGCTAGCAAAGCCGTGCGAAACAGCTAGTGTTTAATAAATGTGATCGAATTTACACCACCCAGCGAACACAAGTTCTTAAAGAGAACTTTTTGTCTGAAACATGATGTCTAGAGTGAATTGGGCCGATCGTTGTAAAAACCGTGATCAACATTGTACTTACTATAAATATATATATATAATAATGTATCTAATATATTTATATATAATGCATCTATAGCGATCCCTAGACGATCGCATGACATACTGAATCATCATGCTGCATGAAGGACCTATTGAGAGTCTATCATGCAGCATGATAATTCGCTTGGTAAAATCATTTTATTCAGTCGATATAGATAGTACAGTGAATAAGTCTTCTGCGATGGTTTAGAAATTTCTTTGTCAAAGGTAGACTTATAAAAATAAAAGGAATTGTCAATCAACTGCCAGCACGTACTTTGCATCCATAACAGCATGTAACGCATGTCATGCCGCATGATCGTCCGCTTAAAAGTAATAAAAGCTGCTAAAGTGTTTTATTCGTAAAAAAACAACTATTTTACCCTATTAAGTTATATAACTCAAAAACAATATATGATTACACACACTTAAGAAACTCTCGCATATGTGATGTATTCATATATGCGGTGAGGCTTTAACGGCGATGTCTAGTGGCTTAAGTATAGGCTGTAACAAATTTCAAATTAATAACGTACCTCTGCGCAAGCGCTGCTGTCTTCCGATTATACAGGCTGATGTGAAATAATTTTCTTTAAACTTTGTTTAAACAGTGCTTATATTATACATCGACAGTTTAACACACAGCGTAGATTTCAAGTTTTTCAATATCACTTGACGACATTACAGTGTTGGTTTTATCGCAATTTAAGATCGCTTAATAGCAACTTTAATGAACTACTTAATTTTATTAATTATATAGATTTTAATTGTCAGACCTCGGTGAAGAAGAAGATAGGTCTTGATTTGCCTTAATTGCTAGCATATGTAAAACAACATTTTTAATTACTTTAACAAACAAATATCGTTCTTATAATACAATAAATAAAACGAAATTTACTTTTACCGATTACAATTTGTACTTCATGTTTATATCGAATGTCAATGCGGAAATATAACCTTGACGCACGAAGTGCTACTACTGATTGATAGCCTTTGGATGAACCTTTCCGATTGTGACTATACCAACGACCTCTCGGGCTTCTATGAACCATTTATCATACCGTTTTAACTATGGTTTAGAAAAAGTTGAAATTATTTAAATCTTTAAAGAAAACAACACACTGTATGTAGCTAAGAACACCTGTTCGATTCATTTTAAGTATAAATAACACGATCGAGGTGAAATTACGTTTGTCCACAACTAGAAAGCAAGCATTGTGGCTTGTATGATTAATGAACGGGTTGCCGCTAGATTGGGTACTGTTTCTACTTCTTCCCATAGACACTACAGATAGGAAAAGGACAGGGGAGTTAATTTAGGATTAGGTCTTTTGTAGGGAATTGAATCCATTATTGTATTTTTTTATTTCTTTTCTTCATATTCCTCTTTTAAACAATGAATTAAAACGTTAGAAGAATGGAATAAAACGGGGTTACTGAAATCGCTAGTCCTATTGTTACTTGGTTCTTAGCAAATAAAAACACATACGATGTTTGTCTGAAGTTGTCTGAATCATTAGTTCAAATATTTTATTAAATTTTTAAATATAAGAACAAACATGGGAATTACTTATAATTAATACACAACATCGAGCGTTGGTGTTTTATGTCAACATGAGACGACCACCATCTTAGTCTACCCGTGACCATGGCTGCTGAAAAGCAACTGAAACGTCGGGACCAGTATAGATAGTAAAATAACACCAAATAAATCGCGATAGAATCCGTGAAAAATAGTTTTATTTCAATGTGTAACATTCGCGTAAACTTTCGACAATATCATTTAAAATTTACTAAAACTATAACGAAACAAAGTCCAAAGTCCTATTGAGAGTATTTTAGTTTCATACCGTAGATAGTAATTTTCATTCCAGGCAATGAATTTTTAAGGGTCTTTGTAATATAATTGTGAGTTTATTGAAAGCCTTATTCAGTAGCAGAATGCAGTGTTATAATTTTAAATCGATTCGACCCTAGTAGCTACTCTCATTCGATTAATGACTACAATTCGATTCGCCGATCGATTGTTATAGCGCCTTTTGTAATTGATTTACGTAACAGAAGTCGTGAAATTTTAAATTCGGAAGTATTTCGATTTTGACGGATCGATAACGTTTATCGTTTAAGTATTGCTCTAACTACAAGAAAAGGGTTTTGTAACTTAAATTGTATAACTGTAAAGAAACATTTAATTGATGTGGATACCTATAACCTGTGAATAAGAGCAAAGACATATGCACAGCCAAAGTAAGAATTAGCTATTGGAGTTATCAAAACGGCTCGCAGTTATTATCTATGATTTTGAAAATAGAATAATTTTTGAAGTGAAAACTTCTTTAGCGGCGTTGTGCACTTTTTGGGAGGGGGAAAAATGTTAAACTCGCGTCAGGACACGTGACCTGATCGAAAATTCCTAAGACGGAGCCGAGTTATTATATTTAAAAAAATATAACATTCGAAATTCAAACATTTATGAGCGGCCAGGAGCGAAGAACTTCCAGTGTACCCTATGTATACATTTAGATATGTTATTACCTATTTTCTATTTTTAACCTCATTATATATACTAGAGATCGCGTGGTGGTCGAATTTCAACCATGGTTTTTTTAGTGGCCAGTATAACTTGAGCTGTCATTGTATAGACTTACTTACCATGACAGGTAATGACATATACTGGACGCGTGTAATTTCATTAAGCCGTTTTCACGTAATTTTTAAAGTTGTAAGACATATTGTTTAAAAATTTTAGCATTCGTCACTTCTTCTCTGTATAAATTATAAGTGTGCGAAATTTCATACTCCTCCGTCTGCCCAATTTTCGTAAAAAGGGATCCAAAGTTTTCGTTTCACGTATTAATATATAGATATATATCTACAAATGTGTGTGTATATATTTGCAAATACATTAGGAAGTTATGTTTTCACTTCTGACGTGCAGTCCTACGGCTCACTGTTTTTTTTTTAATATTAACATCTGTTATTGAATGTGTGACAATAATATTTAAAAAAATATGTCATTATATCTTCAAAATCAACAGTTAAACAAATAATTCTTAGTTGGTTAGTTATTAATTTGTAATCGTAATAATGCGACGATATTCCGCTGCTCCACTTCCCATTGTCTCGGACACGAGATAAATCTTACCTAAGGAGGTCAGATACTGTGGTGTGACCAAAACTTACGGCACGAATATGGACTTTTACTTTTATTTCATACTAGCAGCGCCCCGCGGTTTCACCCGCGTAAGTCCCGATTCTGTTTGAATATCGGAATAAAAAGTAGCCTATGCGATAATCCAGGTCTCCAGCTATCTACATACCAAGTTTCATCGCAATCGGTTCAGGGGTTTTTGCATGAAAGAGTAACAAACATCCATCCATCCATCCAAACTTTCACATTTATAATTTTAGTGGGATTCTTACGACTAGTATTTTTGGTTTAGAAATTAGGTAGGTATATGAGTTATATTTCGCATACTAGTTGAGATATACTTAACTGTATAGAACAGCTACAAAAGATTGACATGGTATTTTCTTCATGAATGACAGAAAACAATTATTGAAAAAAAAAAAAGGATTTTATTTGTCACTGGTCTATATTTTTTCTTTCCTGCAGTGTTTTTCTCTGTGTAAATAACCTTGCATTTTGTGACTTTTAACTCCTCTACCACCCGGCAAAACACTTTAAAAATTTAAAGTCTCTTACTTGTCTCTTTAAAGATTATGCCGTAGAAAAACTATATCTCTTGTCAATTATTAAGTACAGTAAAGTCCTGAAAACTCATGGTCATCCTACTCAGACAAATGTCGTACCGAGATCACAGCATCAAATCTACCATCTAATCATTAACAATAAGAGCACCTGTTTCTATCTTGTGGTCTGTTAGCTGACGCTTGTCAGACTGGCTATTCCTGATAGTCTTGTAGATATGATGTAGATAATATAAAAGTGGCCACCGCGAAGATAAATCTATTGAGGCTAAGCAATTATTATATAGCCCAAATTTTTGATTGGTAAACATTTATTGAAGTTTTATAGTTGCAAGAAGTCTGATTGACTTGAAAATTTGCACACGTATGACAGATAGATGACAAAACAAGAAAAAATTGAAGAAATTTTACTATAAAAGAAATATAATAGTAAAAAAGACCTTACGCTTTTTTACAATAAACAAATATTTTGCCATTTTTATTACGTTTTAGCAAACGTAATAAAAATTAATAAATTTAATAATAAAATTTAAATGATTAGTAATAAATTTAAATATTTTTTTTTATTTTAATATCCGAAATATATTAGACAACGAAAATGGAAACCTCTGAATTATGAACAACAAGGGATTGAGAAGTGCAAATGCTTGACGAGTGGGCGCATAAATATAACTGTTTCGTGAACTCTTCAGATTATTGCTTACGAATTAATTCATTCTTCAGACACGCAAACCTCCCAAAAACAGAACCACAGTAATTAATTAAAATTATATTATCAAACTTTATGGTACGATTCCCACGCATCGAGATTTTACTAAGCGTTCTGTCCACCCCTAAAAGGATAATGCTGTGAAGACAAATATAGCTATCTGGTCATGCTTCTGTTTATCCATTTTTGATTTTCAATAGCGAATAATATACTTAACGTGTAATAAATTTTACAAGGTATGCGGTACAATCGAATCGGTAAACGAAAGATTGGGTCCATCTGGCTGGGGGAGCCAGATGGACTGAAGACCTGAGGAAGGCAGCTGTCCAGCACTGGACTGCAATAATGTGATTGATTGATGTGGTTCAATTTCACCTGTGAAATTTTCCATTAACAGATTACTCAAGACGTTTGGAAAACTTTGAATTAAACTAGTAGAACCTAAGAGTTATTATTACTTTATTATTATGGTTTAATTCCTCGACGAACAAAATCAAATCAAAACCATTTATTTCAATTAAACCAATAATAGGTATTTTTGAATTTGAGGAGTAGTAGTCAGTCAGACTAAGTCAGTCGTGAAGCTAGTTGCCTGTTCCAACACGTAGATCCTATGGAGAAGAACAGGCAAGAAACTCCAAGGACACTCTTTTTCAAAATGTTTTTTACAAATTTCTGGTTACATTGCTTATAAGCGTAAATATAATGTGAGGACAATTGAGTAGAGAGAGAGAGTAAAATACCTCGAACACTTAATCAACACCTCACACACAGCCGTTTGTCCCTGTACTATGGTAACCAGACTCCTGAATCATACTTATATATTACTAAATACATATATATATATATAATATAGATAAATTACCACCAGACACAGAACAAATGATCATGCTCATCACACAATTATTTGTCCTTGGTGGGAATCTAACAGTCAGTTTAAATAGTTGATTTTAAGTGTTTGGTGAAGAGCTTAAAATTAATTAGATGGGTTCTTAAAGTGTAGCGTCTTTACATATTTTTACAAAAAAGAGATTTCTTCATTCGGTACAATTTATCTTGATTTGACTGAACAAATTAAATTACTAATAAAATGTTTCATTTGTTATTTAGAAATATATAAATATGTTTATCAGTAGTCTGGTTACCATAGTACAGGCTCTGCCTAGTTTGGGATCAGACGGCCGTGAGTGAGATGTGTGGATTTATTATATACAGTTTGTAGCAATGACAGTATAATTCTATTTCTGGTCTAATAGCCTTTCAGAAATAATTTTAAGGAGTCACAATAGCATTAGTAAAAGCAGTTTTAGATATTATGACAGTTATAGTGTAGGCAGATCTCGATAACTAGTTTGTATTGGCAGTCAATTAAGAGCATTGTTAGCTTAATAAATCATTGAACGAGATATTATTTATGTTTTATCTGATCTCACTGAATACGTATCTGGATTAAGATAGGCATTGTTTTAGGATATTTTTAATCGACTAAAAAAGAAGGGGGTTCTTAAGTCAAAGTGTTACATTAGTGTAGGAGTTTGGTTAGGCAAACAAGTTTATTTTTTAATAATAGCTCGCGTGTGGGTATATAACAAAAGTAGCCTAAGTTACTCCTTATGACACCAGCTATCTGACAGTGAAAGTCGGAAATCGTGGTAATCGGTCCAGCGTTTCTGGAGGTTAGCCGGAACAAACAAAAAGACAGACATACATTTTTAAAACAGATTTTTTGGCATATAAACATTCGGATGCTTTTTATTTTATTATGACCTCACAAAGAGACACTCTAATTTTGTTTATTTGTATAGATTATTTTTGTATTTTTAGTTATTTTCTACTTTCGTCAGTTTAATTTTTTTTATTTTTTTATTTAAGTACCTTGATTTTTATAATTTGGTAATTGGTATGTATTTTTATCACTGTAAGGGTATCGTTCAATCATTTTTAGGGTTCACCTCAGTAAGAATTTCTCATCTAGTCCACAGCAATTGCACACATTAAAGAATATCAATTACACACGATTATCAGGCATTTGCTGAGCTTTATCAGGTTTCATTTTTGCATAGCTCATTAAATCATTTGTCACACTGTGTCACACTCAACGTACAAAAACAATATTCACCTTTCGTAACATGTGAGCAAGACAAGTGTGTCTCAATCTTTGAGCAACTTATCATAAATCTAAATCAAGATAAACGACATTTAGGGTTTTAATGGGGCTCTCGATTTATTAATGTACCGTACAAATGGTTTACAACATGGTCCAAATACAAGCGTAAGCGTGGAGCGAGATGGGTTTCAAAAGCGATGAGCTACATACTTGTAATAATAGTATTAAAAAACAAAAACAAAAAACACACTAGCAAACCGAACTAAAAAGTATAAAATCGGTTATTATACGTTTAAATAGTTCGCTTTGTTGCCTGCCTGCCAGGCAGCCTGTTTTTATTTTGTTTTTCAAAACTATAATTTATTTTTAAATTTTTTAAGTATGTTTCGTCGTCGTTCTTTTGATACGTGTGTAATTTTTCTAATAAATTGGACATCTTAAGTTAATGTAAACTTTAAAATGTGTTTAAAATGTAAATAGATAGATAAATACAAGTTAAGTTAACATGAAGCGTGTAAAACGAGGCCATAGAGTATATTAGTCACTACAATAGTTGCTTTCTGAAGTAACAAAAAGAAAAACGTAGGAAGTTAGTAACTCTTTGTCAATTCATTGGTTTGGTACTATATGCACAAACACAACAACCTACTAAATAAACAAGTACTAAATAAAATAGCACATGCATTTTACACAGTTGCATAATTGTTAAAAAGAAGTCTAATCTGCAAACAAACTGTAAATAAAATTGTTTGTTATATCCCTACTAATGTATGAATGATAATAATTTTCAATCATTTAAATTTTATACACTGATAAATGGATTCACATCTCACTTGCTTGAAATGTTTGAGATAGTCTATATCACCTGATTGGTACTTTTTTACACATTTGATCCTGATATTTTTAGCAGAAACAAAAAAAATGCCAAATTAGATAATGACATCTGTAACATGTTGCATAATATCTTTAGTTGTTACATTTTGATACGAATTTTTTGTAAATATATCAGTCAGTACAACACGCCCCGCTATACGCCCTCGCTGCCGCTTGTCATCCCCACTTTCACTTACACTTGGGCCGCAGACTTAAGAATGTTGACGATTACGGTGGAAGGCGTTCCTTTGTTATCGGAGTTTTTGATAGTTATTACCTAATGAAGGATCGGGTTACAATTAATTGTAGTGCTGGTGTATTTATTGCATCTGGTGGATCGGATTGTAAACCGTTATTTATTGGACAATCGGGCTATATTTTGTTGTTGTTCGGTAGCAACATGTTGAGGTAGATTTTTAAGAAATGTTATCATGTAATCGCTTCTTTAGCAAGTAGTTTACTACTATGCTTGTCCCACTTTTACATGAACTTTAAAAAACAAAAGAAAAACCTCAATCGAACAGTGGGTCTTGGGATAAAGTTTGGGCAAATGTTTGCGTCCGAGCAGGTCAAGTAATGTCATTGGGTTTTCCTCTTAATTCTAATTTAGTTTAATCTTTAACTATTACTTTACGAATCCAAAACCATTATTTATACTTTTCATTACCACAAATCTGAAGGTCAAATTTAATTTACTTTGGTACCGATGTACAAGGTTTACGGAGGCACCCACGCATGTGTAGTTAACAAAAATCACGCCATTAAATGTATCACATCACACATTGTCTTTTAGGTGTGTCTTTGTTCCATTTGGTCGTAACTCTGGCACAGATTAAATAGTTAAACAAACGACTTACTTCATATTTTTAAACAAATAGCAGGTATCGAAACAATTGAATAAAGTGCGATAATCATCTCACGCCAACGCAACACGGCTAGATAAATATGCCTATTGAACGCGCAATTAAATATGTGTCTAATCACTACACACAATAAGAGCGCTTTTTATATTGATTGGCATCAACGGATAGTACTCATGATGCGCGTATAGTCATTAATGTGCTTACTGTTTAGGTGCGCAGACAATTAAGTCTGCTATGACTTCTCAGTCTAAACACCCAGGTCTCAGGTCTGTCTGCGTACCTTGTTACCTTAGTGTTCATAGTTGTTAGGTAACAAACAACTTTTTATAGTGACTGTATCAATATTAGACATTTTAATTTATTTAATAAATATAATGACTTGACAATCGCATACTGCTATACATAGAGCTCTGAGTGCTTTATTTATGTTTTTGTATGAATAAATTTGGCTCGCTGGCACTATGTTTAATTAGAACTAATTAAAATAGTTCAATATTCTTATGTGATTATGTTGCCGTGCGATAAGCCAAGTCATTCTATTTATTAAAAAAATAAAGATGTCTAAAATTAATACGGTCACTTTAAATACTAATTAGGTAAAAATTAAATGTTTGTTAACTAATTAGGTAACAACTTTTAAACTTTCGCGTTCCATGAAATAATTATGTATTTAGGGGAATTAATGCGATCACGAAACGTCAAGCAATTCAGAGGTATGACCGCGTTAATTCCCGTAAATACATAATTATAATTAGGTAACGATTATATCTCACAACTTTTTGTGGTAGAAGACCTGCGTTGCGAGACTTGCATTCTTTTACACGTTACATTGATGGGATAGTTATTACGTGTTCCTAATGCTCAAATATAAAGTTTACGATTAAAAATTACTATTAATACGGACCATTAGAACACTACCTGTTCAACGTTCAAGTTCTAAACATAGTTACGTAACAATCTCCTGACGCAATGTCCAGTGTTGTAGGCTTGACGCAAACAGAACTAAATGCACACAGCAAGCTGTCAGCTTCCATTGTTAGCATTCGAAACAGCCAACAATAACGTCCGGTGGGTGTGACAACATACAAAAGGCTTTTTGGAAGTCATTCCAATCACAATTACGGTAACTTTTGCAATCATTACCTAAAATAGGGCATTTACTAGGTTGATTTTTATCAATTCATCAACGGTAATTGTGAAAAATAAAATGTGACTCAAATTTTAAATATGATAACGAAAGAGTAAAAACAACCTCCAAACATCACTACATATTATAAAACAAAGTCCCTCGCCGCGTCTGTCTGTTCGTGAGAAACTGAAAAATTACTGAACGAATTTTCATGCGGTTTTCACTAATAGACAGAGTGATTCATGAGGATAGTATTTGGGTATAATTTGTTAAGATTTTGTGTTAATTGATTGAAATATGTTGATGATTGTTGAAGATGTCTCTACTACCCGTGCCAAACCGGGGCAGGTTGCTAGTTATAAATAAAAGTGATTAATTACGTGCCATGTGCACAAGTTTTTTTGTTATTTAATTAAGAATACTAGTAGTCACACATTAGTAAGTAATTCTTGGCAACCTCTCCAGATAAGCTAAATGCTTGTGTTAGGAGTAAGTTCACATCGAAAACACCCAGAGCATTTCAAATAGACAAATATATCAGTATGTACGTGTTTAAGAGGTAGGAGGAGAAAAAAAAGGATTTTTTTAACACAATTCATAGATTGAAGATGTTATTCCTGGTTTTCTGCGCAATATCACGACAGCTGTTGTAGAAAGTCACACTAAGCAGGACTTGACCGCCAGACCTTTGCTACTATGTATCATTGGGTCAGGCTACGTGGAATGACGACTAAGAAACAGTTTTCAACAATGTTGTAACAACGGTACCTGCAGCCGGTCTTCACATAGAATTTTAAACATCAGCGATTGGCAAATTTTATTACTTTTATCTTGATGGGCAACGAAGTAGAAAGGTTCAAGGATTCAAGACACCATTCGAATCTTGTGCGATCCTTGCTGAAACCACTATCAAAATAACAGTAATCGCATATTCTCTCTCTTCTTTTCTCACAAATTCAACCACGTTTATGAAAACTGCCCCGTTTCTAAAGGTCGTAGAATTGATCTATTAAATATTAAAATAATTTTTAAAAATGGTATAATGAATTTAGTATGGGCAGGGCACATAGTAGGTAGAACGGATGGTCGATGGGCCCGAATAGTTCTGGAATGGAGAGCACGGACCGGAAAGCGCAGCTTAGGACATCCATTATCGCGGTGGACAGACGGCCTGGTAAAGATCGCAGGACGTCGGTGGATGCAGGCCGCTTCCAACCGGTCTTCTTGGAAGTCATTAAGGGAGGCCTATGTCCAACAGTGGACGTCCTATGGCTGAAATGATGATGATAATGAAAGTTCCACAAATTATAGCATTCTACCAAAACACTAATCTCTTCAGCTATTCGATTTTAGTATAGATATAAGTAATGTCGTTATAGGTCCTTGGAATCTCGACTTGGACTTTTTTTTTTAATTTAGCGGGCAAACGAGCAGACGGGTTACCTGATGGTAAGTGAATACCTTCCATAGACACTTGCAACTCTCTAGAGTCACACGCGCTTTGCCGGCCTTTAAGGTCGGAATGGTGGAAGGGTGGGAGTAGGGAAATGAGGGGAGTTGGGTTTGGACTACCGGTAACCTTACTCACTCCGCGAAACACAATACAATCATTGCTTCACGGCCGGCTTTCTGTGAGCCTGTGGTATCATACGTGCATAAGCATGGCTCTCTCACTATAAAACTTGAGCAGTATGACGTCAGCGCAAGTAGCACAACCGGTGTTACTACTTATATACATCCTTATACTCACGCCTGTATCCCCGTAGGGGTAGACAGAGACGTATTTAACAGTCACATTTTGCCAACTGTAATTTGATGCCACTTATGTAATAGGGGGCAAGATAGTTGCCATCAACTAGGCATTGTGGGGGTTAAAGATGAAAAAAATGAGAGTATATTCAAAGGGGAAGGTTTTTAGGTAAGGGTTATTAGTTATTACTTATACGAATGGATTGGAGAGTGTAAGCAATAGCTCGAGAAGAAAAAAAAATTAAAAGAAAAAAAAATGGTTTGGGTCGCACACCAAGCCATCTAACTTGTTATAATGTTACTAAATGGAACAAATCTGTTTTACTAGTTAAATCTGTGTTACTAATGGAAGTGAACATCGACTGCCATTAGACAGCAAAAGACTTCTGACTTACCCACGCGACTTATAACTGATGCTGTAGACCTTTGCTATATCTATACTAATATTATAAAGCTGAAGAGTTTGTTTGTTTGTTTGGTTGAACGCGCTAATCTCAGGAACCGCTAGTTCTAATTGAAAAATTATTTTAGTGTTGGATAGCTCATTTATCGAGGAAGGCTATAGCCTATTTAACATCACGCTACGATAAATAAGAGCGGAGCATCAATGAAAAATGTTGCAAAAACGGGGAAAATTTACAATGCTAGTTATTCCTATTAGTGAGCTGAGTTGCCAAAGCTCTGCCGCAGGAAAATTGGGTCAACAACGCACGAGACATTATTTTGTGTTGTGCGTTTTTATATCTATTTTAAAACTATAGTATTTTACACTTTAAGTACCCACTTGTCAAATATCTAAACATGACACTGAATTTTTGATAGTGATGTTTTATTTACAGTACGCAAATAAATACGTTTAACAATCATGACGACAAGGGTGCATTCACTTTTTAATTAATTAAATCTATTCTCTGACATATATGCATTATAAATGATCATAAATTATTACTAGGATTAACTACCTATGAAGCAAACAGTGATGGGATAGTACGTTGAGTACATATATCGATAATGGAATCCTAAGTACCTAAAATTAAAGTTTGAAATTATAATTAGTTTAGTATATTTATTTATTTACAAAATTTTGCAGACCCTACTGCCAAAGGTGCACTAATTATTACTGAGGTCATTGACGGCGCGAAAATTAATCAAAAGATAGTAAAAACACCGAAAAACAACAATCAAATCGCAATAAGAATCACATTCGAAAATCTAAAACCTCTCGTCCTTTTAATTAAAATCGAATTAAATATTTCAAAACTGAGCCGCTCAATCAAATCTATTCTCGATATGCTATTTTAGTGTTGGCTAACCACCAATTACAATCTTTTCAGTCGTTAGCCTGCTTCGAATCACAATAGATGAGTAGATGAACAATCAACAACGAATTAGTTATTCGAGTCGATAGATCGGACGAAATCAAACAATCAACTCGAAACTATTTATTGACTATGAAAAATCGCAAACTACCTCTATAAAATGTACGGAACAGGTACAGGGTTGCCACTATTGTTTTGTGTTGATTGATTGATGTACGTATTGTATGAACCAACAAAGACTCAAAATATGCTCTTACGATTGTTTTATTATATTTTTACGAGCTTTATTGGATGTATATTTACCTTGTGTGTGATTTCATTTCAGATAATAAAAACATCACTTATTGATATTTCTCATTAAATAGTTTATCTTTTTTATAAACCTTTGAATATAAAATTTCGTTGTAGATAGGCACCCCTTCCCCCCTTAAGGGCTAAACCGATTTTTAAGATTTTTTTTATCGTACTTTGAAGTCAACTGTATTCCTTTTAGTGATATTAACCGGTAGTTGGCACTGCTGTCATAATCCAGTTAATAACTTTTAAATGTTCAAAATCACTATTTATCTTGAAGCTGCGGCTATATAATAGCGCCTTTGCCTTTAAAATCTAAAGGTTGAGGTCTCTAATCACACCCAAAACACTATCGAAGTGTACCTTTAACACTTTTAATAAGAAGCCGAATAATTATGGCCAACAAGGCAATCAATCTTCTTATATCATTTAAAAAAAAAGGCAACCAACCCTGAAACGCTCAATATCACAAACCCACAAATAAAAGTGGATAATTTTCGAGCAGTGCGCATCACTAATGATAGTTTATACTAACTGCACGCGCCGCGTACGCATGCCACCAATTATAATCAGGAGCGGTTCCACGTAATTATTTCCATGCCAGATTTGGGACGTGTCCGTTTTAATACGCCACGATTGTGATACAATGATGAACGCCGTATTTTTACGTTCCATTTTTGTTTTTTTTGTTAGATATTGGCGGCGTTTTGGCGGTGTTATATGTTGATTGAAGAATATTTGATTGGAATTTTTACAGACGAGTGGAACGAAATAATTAGGATATTTTTTTTGGGATTATTGAAATGAATTTTAATATTCTATTCGTAGTTACTTCTAGAACGTAATAACAATAATTTATCTCTTTCGTAACAATTAAACAAATTAAATTTATTTTTTTAATTTCTTCTCAACGTGTACTAAAATTGCTTGGTATTAGGTATTAGGGCTTGGTAGATTTCTGGGCAATTCAGAGCTTCCCAACCGGGGAAGTATTGAAAACCTACAGAAAATTGCTACATTAAGCGATCTTAGTAAACTGTTGTATTTGTACTGCTGAGAATTGTTGCTACAGTACCTTGGAAAAGATAGATAGTAATTTACAAGTTACAATATTCGTAAGCATTAAGAAAGTATTGTGTATTTTTTAAGTCTCTCTTTGTATCTCTTTGCTGGAGGACAACCGATCGGTCCTAGAAAATACAAACGGTTACAAAAACATATAAACTAATGAATACACACTCACCCTAAATGCGGAAATATTTGTTCGTGGGAGAGCCATGCTTCGGCACGTATGGGTCGGCTCGACCGGAGTGAAGCAATGATTTCATTGCTTTTCACCTAGGGGGCTCCAACCCTTCACTCTCCTTCTCTCTCCTCTTCGCCCCCTATTCCCCACTTACCCTACTCTCACCTTAAAGGCCGGCAACGGACTTCTGACTCTTGAGTTTCAGGTGCAGGCGGCGGTAGACATTTACCATCAGGTCCGTATACCCGTCTGCTCGTTTGCCCCTATACACCATAAAAAAAATAATGTATAAAGGTATTTTTTATCCTAAAATAAATTAAAAACATGTGAATTTTGATCACCAACGTCAAAATTTTGGTTGCGGAAAAAACACTATTTTCAAAATCGGATCAGTATTCTTAGAAACATACCAACTTTACCTCTTAGTAATATTAGTATAGATAATTCTTTGTGTTCGTTATAACAGGGTAAATGTTGAATACAAATAGCTATAGCTTTGAAAGAATTCACCATTTTAATTCATTGCATGGTTCAATACAGATTTTACTATTAAATAGTCTGCCTACAAACGCTAATGATAACCAATCGAAGCGGTATTTTTCATTATACTTCACAATCAGGCATCAAACCGGTTGTCAGACCATCCTACGTAGGACGAGCCTTATCGCTCGGTTTCAAACTAGAATTGTAACTTAACTCAATACGGTTGTGCAAGTTGATTTTAAAGTATTGCTAATGCAAGGTGCGGTTGATTTGTTAAGGGTTCATTGCAGAATAATATTGAGGATATTCACTCAAACACTCGAGGTAGGTGAAGCGACAAACAAATATTTTATTCTCCAAATAGCTAGTGGTAATAAAGCTTTCAAAATCGAGGCACTTAAGGTGTTTTTGATCCATCAAAAACTTAATAATTTCACAGGAGTTACTGCTGGTACAGGGCAAGGTATGAAGGTGGCTTGCAAGAGGCAACGGAGCGCTTGCCAGCGAGCTAATCGTGAAACATACCTCAGAATTTATGGGTATTGTTCACGATTACCTAATTATAGTAGTTATGATTGACACAGAAGATAATTAACTAATCCTTGCAGACTTACAGAATTATGTTCTTTACCTTGAGCAAATATGCTGTAAATGCGCATGTGAGTTTGACAGTTTATTTCGCTTTCACGCCTTAATTTCTCAACCGATCCTCATAAAATTTTGCATACTTATTATAAGAGTACGAATCTGTATGAAAAGGAGATGGGGTACATTTTTTCTTGAAAAAAGTACTGTTCTCGAACGATACTAAATTCATTGACAAAATCTACATTCAAACGAGCAAGCCACGGGCAAATGCTAGTAATGGATTATCTTAACAAATGTTCAAACTTCACAAAAATGATGTTTGCTAAAGATGTCATTTTTTATTTACATTTCGAACTGCATCAAAACATCTGACAAACACAAAAAGCAATGTATTCCAAAGTTTCAAACAACGGAATTGAAATCGTTAGAGGTTAGAATAGATCATTTAATAAGGATTATTGTTTAATTCATTTCTTTTACAGGTATGTACCTGGATTTGCAGCATGACAATCTTCATTGCATCCACATAGGTAAAGTACTCACATTGATGCGGTTAAAAATGTATGTACGGATTATGAAAGTATTTTGTTAGTACGTAGTAGTTAGTTTTGTATTCTACTTTAACAGCATTTTGGACAGCCGACAATTATACTAACTTTTAAACTTTCGCGTTCCATGATATAATTATGTATTTCACAGGCTGTGACCACGGCCAGTGCAACCTGGTCGAAACATCAGGCAATTCAGAGGTGTGTAATACCTTTTCGTGATCGCGTTAATTCTAGTGAAAATACATAGCCGACACTTATATAGGGAGCAGTGGTAGCAGAGTGCATCTTGTCATGCTTTAATCAAAACTTGTCTGCTAATCAATAACGAATACGATATAATATCTGCCGTTTATTAACCCACATTCTAAAAATACTTATTTTCATTTCACATAAGTTATTTAACTTTAATAATAAACTCACTTCAAGAAATGACGTAATTGCAAGTCAAATCTTCAGTCATCAACTCATCATCCTCACCATTCAGAATTCAAGCCTTGGATAAGATAAGATAAGATAATTGTATTTGCTTAAACATGAGTATGCACACATAAGTATACAAGATTGGAAGTAAAAGGTTGGAATTAATATAATTCACTAAGCTAAACTCCATTCACCTATTTTAAAAACAGAAACTAAACTTACATCTTCTACAGTAAAGGAATATCTGTAAGGTGCGCTTGCGCAAGGTTCGCGCACGTTCAGTTGTTCGATTCGGATTAGCGAATGAGTTTACTGGCTATTAGTGCGTGATTTATGATGTGACTCGCAACGAAGCCCCGATGGACCGGGACGGCGCTGCGTGAGATCTAGAGATCGACTATGTTATCGATAAAGAAATAATAGTAATCGATGATTTTAGAATTCATCGATACGATTATACCCAACACAACACCTTCAACTACTTTTTATGACAACTAAGCATTTAACTGGAAGCCGTGTTATATGTTCTTGTCAATGTTGGTCTAAAAGAGAAACAAAATATGATTAAAATACAAAATAAATGTGATATTAAGGAATGGAATTCAAAATGTGATCATGACTATTGCCAGTTAATAAATCTATGTTTCATACAGATAAGAATGAGTAAAAACTTGTTTATCGTAATTTCGATTTGGTATCAACAATAATTTAAAAACCAACTAAATTTTAAATAAAATTCATTCGATACAATATCTGTCGACTAGTGCCCTACACTAGCCAGCCGTCGACCGGTACAGGTGCGTTAGGTTCTCACCGCTACGCGTACGCAACTAGCGCTACACACACGACGATTTGTCCGGAGATAACCATCTCCAGATTGCCACTTTATTTGTCGCTTGCTGATATTGCTGACCAGAAATTGGAATGAGGTTATATTTTACCCAATTTAGTTAAGATAGTTTGATATTTTTTAGAGTGTACAATAATAAAATCTTATTTATATTCTTTAGAGCTATAAGTTTTCGGTTAAAATTAATGTCCTCAATATCAAATTTCTTGTCTTCTAAAGAAACATAATTTGTCTGTAAAAGATAAATGATCATTAAAACAAATATCGAACATTAAAAGTTAAAACGGAATCGCTTCTTTATCTACCTCTTCCCGTCTCCCTCTATCACATCACTAATGATAGCTGTCAAACGTCTAGAAAGCGCTATTAGCCGGAATGATTCAATTAAAATGAGTTATGGACCATCGATATTTATCGATCCATTTGTAAGTAGGTACTTCACTATTCGAATTAGTAACGATGTACTTCCCTTCCCTATCTCTAAATCGCTTTTCTTAATGTTTTTATTTGCATATAAATTTATAGACTAATTAATTGTCGTCAGCATACGGATCGGGCTCTTTTAGTATTTTTATTGTCACTAGATTACTGTCGTTAAAGAATATATGTTTTTTAGAGGCAGAGTAAGTATGACAATTAAAAAAATATATTAATTTTTTTTTAAATGTCAGTTGAGTATTTGCGATGATAATCTTTATGTCATCATCAGCTTCCGCTTAGTATCTTTCGTGCTTATATTAAAAACACTGGGATAATTAACGCCCCGATTTATAACGAACGTAAAACTAATTAATATTCCATATAAATATAAAAAAAATGTTAGATTCATCTGCATAGCCAATAATAATTAATGTACCTAGATTACCAAATCAAAATTATACAAATATTTCTCAGGATGTAATAAATTACATTAAAGCTTGTCATTACTTTAAGATAAACGAAATAACAGGCATTTTAAAAAATAACATCTTAAGGCAAAATATTTTGCAAAAGAAGTCTTGTATCTTCTAATATCTGCTAGACAAGTTTAAACTAATTATGTTATTATATTCAAAGTTACAGGTTAATAAGCGATTACAATAGTCCATTTATCTTGAGACATATCTCGAGATTGTATCTCTGTATGAAAGTACAAAGCAAACATGGTGCGGATGACCAGAGCCGTGTATGTGACATTTATTCATAGCCTCGACTTTGGATTATAACAGTAATAATTATTGTAATAATACAAAAAAAATATTTTTATTATTATATATAAATGTATTTTATTTCATTTTATAAGTGGTCGTTTTGTTTAAAACATTATAAAAACAATTATGGTATTCAATTATTATTTAAAAATGAACTCTAACAATTTTTAAATACTGTTATTTTCAAATGTTTTAAAGAAGTACTTCGATAGTGGACAATAATTGACGTCAAACATTTTTTGCTTAATTATAATGTACAAAAAAATAATATATTCACCGTTAATAACTGACCATAAAATTTAAAATTAATAATAGACAGAACCATTTCACATTCCAAATACATAAGACAACAGTAACCTATCATCATTTCATTAATCAAACCTAAACCGCTACTCAAAACAATCAAAATATTAATCAGTTATTTCTATGAAAGAGAATTTTTATTATACAAGAAAATGCGCTGCCGATCGGCCACGTCGACAATGTTTAGCGTGCAATAAATTATGGCCGCACTATAGACTAGGCTGTGTAAAAAATTATGTAGAAAGTAGTATGACAGCGCACACAACTGGCCGGTTCGTTGATTAGGTGGTTCTTTGTATAGATACGAAATGACTGGATATGGCTTCTATTAGATTTTACTTAAGTCCTTATGTCAATAGGAGCGTCATTCGTTTATGTTTTATACTAGCAGCGCCCCGCTATTTCACCCGCCTAAGTTCCGATCCCGTGGGAATATCGGGATAAAAAGTAGCCTATGCATTAATACAGGTCTCCAGTTATCTACATACCAAGTTTCATCGCAATCGGTTCAGTGATATTTGCGTGAAAGAGTAATAAACATCCATCCATCTATCCATCCAAACTTTCACATTTATAATATTAGTGGGATTTTATATAAAGACTAACAACCCGCCCGGCTTCGCACGGGTAGCAGAGACATCTTCAACAATCATCAACATATTTTAATCAATTTACACAAAATCTTAACAAATTATACACTTTGACCTTCCTCATCAATCACTCTGTCTGTTAGTGAAAACCGCCTGAAAATCCGTTGAGTAGTTTTTCAGTTTATCGCGAACAGACAGACAGACGCGGCGGGGGACTTTATAATATGTAGTAGTAATAGAAAAGTCCGTTTCTTTTTTTTGTAGATGGTCATATTCACAAAACTTAACAAGACTAATATCGGTCATAGTTGTGTTGTGTTTTGTGATAGAAGTTTACAGTTACAGAGTCCGAGTCAATCATAATACTAGTTTAATAACATGGATTAATCATTTTTCAAAAGAAAACGCCGTCAAAAAAAAATTTAGAAGAAAATCGATTAGTAAATCCTTTAACAAAATCATTACATAACTAATTAAACCTTAAATCCACTATCAAACAGTGCAAGTTTTAGAAGATATAGGTAATCGTTTACATAGCATGTGATTATTTGCTACCCTTGCAGTGTAAAAGTGTCTAAAAATAAAACAATTAGTAGTGCTTTAATTTTAGCATATTATGTAAGTATTTGTGGTATTGTTTCTCTGATATGTTTGAAGATAACGTCACAGCTTCGTCGATATTGAGGCAAAGACTAAAAGCCTTCACTTATGCTAAAGTTCCACCTAGTAAACATAGAAAAAAAAACCTGTCTGTCTTAAGACTGCACGTCAGAAGTGAAAACACATACACACACATATAAATAATAAGGAGTAGACAAAACTCAATGTTTAGATTAGCGCCCTCTAGTGGATCTATATATGTATTATTAGCGTGACGGTAACGAGTTCAGTGCTTCTTCCCCATAGCAAAAGTGCACAAACGTGCCCTTACTCTCTTTGTAAAATTAAAAACTGTTAAATGTACAATGTCACTTCCAGGTGGTATTTATAACAAGATGAGTCTATGTTCCATCCAGCTCCTTTTACTGTTAGTTGTAAATAGATATAGTGAAGATTAAGGATTTAACTGTTGGCTGGTATATAGTCGGTGATGATGATCAAATGATTGCGAAGCGCATTAGTGACAAGTGATTACTTGTTTTATTATAGTTAAAATAAAAGTTTTTTAAGTTCCTGGTACACGTAATAAAAGCGTTTATATGTTTATTTTTAACCCCCGACGCAAAAACGTCGGGGTGTTATAAGTTTGACGTGTCTGTGCGTGTGTGTCTGTCTGTGGCATCGTAGCTCCCGAACGGATGAACCGATTTTGATTTTGTTTTCTTTGTTTAAAAGGTGAATTAGTCGGGAGTGTTCTTAAATATAATTCAAGAAAAGCTGTTCAGCCGTTCGAAGATCATCAGCTCTTTTCTAATCGTTGAAGGGATTTTCGAGTCGAGTGTTTTAAATTGTAAATTTATAGTTATTATTATTTACTTTATGTACAACATGTACAGAGGTAGAATTAGTGGCAAAGACTCTACCAGTCTACCTTAGTCTCTACTACTCTTCCCTCTATTGAGTTGCAGGTGCTGATGAGCGGCGACAGTCACTTACTATCAGGTGACAAGTCTACTCGTTTGCCACCTATCCCATAAAAAAAGATCAAAATTATCTTAATATATACCTATATATACACAGGCAAACATACATATACAGGATGTTACAGCAAGGTGTGCTCATATTTCAAGGTCGTTGTTCGACCCCGTAAATAACATACACCGCTAACAATTTTAGGAAAATTCGTGATTTTTAATGAGAATAAGAAATCCTGTTTTGAAACTGACAAAAAAAGTGTATGTGTGCAATTCACACACGGCAGAAGTGAAACTTCAGAAAAACAGATCAAGATATACAAAGAATGGCCTGAATAATAAACAGTATGCGAACCTGAAGTCCAGTTACAACTGTACACAACTTTCAAAACAAACAATACTTCGTTTTCATTATAGGTTAAGGTTGGAATTAAATGTAAATTTGTAAAGAATTGTAACATTAGAAAAATGCACAAAAATTACACCACGTTGACATTTACATATAGTACGCAGGCGCAAAGATAAAGATTAGTAGTACGCAGGCGCAAAAACAAAGATTATAGGAACTTTATCGTAGGAACTTTATCGTGATGCTTAAGGTTCAACGAATTTCAAATCACAACGAATAAAGAAGTTTCACTTCAAAACATTTTTTTTTAAATCTATATCAACCATTTGTCGGCTACACATAACTGTATATATACACATATACAGTGACACACATATACATAAGCGTTACTTATCGCCAATATCATCACGTCAATCATCACGTCATCATATCAAACGGACCCTGCAGATGTTTTCCACACAAACAGAAAAATAAATCTGAGATGTCATATTCAACAGTAAACCAACAAGGTATAATATAAATTATTTAAATTTCCCACCATAATAATATTTCATACGTGTTTAAGTTTTTATTATGGTGTTGGTAACATGTGCTATGGTATATGAGCGCGATAAGGTCTAAGGTTAATTTGTTCACTCCGCTTCAAGTATAACATTAAAATAACTGACTTGTATCAAATTGAATAAATTTTATTCATTATTTTAAATTCAAAGTAGGTGTAAATAAGTGAATCTAATGTGTTGTTTTAATGTTTTATTTCTATTTATGTCTTTTAAAAATATTCGTTTGAAAATGTCAGGAATTTAAAATAAACTAGTAATAGTATTAAAATAACTGTGCAGATTTCTGGTTAGTAAGTATAAAAATACTAAAAATGTAAAAAATATTTGTAATATTTCCCTGCATAAAAAAGTTATTTTTAATTTTTCATTCGTTACCGAATTTTATTCGGTAACGAATGAATAATTAAAAATAACTTTTTTTTTTAACCGACTTTAAAATAGGAGGAGGTTCTATGTTCCACTGTATATTTTTTTTATGTATGTCCACCGATTACTCAAATACGCCTAGACCGATTTGGAAAATTCTTCTTTTGTTTGAAAGGGTATACTTCCCAGGTGGTCCCATAGTCATCAGATCAAGATTTGATCATGTGATCCTGGAGAAATCACACTTGCAGCGATTTGGGTATTTTGAGACGCACTGAAGTCGGTGATACTTTTTTAAAAGATAATTAACCCCAACGGTGAAGTGATATTTCAGTTTCAGGTGTTCAGTCACAAGTGGATCTATTGCAAGGGACTCGGGTATACCTTAAGAAGGAAGCACTCCTCTTGATTAATAAATATTCAGAGAATAAGTCATGTAACCTTGTTGTTAAGAAATGGTTTCGACCAGATTTCGTGCCTTCAACAACCTGTTATGATTTGTGTTAAGTACAAAAAATAACACGTTTTCAACCATTCCTCACTACATATTATAAAACAAAGTCCCCTGCCGCATCTGTCTGTTCGCGATAAACTCAAAAACTACTGAATGGATTTTTCATTTTACCAATAGATATAGCGATTCATGAGAAAGGTTTAGGTATATCGCTCGTTTGCGAGAATATCGACATAATTCAAAATTCAGTCGAATTGAACTAAGTATGCCAAACGATCATAAATCTTTGATGTTTTATGGTGAAAAAAGATGCAACGCCGATTTCGTACTGACGTTCGAAAGCGACAAGTTCATTATATATTTAGAACAAAATACTCTAGCGGAAATCACAAAACATTGCCCTTCTCTAAAATCAATAATTTTTAGTTATGTCGCTATTGTCGCAAACGAGCGATTATAATTTGTTAAGGTTTTGTGTAAATTGGTTGAAATATGATGATGATTATTGAAGATGTCTCTGCTACCCGTGCGAAGCCGGGGCGGGTTGCTAGTTTTAGTATAAATTTTGACCAACAGTTATTATAATTTTTTATATTTGCCCATCAGGTGGTTGCGGACATGCGGAAGAATCGCCAATCACCTTCTTAAAATTATTAATACATCTTTATGCATAAAGTCATCTAATGTTACTTACATCTATTCAATAATCATATATTATATTTAAAAGATATAAAACCTAGCCTTATAATGTTTAATAATTCAAAAATACCGTTTCTTTTCTAAGTGGATGGGCAGTTAATTTTGAATTTAAATTGACCTAATGCCATCTTTTCGATGGCCTTGAGTTTCACCTTCAAAATAACATAAAATAATATAATATGGAAAGTTCCTAATTCTACTGATATGTGTGAAAACTCTGTCGTTTGCTTTTATGGCTATTATTATATGGAACATGTTACAAAAAAGTACGATTTCATATTTTAGGATTGTTCGTCGGAAATGCTTTGGCTGGTGTAGATTGATAACACTTTATAAGTGTAAGTACATTTCTAAACAACAAATTGTTTTTTTATGTCAATGTCAATGATGTTGAATTTTATTTTTTTATGCAGACATTTTCGGACATATCTGGACTTCCAGCATCAGTGGAATCAGATCGTTTCAATTCACTTCAACCCTCTCATTAACAAAACATTAGCGCTAATAGTTAAATTTCAAGTTCAATTTATCAGTTTCAAAACAAAGATTTCTATACTAAATATCACGTAACAGTGGGAGAGCCATGCCTCGGCACGTATGGGCTAGTTCGACCGGAGTGATACCACGGCCTCACACAAAACCGAGTAAGGTTACCAGAGGCCCTAACCCTTCCCTCGCCCCCCTCTCCCCTCCTCTCCCCCTCTTCCCCCCTTCCCCTACTCCCTTCTCAAAGGCCGGCAACGCAGTTGTGACCGTTGAGTTGCAGGTGCCCATGGGCGGCGGTAGTCGCTTACCATCAGGTGACCCGCCTGCTCGTTTGCTCACTATAACACAAAAAAAAAGTCACGAATTTTCCCAAAATTGTTAGCGGTTCCTGTAACAACTCAAATAGAATTGTATCTGTCTCATTTTTAAGACAAAAATAGAACCTTTAAATAACCTAAGCCATCACTGTAAATAACGATCTATAAGAAAATAAATAATTATTATGATAAAAATTACACACCTTAAAAAAACTTGCGTTTTTGACTGCCTTTTTTGTCTCTAGTCTTTTTATGACCGCTACTTTGCCTGCGGCTAGAAAATGTACTAGCAATGACCTTTTGTAAAAACACAACAAAAAAGGGTTAAGATGTATCTGATCATTGTCTAAATACAACGTAATAAATACAACAAATTTTTTAAGTTAGATTAATAAAATCATTTTTATGGAGATAATAATTCCAAGCAATTTATAACGACATATTGAATGAACTTTAATTTTTTTTTTGTACATATTACATTTGTAAGTTATTTCTTTTTGGCCTTATAAGGTATTTCCATGACATCATCCACTAACACCACTATCAATATTACAGAGATCAATCTTTTTTGTTAATTATACGCTGACGCTGCAGTCAAGTTTGGTCTATCGCAGGACGTCATATACTTTCCACTAATATGCTAAATTATGGTTTTCCCTTCTCTGTATTATAAATAAGTCCCGATCCCGTGCGAATATCGGGATAAAAAGCCTATGCGTTAATCCAGGTATCCAGCTATCTACATACCAAGTTTCATCGCAATTGGTTCAGCGGTTTTTGCGTGAAAGAGTAACAAACATCCATGCATCCATCTATCCATCCATCCATCCATCCAAACTTTCACATTTATGATATTAGTGGGATAGTAAAAAGGCTGTACCTATGTCATATTGTATGGGCCAAGACGAGATCGGTAGATACACACGTCACTTAAAGGTTATATATTATGTACTATATCTTCACTACGTATTATAAAACAAAGTCCCCCGCCGCGTTTGTCTGTCTGTCTGTTTGCGATAAACTGAAAAACTACTGAAAAGATTTTCATGTGGTTTTCACTAATAGACAGAGTGATTCATGAGGGAGGTTTAGGTGTATAATTTGTACCCGCGCGAAGCCGGGGCGTGTTGCTAGTTAAGTATAAAAATTTCACGTCACGATTTACAGACCTCATCTTTGTCCGTCCGCGATGAACTCCTAAAGTAATGAACCGTTTTTAATGAAATATTGCACTGTGTGCAGTTTAGTCCAATTTAAGAGATAGGATAGTTTTTATCTCAATTTATAGTCACTTTTTATTGCAAAGTAGTTAGCGTCAGCAACGCGTGGCCGGGTAGCTAGTTATACATATCATCCTCCGCGCCTTTTCCCAACTAAGTTGGGGTCGGCTTTTAGTCTAACCACGATACAACTGAACTTCGAACCCTACTAGGCGATATCGAAGTTCTGTAGTTAGACCAGGTTGTCGAACTTTTTAGGGCTCCAAAAACCCGTAGCGAATACCACAGATGTTTGTATGGCATCCGGGACCGACGGCTTAACGTGATCTCCAAGACTGACCTGGTAAATGTTATTTAACCTTGTAATGTGCTAACCTACTCGGTTACCACTTAGTCACGAGCCCCTCTAGCTAGTTATACATATGTAGGTATAATATTATATTTCACACTTAATTTTCACTCTTTAAAAGTTTTGAGCTTTGTCGGCGCAGAAAATTTCAACGAATTAGATAAACTGGCCTGGATCTTTCTCTGGACTCTCTGGACTCTTCACTGTACTTCAGTTAATACTAGTCTATTTGAGATGAGGTGCCGGATTTTACTCAAGGTGGTGGTGGTCGCTATCAAGCAACGGAAAAAACAGAAACTTTGTCTATAAATAACTAAATGGCGAACATTTTTTTTCTAACATGAACAATATCTTAAGGCAATGACGTGCAGAATTATACTTGTGCTTGTATTCACTGACAATCTGTCATCAATACGTGCCTGCTGACCCCGCACGATTGTTTCAACGTGATTGATGTGTGGATCCACTGAGCACCTGTCAAGCTGAACCGATGGACAAGGCATGAGCGGTAGCGATAATCATCAGAGGATAATAAGTGTACTTGAGAGGCTGCTGAATATTGACAAAAATTTTGTATGCATTTTTGAAACAAACACATTTATTGATCTAGAAAGATTTCCTCTTTACTCATAGTATAGCAGATTCAAGGTTTCTTATAAATGTGAAAAGTTAGGAAAACCAAAGACAAATATAGTCTAAACAAGTATGTACGTAATAAGATTTTACTTACAGCAAGGAAAATCGAAGAAGCTGCCACCTTGTGTAGAAAGTGGTATCTTTAAAAACAAAGTTGATTCAAAATCAAAAAGTTACATAATGTTGGTTTTGATTTTGGATTAAATGATGGTTTTGATGAAAAAAATATTAAAAATAGTTCATTCAATATGTCGTTATAAATTGCTTGGAATTATTATCTCCATAAAAATAATTTTATTAATCTAACTTAAAAAATTTGTTGTATTTATTACGTTGTATTTAGACAATGATCAGATACATCTTAACCCTTTTTTGTTGTGTTTTTACAAAAGGTCATTGCTAGTACATTTTCTAAAATTTTTTGTGGAGTAAGTCATTACCGACGACGGGAAAACCTCTAACAACAGAAATAAAAGGTTTTTAGAGGGTTGTTAGAGGTTTTTCCGTCGTCGGTTATGACTTACTCCACAAAAAATAGCCAGCACGGCATCAGTGTGAAATCAAATATATGTAGTTGAGCTAACAAATTGAAAATCATCCGACATCAAGAGCAATGTTCACTTAAAACACATGTTGTACTCGGTAGGGTAATATATTGTTCTTGGATATTACGCAACAAATTATAAAGCCATTGGGTAGGAAAGGTTAAGTCGCACTAAACCGTATTTTATTTAGATAAATTATGATGTGGTTTTTATTAAGTGAAGAAAGGTAAAAATAACCTTTATCCGGAATCTTTTTTGTAGTCTTAAGATTCCTTTACAACAATAAACATGACCACTTGATTTGATTGTTTTGATGTTGTGGCAGTCGATTTTTCCCCTTAAAAGTTGAAGGGGTAGTTTCTCCTCTGTTTGATATTGTTCATCCAAAACAAATCATAACATCAATCTTGTCTTAATAAGCTGCAATCAGTCCTCAGAAAAAAAATTATACAGCATTATAACTGTACCTAATTTGTAATATAGAATTCTATTTAGAAGGCTATCAGAAAAGCTGAGTACAAATAATAACAAATTAATACTGAAGGAAGCAAATAAAAAAATCCATTGCAAGCGGAATCAATAAAAAACGTCGTAACTACACATACAACAAAAGATGACATTGTTGTTAGTTCAACGCACCTTGATTAAATGAACATTAATGATGTTAAAAAGGTTACAATAACTTATTGTACGAAGGATTAGAAGTAAAAAACTTGGATTTCCACTTTGTAATGTGCTAATGACAATATTATTCTAAGACCGACATGTTTGCTAGCAAATAATACATTATTACCGATAAGTTATTCTCGTTTTGTTGAACACGAAGCGTTGATGTCTTGGGCTAAGTAATCATTCATAGGACGCGTAGAGACAGCAGAAAAAACCACCAATTTTAAAATATAATTTATTGAGATTTTTTTCGTAAAAATTTTAAAACCAAAGACGGAACAACATAAGTCTTATAATTAAGAGACTATAAAAAGTTGCTAGAGTAGCTCGCCAATAACATCATGTTATAAGTATAGGTGTACCTAATAGCTACAAACTGTTGACGTAGGGCCAGGGATATTAATAACGATATTTTTTATATCTTTTTGCCACACAAAATAAATAGCAGGCCTATTACCGTCTATTAGGCACGTTTTCAAGCTCCGTGCCGTCACTGTGAATTTTAAAAAAATCCAATAACAATTTTCCCGAGCCGCGAATCGAACTCAGGATCGCATGCTCGACGTGCTTATGACACTATCAAACATATGCACATACTAACACTTTGGGACCAAGTCTTTATTTCCAATGTTTTAAGTTACGGACATAGTATATCATATAGGTATACAGTCCATTTCACATACGTGAAGAGAATTCTTTGTAGGTACCCCTTTTCAAGAAAATTTCGCAAATGTAGTAACGCCAATTTTGGAATATTTACAGATTATATATAGCAGAAGTGCAGAAAGCAAAAATTTTAAAACAATATTTGTTATAAAGTTAAAAAAAATTACAAAAACAGGTACATAAAGCTATAAGTGTCCAGTATATATTTTCAAAAGTCTATACAATGACAGGTCAAGTAATATTGACCAATAAAATAAACCATGGTTGAAATTCGACCACCACGCGATCTCTAGTATTATATAAATAGACAAAGAAGAGACAGCTAGGAACCATTTTCTACTAGGTTTGTCAACCGATTCTCTTGTTTTTTCTTTTTTTTAGTTGCTATTGTTTTTCTAGAGTTTTAAAATCATAATTAATGGTTGAATTTCGACAACCGGGCAAACCCATACCCACAAATACCAAACCCAGCAATAAGTAGGTAAATGTAATGTTATAACATGTAATATATACTTAACTACCTACGCAACAATATAGCTAGTGATACAATTTGCACTAATAGAGCTATTAGACGAATAATAATATACCTTAGAATCTATTATTACCCTTCATTAACGCCACCTACAATAGTTATTTACAAAATAATAATTACCTCTAAAGCTATTGTTACAGCCTTTATTATTTTGACCGTAGGCCATTTATTCAACCAGAAAATATTACAAAATAAGGTTTCTGTGCTGTCGCTACCAAATCACGCATCGGTACATTCAACAAATCAGAATACAATCTGACAATTAGATTATCAGCTATAAATTGCCTAGTCATCACCAGTCCATTGTTGTTGCACACCGTACACCATATAAAAAATCTTTTGTACCAGTAGCTTCTCTGTTTTGGTGACCGTACAGTAGGCATTCGAAATATGAAAGTCATTTATATAAAACGTGTTCTATTTTAGGACGTTTAAAATGTAACCTTATGTATCATATTTAGATTATATTATAATATAAAAGCCAGTAACAATATTATTATTACTTTTTTTATTTTTTATAGTAGTGGTGATGTGTACTGTCATTATGGTCATCACCAATTAGCAATGACTTTCACTAATAGTGGTTTTGTCAGTGGTAGTACTTTAGAGGGGGCATCCTTTTCCCAGTCAGCCTTTTTCGGTTCCTTTGACTGTATACCTGCCTTTTGCCACTTTCTTTGGTTAGAGACAGGACTTTTATCGATTATTTCATTACTCTTACAGAAAGCTTCGCAGTCTACCGTCAAGCATAGCCCATACATAGCTCTTTCGCCAAGTTTGAGAATTTTTATGAGGCCTATATTTGTATGTATGATAAGACTTTTTTCAGTTGTTTCGGTTCTCTTATGGAATGCTTCATTCCACATCATATTTATTTTGGTGTCAAAGACTCGTCGCCTTCTCCATAGATAGCTCTCTCACCAAGTTTGGAAGTTTTTATGAGGCCTATATATGTATTTGTTGGGCCATAGGTCATTGGTAATTTATACCATCGGTAACCAAGAAAATATTTGTTCACTGTCAAATTTATAATTTTTTCCCATTATGACTAAATGGACATAAACGACAACTACCAACTAAATGAGTTTATCTTCAATCTTTTTCGGAACATATGGTTTTAATCATTTCTGAGTGGCTAACAAATACTCAGGAGTAAAAACAATGTTACATATATATTCAACTCTTGAATGAATAGATTATATATACTCGTTCTGTCAAATAAAACTTACTTTTGTACCATCTTCAGTACCTAATCATAAAGGAGAGCTGACCCCCAGACCTTTGGCGAAGGGAATAGGGGTGAATTCTAAGGGTTTTTATTATGTGAATAAAATATCCTTTCAAAACTTAAAACGACACTAAAAATATTCGTATATTAAAATTACTAATAAATTAATTAAAACCATATAAAAACCTCTTTTTTTAGCAATTCGTCGGACAATATATAATTGATAGACAGACAAAGAAGCGAAATATGAAAGATTACACTTTTAAGGACATTATGCTGACGGAGTAATTTGTAAACGAAGGTGCGAGCATTCACCCGGCGCAGCAGTCATCTCCCCGCAAGCTATGAGTTAGGCCGTGTTACAATATAAGTATATGTTTATAAGTGATACCAATATGTATGTATGTGAAATATATATTTTATATCAAAAAGTCCGCATATCATTCAATCAACATGATCCCCGCAAGTAACCTCCACACGCTTTAACCGGCGTTGTTTTCGTTGGTGTAAACTCTTCAGTGTATCTCCTTTTGTAACTTTACTAGCAACCCGCCCCGGCTTCGCACGGGTACAAATTATACACTTCAACCAAATTTAAAAAAAAAAAAAGAAAACCTTCCTCATGAATCACTCTGTCTATTAGTGAAAACCGCATGAAAATCCGTTCAATAGTTTTTCAGTAAATCAGACAGACAGACGCGGCGGGGGATTTTATAATATGTAGTGATTACGACAAATAGGTACGACATTTGGTAGCAAAGAGGCTGTTCCTAGGATATCAGCTTTTTACATGGGAAAGGCTCACTATTATTTTATTCTATTATGTGTATTGTGAAGTGTAAGGAACTAAAAAATTCAGGTTATGAGGTTAAAGGGAGATAGATCGTTATCATATCTTTACCCTAAAATTACAGTTTGTTTAGCGCTCACCCAGTTCAAGTCAAATTGTACGTAATGCCGTCAAAATTATATAAAGGAGTCCCTACAATAAGATTTTATAAACTGGAAATCAAAAATTAACCTTGAACATCTTAGTTTGAATATAACTGTTGTCGCCTATAAACGCTTTGGAAAAACGTAGAAAAATTTCTTCATTTCCAGCTTTTTTCCCAAGCTGCAAAAAAGATCATATACCGAATAATTAAAGTACAAAACTTACGGAGGTAGTTCGTTACAATTAAACGAAATATATACTCGTATAATCCCCGACAAGATCTTAAATAATTTGCGTTCTAATCTTACACAACACTAATAGGTGTAAAAGCGCTACGGTCGGGAATCGAACCAGCGACCTCTACGGGTCACGCGGTATAATTGATTAACGCTGAGGCGGACTATGCATTAACATAAAATAATGTTTGACCTCTGACATCGGTTTTAAAACTTCTATACCGTTTTATCTGGCACCTTTGTGGTAGGCGAAGTGAGATTAGATATTTTAATTGTTATAAAGAATATGAACAATGTAAAAAAAAATCGGCTAATTAAAAAAAAGCGGTTCTAAAATTGTTGAAATATACTTTTTTTATTTGCGGACATTTTTTTTCCAAATATTTTTAGATACCCAAAAATAAAATTCTTATTTTTTTCTAGATTTTGCGGGTTAGAACCCTACTCGGTATACTACTGATCGATGTAAGCTCACTATTAATACAAGAACTTCGCTCGGATTGAGAGGTCAACAAGAATAATAGTAATATGTGACCTACGTTGCAAGAATGTATTTAAAAAAATATATTAACCGTCAAATCGATTAAAGAACTGACTAAAGCCATGTAACTTGTCTCAACATTTGTAAAATATCTTCAGCATAAATAAATAAGTCAAATTTATAAAATAATATTGTAAGAAAAAATATATTCATTGTGCTTACGAAATTAAATATTTTGATAACACTAAACCCAAGATAAATGGACACAAAACGTAACTAACTCGCTACGCAACGTGTCTTTCCAACGGGTCGAGTGAACACTTGAACGTTTTTACCAACAGACAATGGCTCATGACCTCAAGCTGAGTGCATGAATTATTGTTGTTTATTTTTGTGTACCATTTACAAGTGTTAGTGCTCGACCAATCGGTTTTAATCGATGTTAGTATCGATTGAGGTTTGAATTTAGTAAACATTTTGAAAAGAATTCGTTCAAAGTTTGCATATTTAGATGACCTGATCATGGAACAGAAAAAAGAAAATACATTTAAACAAAAATTACGACAGACGGCCGCTCAAAAAAATAGAGATGTTGCATGTGATACTATATAGCTAGTTAGTGCGCAAGGTACGAGATTAATTAAAATGAATCGAGTGAAAAGAAAATTATCATCGCAATGGGTATTTTTGACAGTTGATGGTAAACATGAGGCAAAGATTTAAAAATAGGAATGCTTAATGCACATTATGTATACATATAGCTCGCATTTTAACATTTCTCCTTAATAACCATTAAGTACAAGACACTGATTTTCGAAACCGATAATCTTAATGCAAATCCAAATAAAGTAACAAGGTTATCAATGATCTCGTTTCTAATGACACAATCAATGTCAGTTGATTTAAATCTTTACGTACAACTAACGTCACACTGTTGTGCAATAAAGTAAATATATCATGAATTTATAAAATCGCACCTAATTAATCATCGATAGTATTGAAATCGATTAATTCAACACCGATTTTTATTACCGCTACACCTGTAACATACATAGATGATCTCATTGGTTTTTTTTTCACATCTCGCGAGCATCGTACGCAACAGTAAATTGCAATCAAAGCATCACAATTAATCACTCATTTTTTCAACGAGTTATATTGTAAAAAGCTTAAGAGAGCTAGACAGACATTGGTGTTTTGAAAATTTTTTGGGGTACAGAAACTTATGAAATATAATTGTATTATATAGCAAGACATAAAGATAGTAAAGTAAAAAACGGGTATTTTAAAAATCATAATTGTAAAAAATATTTTGCTGGAGAATAGCCTGACAGAATGTTAAACCTTAATTACGATGACTGATCAAATATACTTCAGTATTATTTGCTTGAAAAAAATGCGAATCGTATTCTAAAATAGTGGAGAATACCTTGTGATCTTATTAATGATCATTGTATGACGTATTTACATGATATAATTCCAAAAGTTTCAAGAAATAGTAGGAGTTTGTCTACACACACTTTCACTTGTTACTCATCACTTGCCAATATCCTTATTTTAGTATCCGCATCGAATCTTCCAATCAATTTCCAATCCGCAACAAATATTACTTAACCTCTATGACGTAACAAATAAATAAGGAGTCTTCAATAAGATGTATGTTCCTTCACAATTCTATTGTTATTAAGTAATATGACCGTTTGGCCCCGTCAGTAGTGTGCTTTCTCGGTCAAAGGTTCCGGGTTCAAATTCCAGCTGAGTTTATAGATGGTTTCCGTCATTGTTTAACGTGCGGAGAAGTTTTCGATTCGACAAGTGAGTGGCTGTTAAATGTGTACAACCAGATACAAAAGAAGATACTGGGCTATTTATATTTATGTATTTTTTTTTATTTACCAAACTTTTTTTACCGTCTCTCTATTACGTAGCCTAATCTATATCATGTCTTTGTCTTATTACACAGCGCTTTACCAGTTTTACATGTTGTTGTTATCGCACTGTACCATTTTTAGAAAATTTCATTATATAGCAAAGCCAATATTATTGCGTATGCATTTACAACCGTAATCAAAATATCCTAATTTGTTTCCAAAATATAAATGAACATAACAATAACTACACCATAAACACCTTTCATATAATTTCAACAAGCAAGTAATAGACAAATGTTTCAATCAGTTTCACAGTCTCATTCAAAATTAAATAATATATGGAAGAAAAAAGATACAACATTAAAGGTTTTGACTAATGAAGTTGGATGTCATATATTAATGTCCAAGTAGACCTTCAAAGCCATACCTTTCGCATGTACAGCTTAATTGTGAAAGTTGCTTAAACAAAAGACGACAAAACAAACTCTTGCGCACAATACGCGACACTCAGGTGGTCCAAGCCATTGTTGGACCACCGTAACGCTAGTTCGGACACACACCAAGTTTTCTTGTTTGATTAGCGTCCACAGTTGGTGTATTTACCCTAAGACGACGCATTTGTATTCTTTACGTGACATGTGATTTTGGCCACGTCTGTACACTATAAAATGATTTTTGACATTTTTAATAATAATAATAGTGTGGAAAATTATTACATAGTGCTATCTAGTCCGAAACTAAGGCTATTACTACTATACATAGAAACACCCAGACAAATACAAACAGACATATTCATGCATACAAATATTTGCACTGAGCAGGAATCTAATCCACGACTTCCGACGTGGCAATCGAATATAGTTCATCACCAGATAGGTTGCCAAAGAAATAATGTAGTTCTTAACATATTTTATGTCATCCTACTAATATTATAAACGTGAAAGTTTGTGAGGATGTATGGATTTATGTATGTATGGATGTTTGTTACTCTTTCAGGCCAAAACTACAGAACCGATTGCGATGAAACTTGGTATGTAGATAGCTGGAGACCTGGATTAACATATAGGCTACTTTTTATCCCGATATTCCCACGGGATCAGGACCTACTTACTTCATGTAGGAGAGCCATGCTTCGGCACGTATGGGCTGGCTCGACTCCGCTCGTTACCACGGCCTCACAGAAAACCGGCCGTGAAGCAATGCTTGCATTGCATTTCGCCGCGTAAGTGAGGTTACCGGAGGCCCTAACCCTTCCCTCTCCCTTATTCCCCCCTCCCCCTCTGACCCTTTCTTCCCCCCCTCCCTCTCTTCTCCTACTCCCACCTTAAAGGGCGGCAACGCACTTGTGACTCTCGAGTTGCAGGTGCCCATGGGCGGCAGTAGTCATTTACCATCAGGTGACCCGTGTGCTCGTTTGCCCCCTATACCATAAAAAAAAAAACTTACGCGGGTGAAACCGCGGGGCGCTGCTAGTAGCTTCATAAAATTATCTTTAACAAATTCAACAGTGTATTCAAACTTCATTTTGAAGAAAATATCTTCAACAGCAACAAGCAGCTTATTAATGACCATACATCTTTCACGATAAGTCGGCTAAAATGTGTTTTTTTTATCCCAATAATAGTTTAAAACCAAGAATAGAAGATATGAGCAATTTCGTTTACACGCATATTCAATAGAATTGTGTTGTGACGTTAATTAGTATGTTTTAATGTCTGCAAGTAAATTTCTAATTTCATTCAAACATCTGCTTATTCAATATTTGTTCAACGGTACTCTTTACTTCCAAACGGACCTAAACTTTATTTGTTTGCCATCGTCTATGCTCTTTCGTAATTTAGACTGATTGTCAAGTGTATGTGCTTATTGTTGAGTACGAACTTTGTTCAACATGTACACCATTTCTAACACCACCTACATATTCTCAAATATGTAAGTTTGTTTCTGTGGGATGTCAGTCGTCATATTTTTGAGTGAAATGTTTGTTGTTAACTGTTTCTTCTTCTTCTGATTTTCAACAAAATCTAAATCTTAACAATTTTGCTCTACTACTGAATGCATTTTACTAAACAGTTTTTTTTTCTGCGTAATTATAATAATAATAATAATATCTTTATTTGCTTAAAATGTGGTAAAAAGATGACAAGTGAATCATGAGCATAAGACAGATTTAGCCATACGTAGTGGCATGCAAATATTGGGTAGGTACACAATGATGGCATTGAATAATAAAAATAAAAAAATAGAAAATACAATTACGAATTAAATTAAAACTGACACACATGCAAAATTATATGAGGAAATTGAAATTGTTAATGGTATTTGCCTAATAAACACAATCGTTCGTATTAGTATATTATAAATGTATTTCTAAAATGATAGGATCGAGAGGCGAATTTTTTTTAAAAATTCATCAACTGAGTAAAAGCTTTTAGATGTAAGTATGTATGTATATTATCTATTCTCATCTTAATTAGATTATGTATTTTATGTTGGTACCTAAGTACCATAAACTAAGCAAAGCTCAGATGGGAGAATAATATTACATTGTATTATTTTATATTCAGGATACATTTACACTCTTATAGATTTAAGAATACAAGAAGAACTTTGAGTAAGACAAAACTGAGTTCTTGATAAAATATTTCACTTAACTACAGTTACTTATTTACAGATTATAGTAGAATAATAATTTAATTATTCATGTATTTATTTGTATATTTAAATATATATTTGTATGCTTATGTATAAGACCAGGTATATGTTTGTAAATATGCATGTGTGTGTGTGTGTGTGTGCACGAGTATGTAGTATACCGACAGCTACCACTTAATTCAATCACTAAGTCCATCCTAAGGTTGTCTGGTAGAGATCGCTCTTAGCGATGATAAGACCGCCCATTGTACATAACAATAATATTAAAATCAATTATTGTAGTTTAATGTATTATGGTGTACAATAAAGAATATTCTATCCTATTCTATTCTTTTCTAGAATAAGATAAGTTTAATAAAGTTAAAAACCATATGTAAATTATGATGATCTGCAAGGTATATTCCCCTCTAAATAATATTAAAGATCAATTCCCAATAGATAAAGTAAGTTGATTTTATGCCTCTTGAGGTAATACAACAATGCTGTATATGATGAATTGTGCTTCAAGAGTTATCGACAGTTCTTGAGGGTCTTGAACTAGTTGAAGTGGCTGTACACACAGGTGTAAAGAGTACAATACCAAGAATATTTGGTATAGGTCAAGTGTTAGTAACTGTTACAAGAATATTTATTGATACATTTCTACTACGTAAGCATTTTTTTTAATTTTATGAAATATAGAGATATGTATACTTTAATCTGAACATAATTCTCAATAGTAGTTTATACATGAAATCGGGGTGTTAACAAGATCAGTAACTAATCTAAAATAATCCATACAAATAAATGAAATTGTCTGTTTGTAAAACATAATCAGAAAAAAATAGATTTTTACTAAATACGGTAATTAAATGAGTGTTTTCACGGTACTTATTCTGTCTGTGTGTTCCAGCTAATCTCCAAAACGGCTAGATCGATTTCCATGGGACTTTCACTGGCAGATAGTTGATGTTATAGTTAGTAACGTAGACTTCCCCGCAAATATCATAATTATGTATACTGGGGCAAAGCAGCAGTGAGCAAATCTAGTTAAGAATATTTTCGAAAACAGTCATAAGTGACAGGTCTATAAGCTGCGGTGGTAAGCATAATACTCTAACTTTAGAAGCCGCAGGTTCAATTCCGTCTCTATGCAAATATTTGTTTGCATGAAACTATTTACATTGGTATGTGTCCCTAAAGCGAAATGTGAATTTAAGCCTCTTGTTGTTGTATATCCCAAAGTGCAGACTAGGCTCAGTTTGGGTTTAGATAGCAGTATGTTATATGTGTCAAAATATTATTACATATATTATTATTGTTACTAAGAGGATAGACAAACAGTTACTTCAAATTACGTAAAACATTATTGTATAACGCTCTGTCGGCTTGAATACCTCTGACATAGTCATCACCTTTCAAAGAAATAATATAACGATGAAGACGTCTCAAAAGCCCCACCCTAAAAACTAAACTGCCTGCCTAATTTATTAGTTATTGATGTAAATAATATTCATATACTCGATACAGATGAATCGATTAATATCGATACGATGACGTGCGGTATAGACACATCACTTGTCAATCACTATGAAAAATGATCGTCGGATTGGTGATTGCATGTATTTTAATTTTACATTGTAATGTAATGTTAATGCTTGGAAAATTAAAAATCATTTTAAAATTTAAATTTATTTAATTGTATTATTGTCAAGTAACTAGACGACATTGCCTTGTTCATTGCTATTACCGTTTTTTGTCCTCAAAATCTTAATATGTAATATATTTACATTTTTAGGTTCATTGACACCATCTTATTACAATTCAAAAATCAACTGATGATTTGTGGTTATCAAAATAGTTATAATACCCACCTTAATTTGAGGCGAACCGTTTTAAAAAAGCAATTTGATAAAGCATGTATTGGCTTTTTTTTTTATTTATTTAAAAACTTCCTGCAGTTTACAATGCATGAGGTGGACTTAATGCCACATGGCATTATCTACCAGTCAACCTTTGGATGATTCAGAGAGGGACATGGCAGGTGCATAAGAACGAATTTCTTTAAGATTACTTACAAATACAATTACAATTCAATATACATAATAAATACATACATAAATACTTATAGATAAATATATATACAAATAAATACTATGTATAAATACCAAATATACCTATAGTTATGAGGTTATAATGATATTTCTGCCAACTGTTTCCTGTAAAATTCACGGACCTTTGCTTTAAACGTGTCTCTATCTATAGTAAGATAGAATGGATAGCGAATGAAGAGTGAACAAGAGAAGAAGTGTGTGTAGGGCATAGGAGTAAAAGATTATTTGTGGAGCGAAGATCTCTGTCATAGTTGGAACAGAGAAGTTGAAGATGTGAGATAACTGATGTCAGATAACTAATTCTGTTCAGTTGTGATTATTTTGAACAAGACATTGTCAATCAAAACCCTGCTGCATGTCCAATTAGGGGTCTCCATAAATTACGTCACACATTAAGGGGAGAGAGGGGGTCAACGATGTGTGACATTGTGTGACAAGGGGTGATCATAAGCTTCGTGACGTCGCATGTCGAAATCTAAAGTATTAAACACAAAACTTTACCTGTAAACGAAAGACTAGACACGTGACTTCAAAAAAGGAGGAGGTTCTCAATTCAACAGTATTTTTTTTTATGTTTGTTACCTCAGAACTTTCGACTGGCTGAACCGATTTTGATGATTCTCTTTTTATTTGAAAGCTGGTGCTTCCCGTGTGGTCCCATTTCAATGGTCCAATTCTGACAATGGCATCCATGAGAAAACCGCATAAGTCTTTTATGGAATAGTTTTTTTTAAGTCGGTTTTTTTTTAAAGAATTATATTAAAAAACATTTAGAACTGTTCTTTTCAATTCTGGGTGTAAAATTGAAAAATATGTCACGTCACACCAGGGAGGGGGAAGGGGTCTTACAAATGTGATCACCACAAGGCGGGGGGGAGGTCAAAAAATCATGAAATTCGTGTGCCGTAATTTATGGATGGTCCCTTAGATATTAGAGGGCTCAAAAATCCCGGCACCAGACGGTTCCAGTTACAGGTATGGGAACCTGAGCTGCTCCAGCTATGGCTTACACTTCGCAATCCAACCATATAAGCAGTATTCAAGAGTCACAAGTGCGTTGCCGGCCTTTTAGGTGGGAGTAGGGGAAGGATGGAAGAGGGAGGGAGAAGGGTTAGGGCCTCCGGTAACGCCACTCACTCGGCGAAAAGCAATGCAAGCATTGCTTTACTGCCGGTTTTCTGTGAGGCCCTGGTATCACTCCGATCGTGCCGGCCCATGCGTACCGAAGCATGGCTCTCCCACGATAACAATGGATGTTTAATATACCTCTAATTACGAGTTTATGTATTCTGTGTGTATATATACCATGAAATACTAATATGAAACAAGGGCAGTGTCTAGATAACATAAGTTACACTAGCCTTATGCCTTAATTCTATTGATTGGCTCTTAAAGACTTTCTTACACTTAGTTCAATTTAGGTGACAAATATGATTGTATAGTTCACTTGTAACAACGAAAATACCCGACATTTGGGGAAATACCTTAGGTTTGGAAACAGTGGTCCTTGTACAAACCATGCATAGCAATTATTATTTGCCACCGTCTTCAATCAAATTTAGATAAACCGCTCCAGATGCTATCTTGTAAGCTGTAAGAACAACAAATTGACCTGTGACCTCTTTCCTCATCGCTTCATACGTTTTTTTTCTCTATATCGTTTGTTAGATAAGAACCTCTTTAATCAAATCAAGTAATTTATCTGTCTACTTTCGAAATACGTTTATTCGATGCAAAAACTACCAACAAATGTGTAACGCTTGTATTAAATGTTGTTAACTGAACGTAACCCAAAATGTAGTAGTCAATTAGCCTATTGCAGTCAAATGCTGGACTGCGAGCCATAGTACCTGGTCCTCCTTCTTCCGTATCCAGTAAATACCAGCTACCTTCTTCAGGGCGTCAGTCCACCTAGCTGTATATCATAACATTTACGTAACTGAAAATTATGTATGTTTGCATGCGCTAATCTCTGTCCAATATGAAAAACTATAAGGTTATATAAATTCAACGAGGGTAGAAGGGTTTAGCGTAGTTAATTGTTACAAAAACCGGGAATCGTCCTTTATATGAAGATGGAAAAAAGTTGGTGAAGAATATAAAAGAATGAAAGAGTCGAAGGAGAAGATCGAGTTCAAGTAGCAATGAACCAAATAAAAAAGAAGTGTCATGGCATTGCAATTGAAGTAGAAAGACTTGCATAATAACCCAACCAGAGTCTTGAAATTTTGTCAGAAGTAGTTTGTTTCTTGGAAACAAAAATAATAGAGATACTTCCTGAACCACGCAGAAGTTAAAAATACATAAAATAGGTGCAATATAGTCTTAAAGAACTATTTGTCTAAGTATGCTATATTCGAATTCAATAATATGTGTTTCAAAAACGTCTAAACGCATTAAAATTCACCCTCGTTGATAAAGATTGTGATAGGAAATCATTTCAGAAATTAATTGGAAATTATTTAACATAACTTTAAGTTAATTTCTCCAAGAAAAGTAGAAGGTGTCTTTATATTTAGCATCGAGAAAATGAAATAAGGTTATTTTATCTGCGATTGTCTATGTGAGATCCCCAACCTATGAGGTGCACCTTACAATGGAACACTTACTTAATTACATTTTTGAACTTAGTTTGTGTGATTAGTGAATTACACACAAACTAAGTTCATAAATTATGCATATTACTTTTTATGGATTTTCTAAATAACGGAGTGAATAATTCCAAAACAAAAAAATAAGTTCGATTTAAAATCTTTAACTTTACACATTTCACCTGCTTTTATGAGAAACGTGATTGGTAATACCTGGAAATTCAAACGGTCATAAATTTTTAACGGATAGTTTTTTTTTTCAAAAATTATTTATGTAACTGCATACCTTTTAGTGATTTAAGTAAGATATACCTTGTATTTAAAAAATAACGTAGCCGTTCTTACAAAATAAATCTGATCATCAATTGATAAAGCAGGAAATCCTACATTTTGCAATATCTTTGGTCATATAAAATATAATTATCTAATTAAATGCATCGTAGAGCTCCGACAGGTATTGTTAAATTAGATGCGTTTAAATACGTAATTAATGGTATACGTCCATTAACTTATTGTTATATTACTGGGTCGCTAAAATGCTGCTACTGGCTATAGGAAATTACTGTATCTAATGAAATATTCATCTTGGTAATTTTTTTTTTTATAAAGCTGGACCGCGATAGACTTTGTCCAGGTAAAATTTCAATGAACTTGTTTGTGATCGTTTTATTTCTTTATAACAATAATGATTTTTAGTATTCATTGAATTTTCATTTTCAATTAATACTAACAGAATTTTATTAAAATTTAAGAGAGAAAAAATAACAATCCGTGTTCAAGTTATGCGCCTACCAACAGCAATAGTTTTATTATTTTTTTAGATTGTTTTTTTTTTATGGTATAGGGGGCAAATGAGCAGACGGGTCACCTGATGGTAAATGACTACCGTCGCCCATGGGAACTTTTAACTCGAGAGTCACAAGTGCGTTGCCGCCCTTTAAGGTGGGAATAGGAGAAGAGGGTAAGGGGGGGGAGAGTAGGAAGAGGAGAGAGGGATGAGAGGGGCAGGACGGGAATTGGGGAGGGGGAAGGGTTAGGGCCTCCGGTAACCTCACTCACGCGGCGAAATGCAATGCAATCATTGCTTCACTGCCGGTTTTCTGTGAGGCCGTGGTATCGAGCGGAGTCGAGCCGGCCCATACGTGCCGAAGCATGGCTCTCCCACAAATAAATTTGATTGGAAAAGATACAAGTGTATGAACTAGTGCTAAATATTTGGTTAGGTACTGTCAAAACGGTCTACATATAAACTAAGATACATCTGTAGAAATACCTCTCGCAAAAAACCTCTGTCAGATTTCTTTTTAAGGTTCAAAATACTACTCATAATGTGGCTCTTACATGATTAGCAGCCTTCACTATCCCGTTGACGAAGCTAGATGTTTAATTAAGAAGCGGGTTTTGGGTCTGCAATCTATCGCTAGTAAATCAGAATAGAAATAGCAGCTTATTGTCAGCAAAGAATTGTGCTTGGCAAAAAGCGACTGACATAAAAACTGACTTCTTTTATTTATTAACAAGCGCCATTTTAAGCAAACTTCAATGGTTTTTATTACACACTGATATTATTTGATGGAAAACTCAGCATCCCGGATCATAGGTTGTTCATTGTTCATTCGACATTGGTAATCACGTATTATTTAATGTATAAGTGCTTTAAGCGGGTAAATATTAGATGCTTATTTGAGAGAATCTTAACAGTCATGTTGATTACTCACGACGTTGTAGAGTTAGTGCTTACCACTTTAATTAGGATGATTAAACTAAAGCTTAGTTTAGACTAATTCAGAACTTGCGACACAAATGTCAGACATAAATTTATATACTGTTTTTACTTTACCAGTTTTTGACGTGATAACGTCTTATAAATCGATGAAAGCCGGCTGCACGCACGAAAAAGCATGACTCATTGTCACGTTCCGCCTGAGCCGAGCGTGCAAGTGAGAGCGCGGAACAAGCGACAGAGAGGCACGATCGGTGACGTTATCACGTAAAATTATCGTCCGTAAACCGACTTTACAGACAACCAATTTTTTTGTGTATGTCTACAGGCAAAAAAACTGTCTGTAAATAAATGTACCGCAGTTGTGTCCGAGGTTTAGTTTATTTACCATAGGTTAATTACGTCATGAGTAACGTGAAGAAGATCCAAATCTTATGAAAACTGCTGTCGTGCGAAATATGAGGATCATGAATATTTATTAGAAAAAGTGATTTATAATTTAATAAGAAAGCGAGTACGAGATACGCGAGTGAGATATTCATTCCACTATTAGCCTTTTGGTAGTTACCTTCATGTAAAACTCATTGTTTTGGCTATCATTTAGGAGTATATGTAAAGATTTCCAAATTGTTCGAGAATTAGTCAGCCATCAGAGTGACTTAGACCCAACGTGTGCACACTGCCGTTGATTCGACACACATTATAGTGTCACAATAAATGTCGTAAATAGAGACACAGGTGCTCACACACACACTAAGTGTACGGTGTATAGTGTCGTAGTGTAAACGTAGCTTTACAGAAGCCATCATTTTAGATGCGTCAGTCAAGTTATTGATGTATGACCTTGTTTATGCGTTTTACTTGTTATGTTAGCAAAAGAGTAACATTTTAAGCCAATTATTTTGCGGCTTCAAAGACAAGTGTTGAAATATTTTTATATTCAAGTGCTTATTATCTTTAGCTGTAATTAGGACTTTGTAGTGGGCAGTTGTTTGTATTTATTATTGGAATTCTATCTATACATAAAAATACATAAAATTGAAGTGTTTATTTATATTGTGACAGTAACAGCTTTTTACTAAATGCATGTTTACACGGTACTTATATCAAAATAGCAAAAAAATCATTTTTAAATTGTTTTGTCTATCTATCTGTTTGTTTGTTCCGGCTAATCTCGGTATGGGTGAACCGATTTCCACGGGACTTTCACTGGCAGATAGCTAGCGTCATAAGGAGTAACTTAGGCTACTTTTATTTTGGAAAAATAATTAGGGTTCCGCGCAAAATATATAAATATGTTCACGCGAGCGAAGCCAAGCGGGGCATAGCTAGCATTGAATAAATATGACAATTGATATTGAAGTATGATTAGTAAGTGCCTAATATGAATCTCTAGTAGCATATAACCTTAGAAAAGGTTTAAAAAGTATTGCCACGTTTATGGATATGTAATGTACAAGTGGTCATAGATTTTATTTTAATTGTTAATAATGTAGATATTTTCCGATCACATGGTGCCAAATAAAAATACTAAGACTTTTCAAAATGCATATAATAATATGTAGTTGAATATTTATTTAAACAGTTGAATGCAAGTCACTTATAAAACCCTTAATATTTGAAACTAGTCTTTCCTGCGCGGCTTCGCTTGCGTGTACTTATTTATATATATATATATATATATATATTGCGCGGATCCCTAATTATTTTTCGAAAATAAAAGTAGCCTAAGTTACTCCTTATGACACCAGCTATCTGCCTTTGAAAGTCCCGTGATTAGATTAACCGAAACAAACAGACAGACAAATAAAAATTGAAAAAATAATTTTTACTCATAGGTATCGTGCAAATAACTGTATGAGATTAAAAAAACCCATTATTTTGACATTACAAACAGATAAATCATCCTTTAAAATTGGGTCTAACACATTTAAACTAATTGCAGCTAAGTCTTGGCACTTAAAGCCCTCTACACACCAAAGCCGCCGGCCCGGCGGGTTAGTGTCGGCGGGTTATCCCGGCGGTATAAGAACATTGCAAGCCGGAAACAAGCCCAGTGCCCGAACCCGTCGGCCCGGCGGCTTTAGTGTGTAGAGAACTTTACATAACACGTAACCACTTCGACAAGTGCTCAGTGAGGTGGTACCCGAGATGTTTCAACAAGTAAAAAAAGTCTTAGCACTTATTATTTAGTTTCTATTTTCTTTCTACCATTATATATTATGCATATGCTAAATAAACATATGACCTGCCTGATGGTAAGGTAAGGTTTAATTATTAAATTTACTATTAGAAAGGTTTAAAATTCTTTTAATTGGCTCTTCCGGATAGTTCGATGTCATATCGTGATTAGCCGGCATACCGAAACGGTTAAGAGTCAGTAACAAAAAATTATTCTCATACACTCTCAGTAGTTTTAATAAAAGCGAATCTTCGTGATGTTTCGATATTAAACCTGTGTTAAAGATCAAATGTTCTGTAATGGAAGGTTACAGCTAAGACGGTGTTGATACTAACACATTACATACACATATAATGCTAGACCAATAAATATAAGTAATCACAACAATCAATTAGGAAGATTGCAATAGATTGGAACACTTTCTGTTTGTACACAGACTTAAAAAGCTACTACAAATGGCAAATAAAAATTGACTAAACTGATCAGGTATCGCATTTACAAACACAGACGCACATACACTTACATAGTGAAGTTAAAATTAAACCTCAAGTTTAATTGAAAAAGTGCTCTTAGAATACTGAAATTTTCTTTTTGTTATCATACTATCTTCTGACCGCGGCTTCACTTGCGTTAATTTAAATTTCAGGAAAAGTACTTTTTTCTGGATACAAGGTATCCTACATTTTCTGTATCAATGACAATGGTGTCGATTCTATTGTCAGACTCACTAAACTAAAACCTAACTTAAATTCTTCATATGAAATGAACCTTGTCTTCTTCGCAACAAGGTCTATTTGTTACTGGCATCAATTTCTCAGCGATAATAAATTTCACTAAAACCTGTCAACGTATACTCAACTTTATTTCCACGCAGCGAGAGTCCTCATTTATTCAAATGCCGTATAATTGCCGTATAAAAACTTATTCAAAACGAACTAAGATGACGTTATTTTAATCGACACCTACGAAGACGCTTACTAAAAACACAGAGCAAAAGAGATGGCATTCAACGGAAACTCTCGCTACGTGGTATTAAAGTTTATTTAAGCGTGTCAGACTTTAGTCGACAAATAAATTACTTATTTCGATAGCGACGTATGTTACGTACTTGTTTATATTTGAAATAAGACCTTGTTTCGAAGGATACAAGGTTTACATCTTGTATGAAGAAAATTTAGTCAATTATAGTTAAGAGAGAAATACAAGAGAATTGACACCAATGTGTATTTAAAATTTCGTGATGATCGGATAAGTAGTTAAGGTGTGCAAACTTAACAAAAGACAAACAACCAAACCAAAGGTAAAGGTATAGGTGGTTAATTAACAGCATATTTGTATTATTCAAAATCTTACTTTCTGTATGTATTTATATTTTACTGTGGTCATTATTAGGCAATATCTAAACAATATGGTTCAAATATTAAATCTTAAAAACTTTAATTAAAAGCTGTTACTACTGTTAAAAAAAAAAATACGATCGGTGAAACGTTTAGTACGTTTACCGTAGCCTATAATATGGACTACACTGTTCCATCTCAAACTGCAGTTCTAGCGACCCTTAAAGCTACTAAGAACACAACACGTACTTTATACACCTCATTTACGAGTACATATACAGATAATCTCACACTTTAAATAGATATCTCGTTATTACCGACTACTGTTATATCAGACGACTCTAAAACTTTATAAGTCTATAGGTTTAACAAAAAACCAGTTATCTAATAGGTTCGCAACTCTCGATTGTTTTGCGCTTGCGCAAGCGGGAGCGTCTACTTTCATGATCGAGATGTGGGCGATGGTGTACAGTGTGTGTGAATTTGTATGGTTACTGGTGGTCAGCGTGAGAAACTTGTGGTCTTTCGTGTTACGTCAAATATTAGACTTGGGTCAACTCAGATTGAGCGGCAAAATACTCGAGCACTATTAAAATGTGTATAAAATGTTAACTTTATTCTATTAAACTAGAGCTGAAAATCGTACTACGCTTTCCGCTGGACTAGATTATACTAATTCAATACAATTTTAAGCTTTATTATAATGGGATACGGTTAATATTTAATCCACATTTTAAAAGTACTCGAGTATTTTGTGGCTTAATCTGAGTGTTTTAAACCTGAAACGTGTACTTTTTGTAGGTATATGACTTTGTATGAATATTTTTATAGAGAAGTTAATATGAAAGGTGTTTGGGGAATTCTGCCTTCATAGATGAAAGGTATAACAATAATAACTTGAGACACTCAGGTGACCCGTCTGCTCGTTTACCCCCTATACAATAAAAAATAAAAAAAATAAAAACATGGCCGTCTGATCCCAAACTAGGCAGAGCCTGTAATAAGGTAAGTATACTTGTGCATGATCGTGCTCATCACATAATTGTTTGTCCTGGGTGGGAATCGAACCCACGTCCTCTGGCTCAGCAGTAAGGATCACTAACCAGCAGACCAACAGGCCCGTCATTTAACACCATAACAATATAGAATCAGCCTTCTTAGAGACTTTAACTTTTTACACAAAAGTACATAAGTACAGGGAATAAGTGTCTTTTGATTATACATTTTACTAGGGGAAATCCAGCAGCAATTCTTAACACTCACAAGACTGGTATTGCCAAAAGCCATGAAGTCCAATACCAAAAGAAAAAAACCGACCAAGTGCGAGTCGAACTCGCGCATGAAGCGCATCATCGTAAAACACGTTTCTAGTATTGGAGCCCCCTTTAATTTTCAATTAATTTTTATTTGTTGTTACATCGGCAACATAAATACACATTCTGTGAAAATTTTAAATGTCTACATGTTACGGATCATAAGATACAGCCCGCTGACAGACAGACAGACAGACGGACGTACAGCGGAGGGTTAATAATAGGGTACTGTAGGTCACCTTTCGGGTACAAAACTCTAAAAAGTAAAATTTACACACACAACAATAAATCTATATTGCACTTATACCCATTTGCTCGTTTGCCCCCTATAATATGAAAAATAAATGAACATATTACAAAATGTATGTCTTTCAAACAACTGTTAAAAATTGTTTTTGTTTTGTTTCCTTGTGGAATTTTTGATAATACCACGGATGTAACATTTAACAAAAAATTGTGTGTCGACTTCAATGAATCCAAATCATTCATAAAAACATTTCTTAGTTATTTTACCCCTTTTTGGGATCACACGGTTATCGTGGTAAGGCCACATACGTAACACATATGACTAAGGGAGTTGAGTTTGAGTACCCGCGCCTCTTTCCAACTAAGTTGGGGTCAGTCTAAATGCGATACGGTCGAACTTCGATGTTTTACGTAAAGCGACTCCCATCAGACCTCCACAACCCAAGACGATAGGCGATATCGAAGTTCTGTAGTAAGACCAGGTTGTCGGACATTTTAGGGCTCCCAACTACCCGTAACGAATGCCACAGATGTTCGTACGGCAACCGGGACCGACGGCTTAACGTGCTCTCCGAGGCACGAAGGGGTCTCAATGTGTTAAGAATGGTCACCCATCCTAAGACAACTACTATCCTTGTAATATGCTAACCTTCTGGATTACCACATTAGCCATGAGCCCCTCTGTTTAATTCATAGGTATTATTATATAATACCTATGAATTGAAAACAGAGGGGCTTTACACCTTTAAAGTAAATATTTTTAATTTTAGATTTAATATTAATTTTTTTTTGTATGATATTGCGCTATCAAGTATCAAGAACGTAGACTGTTTCCTTTTCTTATGTTTGTGCCTAGGCTAATTCTAGAATTATTACAATCTGTTCTCCAAAAAGCGATTTTATAAACATTTTACTCAACTATATCAAGTTCTATAGTTCTATGGTTAATGGCATTAGTCTTGAAACCATTACTGTCCATAATACTTTCTGTTCTGGCAATATTCATAAACGCCATGTATGTAACAGCGGCCTTGTAGCAAAGATTTCTTTCAACAAGAAATTATTTCGAGTTCAAAAAGTGCATGTAATTAAAAAAAATATGTTAAATTGTCACTCACGTCACGTCACTGTCTCAAATTTGAAAAAAAAAATTATAATGTCACCTTCAAGACAACCTAATCGCAAAAGAATTAACTTGTAAGAGATCTTTATCAAACAAATAAATTTTTCGATTTAATTATATTGTCACATCATAATCAAAACATGCTGTAGATACGAGACGTAGTGTTAACGCAAGACAAGTTGCTCTACTTAACAACTAATATAATTTATTGTGAGAAATCAATAGAAGTAGCCCACGAATTGATCATTGTGTAACATAATATTATCAGACAAATATTAGCTGTGCCCCGCGGCATTGACCGGATTTCGTCGCCACAACTTCACCTAACAGGTTCACACTAAATCAAAACTATTATAGTAAAAAGATACTTCTACATATTAGGTAATAAACCAGTACTTATGTCACTATCACTACATATTATAAAACAAAGTCCCCCGCAGCGTCTGTCTGGGTCGGGCGACGGTAGTCACTTACCATCACTTGATGAGGATGGTAGTTTTGTCGATCTGGACAATATAAAGTCTTTCAGGTTGATCTTTAAAAAGTCATAACTGAAGTGGTATCATCAGTCGCATCCATGCCATGCCTAATCCAAAAAGAGATCTGGCAATTACTACCTTACCTGGAAAAAATTTAATAGTACAATAGAAATTTTATTTAACGACAGTCTCGACGACCTACGAGCTTTTGGTGGAGCGGTAGAGAATTGGGCTCCAAGGTCAGGGGTCTCGGGTTCGATTCCCGTTCGTAATATAATAAAGCTGAGAAGTTTTTTGTTTAATTGTTTGTTTAAACAAGCTAATGGATCTATCAGTCAGATTTGAATAATTCTTTTTGTATTTAGTAGAGTGTTTATTGAGGAAAGTTATAGGCTATGTATAACATCACGCTATAACCTTTAGGAGTGACCATAATCGCAGGTGAAACTGCGAGGAACGGCTATGTATAAAATTTTTTTTAGAGAAATATTTGTATTATTATTAAATTAAAATGCAAATAACTGTATAGTACATCCAAAAAATAAATACATTTAAATTAAGTCAAAATATTGTTAGTTTTTTTTTTAAAACTACTAGTAACGTGGCTCACATATTAATAACTGGCAACCCGCCCCGGCTTCGCACGGGTACAAATTATATATCAAAACCTTCCTTAGAATCACTCTGTCTATTAGTGAAAACCGCATAAAAATCCGTTGAGTGGTTTTTCAGTTTATCGCGAACAGACAGACAGACGCGGCGGGTGACTTTGTTTTATAATATGTAGTGATGATATTCGTGTTAACCCCCCTCACCTAAGCTAAGTGCTTGTGTTAGGAATGAATTCACATCAGTAGTGCACTGGGTGGGGTTCGAACTCGCGACCACTTGCTCGCAAGTCCGACGCCTTAGCCATTACGCTACCGCCGCTTTAACATATTTGTAATTACACAAAAAAAACTTACATACACACAAATCTGTCAATTTCTATTTGAGAGTGACGTTCATTCGAGTTCAGTGCTTTTTTCCCCTACCGAAAGTGCCCAACGTACCTAAAGAAGTTTTCACTTAAAAAAAACCAAGTAGGTATCTTCTAGGACCTTTAGTACAAGCTATGCTTAGCTTGAGTTATAGTGGGAGAGCCATGCTTCGGCACGTGCCGTATGTTCGGCCGTGACAGGAAAGGCCCTAACCCTTCCCTGTCTCCCTCTTCCCCTACTCCTACCTTAAAGGCCGGCAACGCACTTGTGACTGTTGATTAGCAGGTGTCCATGGGCGGCTGTAGTCATTTATTATCAGGTGACCCATCTGCTCGTTTGCCTCCTATACCATAAAAAAAGATAGCACTGTGTCATATCCCGGATTATATATTAATCAGAGGATGCGGTTACTATTTTAGTTCAGTGACTCCAATGCTGGGAGAAATATACCGTACCTCCTATAAACCAAACCTAGATGTCTCCATTATACTCAAGTTGTAAGTTTTGAAGGATTGTTTACCGTTTAAACTGTCCCTTATTCCAAACGAAAGAAGTAAAAATGTCGTCGCGCTATAATCGTAACGACAAAGCAAAATAATCGCCTATAAACGGTAGTTCGGCCATCAAATGACAGATACCACCTTCCCGTATTAAATACCCAAAATTTATTATTAGCTTGAATGTTTTCTCACGTTTATATAGTTAGTTGTAAAATTATAGATGTATCAAGACACGTTATAATATATAACTTAAAGACGAGATAACGGTATGTCCGATTTGAAATTAACGACCTTGAATCTTGTTTTGTGGTCGTCAATAAATTTAAACTGTTATTAATGAAGGTTTATGAAGTAGCGATAAAAAGAGGATAGTTATTGCGAGCTTTTTTGTTAACTTTAAACAATTCAAGAATATATAGGTAGATGTGTGAATCGGGACTTATGGTGCTATATGACTGGTACTATTATGTATTCTGTGCTTATGGTTGGTTGGTGGACATTTATAAGGTACGTTTTTGGTTACCCGACATTTCGATCGAACTGCACCGATCGTTGTCACGGGTGGCAATTAAGTCCCGATTCACACATCTAATATGTTTACAAGGGGGAAAAAGTTTAAAAACAATTACTGTATTGTTGTTGTATTTCATGAAAACATAGATAATTTTGATATACCTAGGTCCTTTTTATTTACTTAACTGGCCTGTTGGTCTAGTGGTTAGCGATCCTTATTGCTGAGCCAGAAGTCGTGGGTTTGATTCCCACCCGGGACAAATAATTGTGAGGTGAGCATGATCATTTGTTCTGTGTCTGGGTGTAATTTATCTATAACTACCCGCCCAAGCTTCACACGGGTAAGTACCAGAGACATCTTCTAAAACCATCATCATATTTCAACCAATTTACACAAAACCTTAACAATTTATACACCTAAACCTTCCTCATGAATCGCTCTATCTATTGGTGAAAATCGCATGGAAATCCGTTTAGTAGTTTTTAAGTTTATCGTGAACAGATAGGCAGACAGACGCGGTGGGGGACTTAGTTTTATAATATGTAGTGATATATATGCATTTACAAATATATAAGTACGTTTATCAGCAGTCTGGTTACCATAGTACAGGCTCTGCCTAGTTTAGGATCAGACGGCCGTGTGTCAAGTTATTATTGTTGCAAATTAGAGAGAATAACAAAGAGTAGAGAATGGTTTCGTGGGAGAATTAAATACATAACCGTATTGACCTTACTTTGTAGGTTACTAATAGGTACTCTAGTAGGTATTTTAAATACCTACCCTTGACTTAAAAATCCCTTAAACGATTAGAAAAGAGCTCATGATATTCAAACGGCTGAAAAGATTTTCTTCAATTATGGCAAAGAACTCACTCAATCAAGTAAACTTTCAAACACAAAAAAACTAAATCAAAATCGATCCATCTGTTTCGAAGCTAATACACAGGTACATGCGTTAAACTTATAACATTTTGACAGTAGTAAACTGTTATCTCCACACGGTCTTCTATAGGGTACTAGGGTACTCGACCAGTCGGGTGGTTAAAATTGTAGTAGAAATGTATTGTTTTTTTTATTACCATATCTTTTAGCTCCTTATTTTTCTATGATTCAAAAAGAGACCCAAAAGAGGCTTCACTGCTGATGCGCGGGTGACGCTCACGTGTGTTGTTAACACATCAGAAATCTCTTCATCTCTACAGAGGATAGTTTAGCTCTTGCTACTAGCCCAACGCAACAGCATCTGTCAGGTGTAGACTCCAAAATTATAATTATGAAGCAAGACTGTTTACGTTTTTATTGATACAAAAAAGGTTCGATAACGCAATGTGTTTATAATAGACAAATATTTTATGGTTAATTTGATTTATTAACGCAATGGTTGTCGTCTAATTAAAATTAATATTAAAATATACGTTGAGAAACTTTGTGAGAACAAATTTTGGTAAGTTATGAAATAATAAAACTGAACGTAGAAAGTGAGAGATGAGGACTGGTTATACCATTACTAGAATACTAGAGTAAAATACGCCCAAAGAAAAAATAGACTGACTGCGTGAAAGAGGTAATCCTCTTTCCAGCTAGAAGTACCTAACAGTGAAATAATAATAAAAGAGTAGGATAGCAGATGAGAACACTTTCCGCTGATGCCATATAAAGAGTTGGCAGATTATTGTCGAGGAACAGGTGTGATGACCCACAGCGCCCAGCGGGTGATATTGACATGTACTCATATCATATGTTATATATCACAGTAAGCAATGTCACTGCGTGATTCAGAATCGGCAGCTTCTTACGTAGATAGTTCGGTTTGTCTTACCTAGATGACGCTGAATTATATTTTGATGTAAATTAATAATATTCTAGAACACGAAATGAATGACCTTTAGCTTCTTATTACAAATCAAAGTGATTAATATACATTTATCTATAATCACTAGTATGATTAATTAGGTCACTCGCAGTAATATTAAAGTCAGAGTTATTTAAGAAAATTGTACGTTTTAAATTTTAACATAAGTAATCTACCTGGCGACTGCTGCGATCGCCTATGTAAAAATAAAACTGTCAGTTCTAGGACTACACGTCAGAAGTGAAAACATAACTGACACATCTGTCATCTAAGCGTGACGGTCACGCGAGTTCAGTGCATTTTCCCCATACCAAAAGTGCCCAACGTGCCTAAAGAAGTTTTCACTTCAAAAATTGTTAATAAGTAATTGTGAGTTGCCGATCAGAAGTGTTAATTTCTGAAGAAAGTGATGCCATCTACTAGTGACATCCATCAAACTGACGTACGTTCGGACCAAATTTTGAATAAATGTTTTCGCTATTGAGCACTAGGCGTTATAAATTATCTCCTTAATTACAATTATGTATTTGTTTATTTTACCATATGAATTGCGCACACAATAAGTACTTTATTGAACTAATTATATTTTTAAAGAATAATTAATAAGGAGCTGACAGAACTCAATGTTTAGGTAAGCGCCCTCTAGTGGATCTATATATGAATAAAGCACAATGCTAATTAATACCAATTTTCCTCCGTAAATACATGAAATTAATTTTAATATTTATACAAGACTTGCTCGTCTGTTCATTTTTCTTATCACTAATGGCTATAGAAATTAGCAAGAAAAATGCTACTAATTGTTATTTTAATTTATATTACTAATGTGAAAAAAGAACCTATAATTGCAATCAAAGAACAAGGATGAATGTTGTAATTCTATTTTATAGTCTTTGCTCCTTTGCTAATCAAAAATGTAGTAAATAGCCTTGGCTTTTTTATAATAATGATTTAACGTCAGCTTAATCATAATTATAAAAAGCAGCCAAGGATATTAAAAGGCTAGGCAACGAGGCACTAGTAATTATCTAGAATTTTGGAGTTTACTCCATAAGAATCGATTTTTATATAAGGCGCCCGGAATGAAAAAAATTTGAAGAGTAAAATTTAGTGATCGGAGGGCAGCGTAACGCTTTAACGCTTTGTTGTGCTTTTTGTTTATTGGACTTTACTCCTTATGTGTATTTACCTTTATCTTTTATATATAGAATATATATTTACAGCGTCTAGAAATGATGAGAGGAGGAGGGGAAGGGGGGGGTGGGAGAGGGGGGAGGAGAGAAGAGAGAGAGAGAGAGAGAGAGAGAGAGAGAGAGAGAGAACCTCCAGTAAATTGTAAACTCCAGTCGTGCGTCGGAGCTGACACACACCTTTTTTTTTGTTTGATTGTGCGAGCTTTTGCATCACACCTTCGATCATTGGTATATTTGATCAAAGCATCACACGCTACTATAATTCTTGGTATTTTTGTGCACGGAAGTGGCTTTTTTTGTAGAGGATACCCTGACCTCCTTAAAGAGTGACTGTACTGTCAATGACAGAACCATATTAAACTTTGCACTAGTTACCAACTGTTTTCTGTCCATCTTAAAGATACACATGTTGTTCGCTTTGCAAAAAGAACGGATATTCCGATCAGGCCAGGTTATCATGCCTGGCGTCGTGAAATTGTAATTTATAATCAGAGTGAGAAATTCCACTAAAATGTTGCCATTTATTAAAACATCATTCCATCTATAGGAGATACTTTTAATTCTGACGACCAAAATCATTTATTCTTCCAAATTCAAATAACACCTCATCTACCTGATACATCATTATTCGAGATAACAATTCCATTTTTAATTTATTCACAGCTTATAAAACAACAATCGATCAGGCCAGCGCGGCGCCTCTCTCGGATCATGATCGATTACTTGTCACCTTTTACTACGAGTATCGATAAATTAATCGAGCCGCCTCATATAACAATCACTTGTTGTGTTGTAATTATTGTTTGTTCTCTTGCCTTTTAGGCGTGTACGCTGTTGTTGGCCAACGCTTGGCATTTGAGTTTGAAGAGTTATTGTTGATGACATAATGTAAGTAAATATAAAGTTGAGAAGTTCGTAATTAATCAAATCGATTTTACCTCTCCTTGAAGGTTAAATTGTGTCGTCATTTGACATTGAACTAGTACCAAAGGCCATAGTGATTCTGCTGGTACTTTCCACAATTATTATTTAACTTGATTCTAATTAGAGATCGCCTGGTGGTCGAAGTTCGACCATATTTCATTAAATTATGAATGTTTTGTTTTATTTAATTGCCCTATTTGTAACACAAATCAAGCTATTCGTGTCGTATATAAGTTGAAAAAATGTTCTGTTGACTCATTGTGATATCACTTTTAACCAATAAAAATTAAAATTATGAAAAAAAAATATCAATTTTCCGGTAGAAAATTCCAATGATTTTCGAAATGATGGTCTGAGTACACTATTTCAATATTCGGTACGGTGTTTCCAAATCCAAAATTCTTCTATGTGCTAAATTTACTTAAAAAGGGATACTAAGTATTCTTTTCGCTTATGAATTGTAGGCATATAAAGGTTATTAACACCAGCTTCAACTTCTATTAAATTACATTTATTAAAATATCTAATTAAGTATAGTTAAATATTCTGATTATATAGACAGTTGGTCAACAGTTTGCCAAAGAATATTTAGCATTGACGGATTATAATTATGTTATTTTGCAAAAAAAATCTAACCTCTTTCCACATATTATTCCTATTTTATTAAACCTCCCCTTTGGACTAAGTGCTTACAGTTCATGTTTCGTATAAGTAGGCCTGCCACCACTTAAGTTGCCGATGCCGGACAATCTCTTCAAAAATTCCGAACACATGTGTGAAATCGAGATTCTTTCCCGGACACCTTAAAAAAAAAAATTCCATTTTTTTAAATGAAACAGCTTGTTCATCTAGTAATTATAAGATGCCCCTGGCACAGAGTGTCCGGGTTTTACCCGGTCGCTTTTTGAAAACCCCACCCGGACGCTAAAGTAGGACAAATCCAGGAAAACCCGGACGGATGGCAGGCCTTCGTATAAGTGTTGTCGAATCTATTCATACTTTATATTTACATTGTAATTATCTGCAAATACTGGGAAGTGCATAAAACGCGTTTTCAAAATATACTTTTAAACCTCATATTTATCAGTTAGGGCTGGCAACTTCAAATTGCGTCACTTCGATTCGATTGAGCATTCTAAATTCAATTTTTTTCGAGACATGTTATTCCTTTTACAAATTGTTATGCATTATCTGTGTTTATATTTTCCCGCTCAATGTCACTATATTTAGACTCTGAGAAAATTTATGGGAAGAAGGAAGAATTTTGACTAAAAGCGATGCGTATATCACTGAAACGTATTTAATCGCTTTCGTTCAAGAAATTTTTAAAATAACATAATTATGTAGGTGAAAAAAAAAACAGTAAAATTTTAACCTTGTCCCTAAAATAGCAATAAATGTGTAAAATTTTCAGTGACGATAAACATTTAGTTAAATTATCTCAGCGTTCAAACATTACTGAGATTGTATCTAATCCTACGGTCGTAATGTACTTCATTGAGCTTTGAACAAGACACTTTCAATTCGGTCCAACACCTGTGTACGACCTACATAGCATAACTAAAAACAATGTAATATAGTATTAGCGCTACGGCTTAACAGATGTTATACGTAAATCAATTTTTCGCAACAATAGACATCAGTTTCTTGCAAAAAGTCGTAACTATAAAACAGTTTTTATAACAAAATAGACTGAATTCCACTACGATAAAGTATAAAATTCCATGTGCAAGGATTTTGCAGATAAAATCTTGGTGACTCATACAAAAGGTGACACCTTAGATTTTTAATCGCATGAAAACTAACTTTGTTGTTATAGGCGAAGGGTTGATATTGCAATGTAGTGTTCAATGGATATAAGTAGCAATGTTTGATTGAAAGGGTAACAATGTACACTTGCGTCCACTCTCAAAGCTAGAATGCTTGCGCCAGATACGAACTGAAGTGCTTGGACTAAAACTGTTGATAGGCCATTGTTTATACAATTTATTTTATTATCAGAATTTATTGTTTTCAGAAAATGTTTATGATGATAGAATGACTTAAACAGGTAATTTATTGTTCAATTATATCATGATTGAAATACTTTTTAGAAATTGTTTCTTGAAGCCGCTTGTTCAATCATTTTTGAATTGTTTTTGGCAAGAAGTGATTTCACATTTTTTGCTCAGTTAGGTGGTGATCAGTTTGTGTTGTAATCATCCGATCAGATGTGTTAGCTTAATTTTCTCTATTATGTAAAAGGTGAACTTCTTGAAACTTGAAGGTGAGACTCATCATGTACCGAGTGTCTGATGGATGACGAAGCCAAAAGGTGGATAGGTATTGGAATTATTTTTACTTTTTAATTCTGTTCTCAGTAAAAGCGTGTATTTTTTTTGTTTTACTAAAATAAAATTATGATTTCTAACCTACTTACAAATTTTATTTTTAATTTACTAACATTCGATTAATAAACTTACAAATAATATCGATAGCACTTAACACTTTACTGAGACCAACTGGCTAATTAACTTGTCAATTATTTTATCAACTAGACCATATGTGTAAGAAACAATTAAATAAAGATTATGTAAATCATAGCAGGCTACTGCATTAGCTTGTCTGTTCTGAAGCCTTGACACAAAATAATGTACGTAATTTGTTTCTTTATATAGCTCTGGTTTGGGCCGTTCACTCAGCATTATTTGATAATTAATTATTTAAAAAACTTTCTACCCTATTGATTGAAGTAGATATATTGTAGTTTATACATATCTTCTTATGTTTCTTTAATAAATTAATGATTTTCAATAATTTAGTTATAACTTGATATCGAGCATAAACTCGATATATTATTTTCTTAAGATCTTGGATTATGATTACAATATACATTTAAGTTAATTTAGTTAATATTCATTTTTTGAATACCGTTTAATGGAAATATAAACCGTTTATACCGACTATGAATAAAAATTCCATAACTTTATGAGAACATAAAATATTTAAAAGAAGTATCAATAAGCTCTCCATGGCATCCACTGTTCCGTCGGCCTGATAAAAAGGTTGACAAAGGATATTGTATGGAGAGAGCCTCTCTATTGTTGTTTGTTTTTAGCAAACCACAACGCAACCCGGTGACAAGTTGTTGACTTGGGAGGTTTGAACGCTCTGCAGGATGCTTCACTTATAAATTCACTGTGACTCAAATTAAGTAAAAACAGTCAGTCGTAGGACTGCACGTCAAATGTGAAAACATAACTTCATAATGTATTTGCATATACATACACACACACATTTGTATATATGTATATCATTAGGTTAAAAATAAAAAGTAGGTAATAACATATCTAAATGTATACATAGGGTACACTGGAAGTTCTGCGCTCCTGGCCGCTCATAAATGTTTGAATTTCGAATGTTATATTTTTTGAAATATAAGAAACTCGGCTCCGTCTTACGAATTTTCGATCAGGTGACGTGTCCTGACGCGAGTTTAACATTTTTTACCCATCCCAAAAAGTGCACAACGCTGCTAAAGAAGTTTTCACTTCAAAAAACAAAATATTTGGTTCCTGTTTTTTTTTACTTTTATACATATGCATATTATTATAATAATTAAAAAAATAGAATGTAAAAAAATCAAGTTTCTCTCTGGTGGGCTAACTGTACAAAATAAGTAACATAAGTAATAATAAATAATAAGTAAATAAAATAATAATAAAAAGTAAAATAATAATACGTAAGAAATCGCGTTTTATAAAATTATTAACCCTGTCCCACATTTACTGTTATTATTGCTCTACTCATTACATAATAGCCTATAACCTTCTCATTTATACAGGCTTCTAATATATTTTCGCTCAAAAATATAAATTATTAAGCTTTCTAATAACTTCACTTTATACCTCTGTAACACTTCATAAATCATTAAAATGAAGTAATTATTATAAATAACAGCAATAACTGTTATCGTTATAATACCGATATTATCTATCCCACATAAATTCACTCTTTTGTCTACCTATAAGGAACTGTATCGAGTTTCGTAACTGTGACGTACAACCTCATTTATTTCGAGTAGAAACGAAAGGATATAAAATACATCAGCACTACAATGCAAAGGTAAGATTTACAAACATCGACCGGAAAGTATGCGCAAGAGCATTACAATCTACAACTGGTTGCGATTGTAGTGCCCGTACCACAGAATAACTAATTTGTAGTAGAACATTTTATTTAACTACGTCTTCAGTCAGGATATGTTGTGAAAATATAAATGTCATCAGGCGGGAATGTGGTACTAAATAATACTGGTCTACCTTTTTAAAAAATGTAAAAAGATAAGATCTTTCCTGATCGATAAATATTTGTAGGTTACAAATATGTCTAATTGCTGGCAGTGGCGTAACAATAGGTTGGCAGAGCGGGCAAAATGCCACGGGTTATGGCCTTAGGGAGCCTCCGGTCCTGACCCTAAGACCCTACTGCCCTAAGCACACGAGGCGCCAAGAATGAACTTGTGCCCCATCCGATGAATCGGCCACGGGCCTCAGATGGTATAGTTACGCCACTGATTTCTGGAATCGAATCAAAGAACATGTGATTTTGGGACCCAATCCTTTTAATGGTATCCACAGAAGCAAACACGGATTACGAATGAACGAGAATGATAACTTTTGTGAGAATGATAACTATTCATAGTTGTTATAAGTATATTGTTGTATTCATATGTGTGTTTTGAGAAAGCCCTTCATCAAGAGATGAAGCACTTTCTATTTTGTAACAAGTTCGTTTATAACCCTACTGTTAAAAATGTAGTCTTTGGTTTGTACAATACATAAGCCTGTCGAACGCTATCAATGTTTATTTAAACATGATTTGCTCGATCTAGAAGTTTGATCTGAATCTAATCATGCGTTTAACTTGCATAATAATCATTTTACGAAATGTTTCCAATGATTTTTAAGTCTTATTGTAAATAAATAAACTTTAAAATTGATTGGCAATCGTAAGCTGTGCTAGAACATAAAATTAGTAATTGTGATGGTTTTCGATTTGTGTAGGTAAAGGTGGAATAAGTTATGAAGTTGTTAATAATATTTTGTTACGCATGGTGTTGGTCACAGATTATTTATACCTACGATTATGCAAATAAGAACAGTGTCAAAACACAGGTCCGGACTAAATGTAAAAAAATCAAAAAATTCAAGAAAAAGATAACTTAGTATTGCCTCAAAGTTTTTGTTACTGCATTGCTTGTCAAAGTCTTTAATATTAACTTCTTATCCAAAAAAGAAGTACCTGTTATTAAATCTTATACAATACCGAAAAATTCCTAGCACGTGAGACATCTTTTAAAAATAACACGCTACTCGCGATAAACGCACTTTTTTTAAGTAAAAAATATGCCACAACACGCCACACATAACCAAAAGTATTCAGTGAAAATATACAAAATCGAAGTTATATTAACGTAGATACAGCAAATACAGGCACATAAATATTAACATCTCATTTAAGATTTATTTTTAGTGCATCTGTGTAAATTAAACATAATTCTAAAAAGAAAGTGACACTACGAACAGTTTTAATATTTATTGAAGCAGCTCCGATTGTCTTGATCTACATAATATATAATATAAAAGCAGTTTAGTAACTTTCTATTGTATTAAGATACATGTTTTCTTAATTAGCATATTATACAACTTGTTAGCATAAAAATAATTAAGTAGCAGTTTAAGTTAGCACTCTTGTCTACGTTAAAAAAGCGATTAAGTGCGATAAAAGTAATCAGTGTAAATGAGTTCTTTGAAATTTGTTTCAGAGCATAAATTACTTTTTCTACTCTAATATATTTGTAATACGACTGCTAAACGTTTCTTTAATAAAACTGAAGGATTTAGTCAACCCTATTTTTTATAATATTTAAAATTTTCGTTGCAGAAAAACGCTAACTTTTTTCCCAATTGCAAAGTTTTCAGGACATCGCAGTGATCATTGAATACTATACCAGTGTATTGCTTTCATGAACAGTTCAATGATAAGTCTTCTTTCAAATAATCCCATCAAATATGGCATTAAAATTGTAAATAGATCGTTGTATCCAATTTAATGCATAGTGCACTAAAATTGTAAGCCAGAATAAAATAATAGTACCTAATACTCATTTAAACTTTCACCAACCTGGTTGAAGTTAAATTTGGTGCGGATATTAAAATTATATTTATTTAAACTCCATCTACACTTTATAAATAATTGTTTATACAGAGGGAACTAAAAACTCTTACTACTTTTTGTAGTATATTTATTTTCCGACATCGTTTACTTTATGTTTTGAAATACAGTAATATTAAAAAAAAACATTGAAAGTAGAGCAACTTCCGTTAGTATCATCTCCGAGAACAATAGCAACTGTAGTGGGCAACGACTTGAGATTGCATTTAAAATATTCACAAACTCATTCCGCGCCCGGCTGTCTGCCTTTAACCATGTTACCACAAACATAACATGTCACCAGACACTTAAAAATACATCTTATCAGCATAGCATTAAAGTTGATGCATACTGCATACATAACCTTGTCGAATGTCGAGAAATCTTTTTGAATGTTTACTATTTTAAAATGTATTTATGCATAGTTCATTCGACCTCCGATAGCATGGATCGCTGACCCGTGAGAAATTGATTTTGGGCCGTTCCAATATAGATAAGTAATAATTTGTCATAGATTTAAAAACTTAGCGTGTAGCTATTAATAACTGTGAGTGGATTGAACTTTTTTTTTGATAATTGTAAGCTGACAAAGGTCTTAGGGGGTATTAAACGAGTCACATTTTATACTCTGTGACAATTTGAGGATTATAAAATTTAGACGTGCTTAAATAAATATTAAAATAAGAACCACCTTTATGAGGCTGCAAGCATACACCGGGCGAAACAATTTAAATATCTAATTATTAACGAACGTTTAACAAGAAAATTAATTTGTTACATGCTGTTTAAAGATATTACTTAAAATCTTAGACTAATACTGTAATTTAAAACAGATAAATGTAAGGTTATCTCATTAATAGATATCTTAATACTGTTTCTCTCTCTGTGTTTTTTAATTAATTTAGATATTAAGGAATATGTTTTTGTCTTAGTTAATCTTTATTTTATTATTTGACTGGCCTGTTGGTCTAGTGGTTAGTGACCCTGACCGCTATGCTTATAGGTCACCTGAGTCTGGGTGTTCTTTGTGTCCGTTGTTTCTATGTTTGTAAAGTCCCCCGCGACACAGGAGTAATTCCTAATGCGGAAGTTGTCTTTTAAAAAAAAAAGAAAAAAGAAAAGAAATTTACTTAACAGACAGAACATTTTTCAAATGCTAATTTTACATGAAATAATGAGTCATAATTCGAAGTGTTTTGTCTAAACCTAGTGAAGTCCGTTTGAATTTCGAGAAACTGAAAAAAAAATTCGTTATATCCTAAGCTACCAACGTAAGTGAATTTACCTGTCTGTGTAAATAAGAGTTAATCTTTGTTTGTTTAAAACTATGTGTTACGTTGTAGATATAGAACTCTCCGAAAGTTCTACACTTAGAAATGGTTTAAAATTATGACAATCATGCATTGAAATACACGTGAACTACTTCGAACTGAGAGGAACGTCGGGGATTTATAAAAAGTGTATTTCTTTATTTCTAACTTCAAATTACTCTGGCCACACTGTGTGTGGAAGTACCTACCTTAAAATAAACGATTTTTTTCATATCCCAAATGGTGAAACTGAAAATATCAATTTTTTTACTAAGACAAGAAGAAATTTAAGATGTAAGAGTTATGATATGACTATAAGAAAGTAAGTCAAATCATCAATACAAATAAATAAAATTGAATTGTCTGTTTGTAATATCAAAATAATATTTTTTTTAAGCTCATACAGTTATTTGCACGATACCTATGCCTAAAATCAGTTTTTTTAATTTTTGTCTGTTTGTCTGTCTGTTTGTTCAGGCTAATCTCCGGAACGGGTATACCGATTTCCACTGCCAGATATTTGATGTTATAAGGAGTAACTTAGGCTACTTTTATTTTGGAAAATAATTAAAGCTCCGCGCAAAATATAAAAATATGTACACGAGGGAGGCCGCGCGTGAACTGCTAGTGTTAAATAAGTTAGCAGATTTTAAACGCAATAAAATTCATAGATGCGTTTGACGTATCTATGTCCCTTAAACCCACATACTTCGTCCTCCACGACTTTTCCCTACTAAATTATTCCCTACCAATTATTTACTTCTAAATGAATATATGGAGATCATATTTGTAATGTGATTTAAATAAAGTACCTAAATTTATTTTACGGTATCCGGCCCGATAGTAAATTTAGGCCGGATATCCTGGATACCGGATAGTGGCCGGATATCAGTTTCATCTCTAATCATTTTGTCGACGTCTCCCAAGAACAATTTAAGAATTTCTTTATTAGGATGAGCACCTCAGAGAAACATGTGTACGTAGACGACCTTATCTATTAATAATATCAAGAAATACAGAACTATAAATAGAAATACAGTTTATATATATAAGAAGTGCAGACAGCTACAATTTTTAAACAATATGCTGTCTTACAAATTTAAAATTTCCTCGAAAACGTGTATATTAAGTTACAAGTGTCCAGCATATGTGTGGACCTGTCATGGTACGTAAGTCTTTACAATGAGAGTTCAAATTATACTGGCCATAAATAAACCATGGTTGAAATTCGACTACCAAGCAATCTCTAGTACCTATAAACACGCATAAAGTTATGCGTGTTTATAGGTGCAAGTGCACAAAATGTCGCAAAGGACCGCTTGCTTAACTACGGAATAAAAACATAATTAATGGTTATTCCTTTATCATTACATAGATTGTCAGTTTAATCATAAGAGACATTTTAAGGGTCCCGTTGTATCCAGAAGAGCTTTCAAGTGCCGTGCTAAGCCATAAAACAGTAGGTGCCTACCATTAATATACGCTATCATTTAGCGATACATTAGCCAAACCCCCACGGACATTTAAGTGCGCATACGCATCTTTTTATGATAACTATTTAATTATTTCACGCGTTTATTATGTTAATAAATAAATTTATATTAATAATAAAGAAAGTTAGTTCTAAGCGGTGGAAAGGTTTGGTTTTACATAGATTTTTTTATGGCTTTTTACGTTAAAATATACATGCATATGTAATAAATATATTGATAAACATAATTAAATATATTATGTATTTTTGAGAACCATAGTTACGTCTATCACGCTATTAAATGTTACTTTGCATTCGATTCACTGGAAATAATTTTGAAAGGTCAGACTTTGTTCTTATTTAGAAATGACTAAAGCTATCAATGATCTCGTGTTAATTTTTAATCTTCCGTCACACAAAAGACAGAAAACTGTAAACTTATAGGATCATTTGCTTGTTAAACTGCTAAAAGACTTTTTCTTAAGAACATGTAAAGACAAGACTTCGCTTTTCGCTTTCGCTGTGGGTGCTATCAGAAAATGTATGGAGAATTTGTCAACACTCCTTGTAATTGTATACCAAATAATTATAGTTTTAAAAACTAAAAAACACGCTTTTATAGAAAATTCAACTAAAAAATAAAAAAAAAAATCGAATTATTGCATTGTCATCGGTCTTTGACAGGTGTGCAAAATTTGAATGAAATATGGGCGTTTAAAGTGGGTCAAAATCGCCCCCAAAGGAGTCGGTTACAAACAAACAAGTGAAGCTAATATATAGCGTGTAAAAATCTCATACATCCTTAGAGTAAGTTTCTGAGTTATGTTACTTCTAACTCTAACCATTCAACCACGTAAACATCTACAATACCTACTGTACCTCACACTTCTTATCTACTGATTAAAAAGCCCTTATATTGCTGTCCACAGATTAAAAAAACAAATGAGAAACCACAGTTTATAATTCCATAAACGCATTTAAATGATAAAATAACTTGACATACATGATAAATTAATTATTTATACTAAAATTTACACCCAATTTCCATAGGATTATGTGTCATTGATCGAGTGTCACTACAAGAAAGTATAAAATAGATTGTGTATATTATTTATTGTTCGATAATATTGTGGTAGAGTAAATGACGTTAGGTACGTGGCTAAAGGTTAAAGATCAGAATATGGTATTAGAAGTTCATTGAATCTTACAAATATAATTTATTTCTTTTTTTTGTGAGCTGTGTAATTTTCTGTATATCACACAGCGTTTACTTGTGTTAAAATTTCAATTATGATCTTCAGAGATAGTAAAAAATTGCCTCCGGAAAATGGTTTTGGTCGAGCGTGTCGTCTGTTTAACACAAAGAAAAACAATTATATAACTGTTTATTAATAACCTGAAATAACGATAACATAGCAAATCTTAAAAACTTTTTAAGTGTATTTTCTTAATATATCTATGTTTTCCAGCTAAAGGCAGTGTGTTAAATGATTAAACACTCATGCAGACATTTTACGTGGGAGAGCCATGCTTCGGCACGTATGGGCCGGCTCGACTCCGCTCGATACCACGGCCTCACAGAAAACCGGCAGTGAAGCAATGCTTGCATTGCATTTCGCCGCGTGAGTGAGGTTAGCGGAAGCCCTAACCCTTCCTTCTCCCCTATTCCCGTCCTTCCCCTATCCCCCTCTCCCATCTTCCCACTCTTCCCCCCCTCCCCTCTTGTCCTACTCCCACCTTAAAGGGCGGCAACGCACTTGTGACTCTCGAGTTACAGGTGCCCATGGGCGGCGGTAGTCATTTACCATCAGGTGAACCGTCTGCTCGTTTATATAATATATATATGTATACCATGAAAAACAATTGTCAGGTATCACGACTAATTAGCTCTGCTATAATAAGCAGTCACCTATCTATATATGATTTCAATCGCATGGCTCATTAAATCTCAAATTACTTCGTCTATGTAAGCACCACGTATGCACTTCTGTAATTATTGCACTGATTGCGTACGCCCTCTGTTTGTATTAAAAAACCAGTGTTAAATAAACACGCTCTTAGTATTAAAAGTCAATATAACTTCTGATTTAAGTTAAATTATGGACAAATATTTAAAACTCGTTTATTCTCTATCCTATTTCACATAACCACGGCCACCATCGCTCAGATTTACAACTATCAGTTAGAACAATTTGTATGGTAAACCACACATCGCACTGTGTACATAAAGTAAAGAAATTATTTAATTAAAGACCCCCTGTAGACAAAGTTTATTATTCATTTGTTTGAGCGTATAAACACACCATTTAAAAATGACCTAACAGTTTGGAAAATAGTAAAGTAAAAAGAGATCTTTTATAATCGGTCGTTTGAGAAGTTCATCAGAGAGCGATATACAGTATAATTTGTTGTGTTTCTCACATAGAGAGTGTTACCAACGGGAGGTATTGAAAGTCTAACCATGACCACCAAAATTGCTTGTTAGCCGATTGAAATGAATACTCATAATACTACAACAGTTTAGTTCGACTAAATATTTATTGTAATGAGCTTATTAAGTTTTCCGATGTAAGAATACTGAGTTAAAGGCTTAGCGGGGTGTCGTAAGTGCCTGCCTTTAGTTTTATCAAACATTTAATGTTACTTTGTCCTTATGATGGCTTTAATAAGGCTTTTGATTATGTGCTTTATTTTGATCGTTATTTTTTTTATACGCGTGTGCGTGTTGGAATGCGTTTGGGGCATTTTGTGGAGGAAATCTTGTACATTAACATAGAAGTCTTCATAGCTTTATTATTGATATCAAAAGAAAAGACAGCAAAAATAACGGTGATCCGTCCCATGATATATTTGAATGCTATCAACGCGATTGTTTGGACACCTTTGAACTGCAGGACTTTTCGATTAAGTTACACTGCCCAAGCCGATTGTTAATAGAAAAAAAAACAATGTCAATTAATGTTCCTAACCCGGAATTGAACCCGACAACCTCACGACCGAATGTATACAAAGACAACCAATTACACAAGGTATTAACCAAACAGTTATGAAGATTCCATATTTATTTTTTCTTATAATACCATAGTATTGCAGGAAGAAGTATTCTTCAACTGTACTCCGAAAGATAAATAACAAATAAATCAAAACAACCGTTAACTATTATCAACCGGTGTGTATTTATCCCAGTCACAATCAAGTTACAAACCCTCGGAGTCATAATAGCTCGGGGATAACTTTGTGTGCACACCGGAACTCTGTCCAGACGGGAAATAGATTTTTGAAAGTTCCCATCACAGCAAAAATTACATTTTGTTGCCATGTTGTTTGAAGGGTTGAAATTCGTATTTCAAATTACAAAATTCATATATGGAAAGTCCTTTTTTCATGCTGGCCGGTTTCTGTAGATTTAGTAGTTAACCTTTTTAACTACGAGGTCTATTAAAATAGCAGACCGCACTGTTAAAACACTGTTACTTAATGATTAAATTTTGTGATAAACCTGTATATAATTTTTATGCCTGAGACGCCCTGAGACTAAACTTGTGTTTTACATGAATTTTATTAACTTACTGACCGTCTCCGCAGTCTCATCTGCGTTTATGGTCACTGCTCCTTAGAAAAAAACGTAAGACAAACAATATAATTCTTTAAAAAAAAAACCGACTTCAACAAAAAAAACTATTCCACAAAAGACTTATATATGGTTTTATCATGGATGCCAATGTCAGAACAGGACCAAATTGAAATGAGACCACACGGGAAGCACCAGCTTATTAACAAATAAATTAGCAAATAAAAAAAGAATCATCAAAATCGGTTCACCCAGTCGAAAGTTCTGAGGTAACAAACACAAAAAAAAAAACACATACAGTCGAATTGAGAACCTCCTCCTTTTTTGAAGTTGGTTAAAACACGATTAATTCAAGTATTCACGTCGTTTAATATAGATATCACATAGACTTAAAAAACATAAAATACAGTTAAAACATCACTCTGTATGAATGGAAAATGAAAAACCTTGGAAATATCTCATTAAAAATCATTACATGCTAATAAAATTTTACAATGAATATAACCCACATACCTGTCGACGATCAAAAGACACCGTGGTACTTTTTCGGTACCATCCGTTACAAATGAAGCAATTGTTAATGTTGGACCGTGAATGTCCTTCCTTATATGCGACAATGGTGCCATAAGTCAGACATAAAAGTTTGTGATGACGTCACTAATAAGTCAGTAATGGGTTAATTTGAAAAATAAGAGGTATAATGTTTATTTTTATTTAACGTTTAATTATTGAATTTTCCAGGTTGAGACAATATCACACCCACATTCTTACTTATTTTAATCACTAAATACGTTTCTTTTGTTTGTTTCAAACTACAGCAACCTAACTCATACATGGGCAGAAGATCTTGGTAATAAAAATTAAAAAGTAAAGGAGAAAGAATGTTTCCTTGAGGGACACCGGCTTCCAGTTTACTTTCATGCAGTTTAAATCGTTAGTGTCACTGTGTCAAATGCATTAGAAAAGTCAACGTCATTCCATTGGTGTCTTTTATAACACATTTTTGGTTTTACAAACAATCTCAAAATGGCATGAGTCCTTTTGTTATAAATAAAAAACGTTTTTTCTTAAAATATAACATTGATTTTAATAATGACATTACAAAATACTAAAAACGTAAGAAGTAATAGAAAATTAAACTAAAAAGGTTACGTTCGAACAAACTTCTATATGTATCATGTTTAAAATCTCACGGACGAGACGGCAAAGATTTCAACTTAAAGGTCATAAGAAATCATTTTAATCTCAAAGTGATAAAATTTGAAGTCCAACTATAAACAATAAACAGGCATGAGCTTTTAAGATTAATCCGGCCAATAATTTAACGTAAGAAATTCAAACTTCCCATTTGCCATGACCAATAAAGCATGTCATTCAACATTGTTCGCAGAAGCCTTGACATTTTAATGGCAATAATTTCTCTTTAAATAATATAATAGTATCTCCTATTCGTTTATTGTTTCGTGTAAAACAATGGCAGTTAAGTCTATAATTGTGGAGGTGCACAGCCCAATTGTGGCTTAATGACTGAAGCTATAAGCGTTAATCGTTGAAATTGTAGCATATCCAAGGCATAGGCGGTAGCGATTTGATCAAACAATCCAATAAGTTTTATCTGAAAATCAGTTTTGTGGCAGGTTCTCTCTCCGGGTCAGCACTGATAACATGGTAATATTGATCAGCAAAGATTACCTTTATGTTTACTTCAGGAAATACAGTATTTACTCGTTTATCTATAAATGTAGCTCATCCTGATATCACACTAACTAAAGCAGCCTTCATGGCCTTATCCCTTTATTTGTTTTATCATACAACTATCTGTCCCCTGCAGTTTCACCCACGTTTATGATCACTACTCCGCTCTTAAGGGTCGCAGCGTGGTGTTACACAAAAATATTTTTCTACAATCAAACAAGAAACTTTTTAGCTTTATTATATTAGTACCCACACAAACGGGCAAGAATCCTCACGGATGTGAGGTTGCTCCTAAAAGCTTGTGAATGCCCCAGGAGGCTTCTGTGCTTCTGGAAGGAGCTAGGCTGGCTCAACTACTGGCTAATCTTATCCCCTTATAACCTTATCTGAACGCATAATAGACTGTATTCGAGTCTAACTGCGAAAATACAGCCCACCACCAATACCAATACTATATAACAAATAAACCCAATTCTCGTGATCAGTTGACTCATTAATTTATGTAACAAATATTCCGCCTTCCGCGTATACATTAAACCCAAAAGTTAATCGTTAAAATAAATCTTGATACGATAATGCCGGGCTAACGAGTGAGGATACAATGCCGCGACAATCGGCGGCGGCTCCTTTCATCTCGACACTTTGTCTCCTGTAGTCAGGGCCCTTCACATTGGCGTGAGACGCATTTAATTGGCCTGCAGATATTTGTGATTATTTAAATATTTGCGTTATGTTGTTTTGGTATTTTCATCGACCTTTTTGTTCCTAAGGGTATGCCAGTGTAAAGACAGGATATATCATTATTGTTTGTAAATATGTGTTAAGTGTATACAATACAACTTTTACGAAGCGTCTTGACTAAATAATATAATAATAAGAGGTATTTAAAATATAAGCTTCCGACAGTTATTAGAAGTTATGAAAAATGTGTAAACAAACAAAAAACCTACAGGGTTTCAGTCTCAAACTAAACAACGATTAAACATTCTCATCCGACACATTAAACATCCTCTATATTACAATTTTTAGACATTCGTCTATCACCACACTCAACTCACAGATAACGGCAAGTAAAAACTAGAATAAAATATCTAGTTGATTGATTTAATTCTTTGTTCTAACGGCAAATTTACTCTTCTAATTACGCTTATAAAAATCACCAGTTCAATCCACTCGTTCACAAATAGCCCGTGAAATTTGAAACAAAAATTTTCCTTTACCAAAATATAACACACCGCTTTACAAACAAAACCAGTATTAAATTATCCAATTATGAATAAAAAATAAACTAATCAACCACCAATCTACACCTGCGTGACTACATGAGTATTGGTTTATCGGATGCTTGGGTAATCTGCGAATTTCGAAAGACGGCGGCGCTTTTGTTCTTGCATTTTTACAAAATCACTTTTTAAAATTATCGTCGAAAGAATCGATTGCCGCAAAGAGAGGCTCGATCAGAATTCACACGGTATATCTCAAAGGATAGCTTGAGTGATTGCTGCGATGAACGATTTAAATGATGCTTTTTGCGATACTTGCTGTTAGATATCAAATTATTGTTTCGATTGGATTTTTAAGATTATAAATTAAATATCGAAATAAATTTAACTATACTTACTTACAATGTACAAAATACAATATACGAAACTTACAATGACTGGTTTCTGAGACGGTTTATTTTCATTCGGAATGTTATCTTCTATTTTATTGACTTACACTGGATATGAATAATATGATAATTTGATTGCGTTATTAATAATATGATAATAATCTTTTTTTTTTTTTTTTCGTGTGGAAACCCCCACGGGTCTTCACCTCACCATGGCTATTGGTGAAGTGGTGTGTCGGAATCGAACCGACTAAAACCACACGGTGTTCCGTAGCAAGTGAGTCTATCGCAAGGGACTCGGGTATACCCTAGGAAGGGAGTCCCCGAGAAATGATAATAATCATACGGATACAATATCTTTATCAAAATACTTTATCATAGTTTTGTGTAGAATTCAACGAAGAACTTACGAATCGGAAGTAATTTCATTTGGAACAGTTACTAAATTCATCTGACAATTTGCCAAAAACACACACAAACACGACCGAAGGCAGTCAAGTAGAAGCATACAAAGATGTGTGTACCTAAACAGCACAAACATACACACGTACACATCACACAATCATGCATATTGCACACTTCTATTTAAGCACAGCTACACAATTCTTATGTGATGCATGTTTGTAATAATAAAAATATAAGAACTTGAGACTACTTACAAACAGCCGTCTGATCCCAAACTAGGCAGAGCCTGTACTATGGTAACCAGACTGCTGATAAACATACTTAAATATTACTAAATACATACATATTATAGATAAATTGCACCCAGACACGGAACAAATGATCATGCTCAGCACACAATAATTTACCCTAGGTGGGAATCGAACCCAGCTGGCTCAGCAGTCCGATCACTAACCTACTAACTAACTACACTAACTAACTGTTGGTGTAGTGCACCAACAGACCAGTATAATAATAATCAATGAAATCTATAAATGGATTAATTATATATTTTATTTACTCCAGGTACAACTGCAGCGTGAATTCGTTCGAAGATCTCCGGGATGAGTTAGAAAAAGGTAAGTTACCATTATTGTATTAACCTCATTAAAAACTGCTATTACTACAACCTAAATTACCTTACAAAGAAATTTTATAAAATCTATAGAATGAGGTTGTTAAGGGTCTTTGTATTTTAATAATATTTTAATTAGAAAAAAAGCATAACAATAACAACATTCATTAAAAACTAATTTAATATTTCTATATTCTCTCATTCTGCCCTTGTAATGATAAAATAACCTATTATAAACATAAAATCTTGAAATCTACATAACTTTTTATTCATTTAAGCTATCGAAGGTAGTTTTATTGTTGTCTTGATTGGAACGTAGCCATGTATTAATGAATTGTTGCCGCAGCATACGGACAGAGGCAATAAAATGTATTTCTAACAATTAGTTCATTAACGAACTGTAATAATATGAAACCTGTTGAAATTTTGATTAGCTCCTCCTTCCGTTGTTTAAGAGTTCGTAGGTATTTAGTAATAAAATATAATAGTACAAAACATGTAATGTATTCTACCCGGCTTATTATAACTGTACTATATGATAGAAATGTTAATGTTTTCTACCCGGCTTATTATAACTGTACTGTATGATAGAAATATTACCCGGCTTATTATAACTGTACTATATGATAGAAATGTTAATGTTTTCTACCCGGCTTATTATAACTGTACTGTATGATAGAAATATTACCCGGCTTTTTATAACTGTACTATATGATAGAAATGTTAATGTTTTCTACCCGGCTTATTATAACTGTACTGTATGATAGAAATATTACCCGGCTTATTATAACTGTACTATATGATAGAAATGTTAATGTATTCTACCCGGCTTATTATAACTGTACTAAATGATAGAAATATTTAAAAGTTTATTAATAAATGTGGTACGCCAGCAGAGAATTCGACTACCACGTCAGGGGTCGCTGGTTTGTACGCTCGAATATAGCTATTTGCACCGTTCTTTTTTAGTGGTATAGGGGGCAAACGAGCGGACGGTTCACCTGATGTTAAATAACTACCGCCGCCCATGGGCACTTGCAACTCAAGAGTAACAAGTGCGTTGCCGACCTTTAGGTAGGAGTAGGGGAAAATTGGAAAAGGGGTAGAGTGGGGATGAGAGGGGGGGAGGGAAGGGTTAGGGCCTCTGGTGACCTCACTCACTCGGTGAAAAGCAGTACAAGCATTGCTTCACTGCCGGTTTTCTGTGAGGCCGTGGTATCACTCCGGTCGAGCCGGCCCATACGTGTTCTCCCACGATGTTCTAGATGTTTTTATATATAATGTGTATTTATTTACTAATAAAATGTACCTAAATATGTTTATCTGTGTTTTAGAATCCATATTACAAGCTTCGCTTAGTTTTCGTCTAGATAGTGTCGTGTAACAAGTCCCTAAATATCATTATGCTACAGTTTCAACCGCGTCTATGGTCACTGCTCCGCTGTTAAAGATTGTAGCCTGATGTTCTACAGCCTATAACCTTCTTCAAGGAGTACACTATCTTTTACAAAAATATTATTTAGAATCCAACTGACAGTTCCAAAGATTAGCGCTTTTAAACAAACAAACAATCAAACAAAATCTCTTCAGCTTTATAATATACTAGCAGCGCCCTGCGGTTTCACCCGCGTAAGTCCCGATCCCGTGGGAATATCATAATAAAAAGTAGCCTATGTCCAGGTCTCCAGCTATCTACATATCAAGTTTCATCGCAATCGGTTCAGTGGTTTTTCCGAGAAGGAGTAACAAACATCCATCCATCCATCCATTCATCCATCCAAACTTTCACATTTATAATATTAGTGAGATTTATAATATTAGTATGGTATGTAATAGTAGTATGTGACTGGCCTGTTGGTCTAATGGTTAGTTACCCTGACTGCTACGCCATAGGTCGTGGGTTCGATTCCCACCCGAGTCTGGGTGTTCTTTTTGTCCGTTGTTGGTATGTTTGTAAAGTCCCCCGCGATACAGGATACAGGTCATTCCTAATATGGGAGTTATCTATTCCAAAAAAAAATGTATAGATTAAATTTTTAGAAAAAATAATCCCAGATTTGATTTTTATACTACACAGGGTATAAAACTCTACAGGAAAGTTTATTGACATGTATTGAGATTATTTTTTAAAGCGTTTTATTCTTATCTATAGTCAAACTACCGGTTCGAAAGACCAACCGTGTCAACTACCTATTACACAGCAGGAGACTCAAGTTATGCTAGAAAATGATATTAAGGTTGCCATATTGTGTTTCCGTTTACGTCTTATTAATATATTTATGATTGTCAGTGACCACGTCCCAGAACTTGATAATTGATTTGAAATGTATCATAAAATTTTAAACCCATGGCTGTATGTAGATATTCACGTTTAGTTATAAAGCTCACGAGGTAAATTTAAAGTGGGATTATTTTTACCTCCGACGCAAAAAAACGGGTGTTATAAGTTTGACGTCGATGTCTGTGTGTGTGTGTGTGTCTGTCTGTGGCATCGTAGCTCTCAAACGGATGGGCCTATTTCGATGCGGTTTCATTCGAAAGCCAGTTTCCTTGCGGTGGTTCTTAGCTATGTTTGGTTAATATCGGTCCAGCAGTGTTAGAGTATCAGCTCATTTCCAAAATGATGTAAGACATTTTGTAATCGTTGAAAGGATTTTCGAGTCGGAGGTGTTTTAAATTTTAAATTTATGATTATATCCTTAATAATTTTACTAATATTATGAAGGCGAAAATTTATGAGGATTGATGTAGTATGTTTGTTACTCTTTCACTCAAAAACGGCTGAACTAATCTGGATGAAATTTTTTACAGATATAGATTATAGTTTGGAATAGCACGTTGGTTACTTTTTATGACGGAAAAATAGATAGATTTCACAAAAATTTTCACGCGAACGAAGTCGCGGGCAACAACTAGTATTGTAATATAAATGAGAGTTTGTTTATGTGTTACTCTTTTATACCTTAATTACCGAGGGATAGACAAATGTCTTTTAGGTGAGCAAACCGCGGATTTTTATTGTATAGTGGGTAAACGAGCAGACGAGTCACCTGATCGTAAGTGACTACCGTCGCCCTTGGACACCTGTAACTCGAGAGTCACAAGTCACGCTTTTCTCTGGATTGTTTGAAGGTCGTGTCGGATTTGAGGTTCATCGACTCGCGGTTTAAGGCAAAAAAATCTTTTTATAACTTATTATTTTTCTTATTACTACTCAGTGAGACAGCATACGTGAATGACATTTAGTGATAATAAATGGTTCAAAAAGTAATTGTATGGTGAAATTAAGCTGGAGTTTATTTCAGTCGAAATTACGAAACTTTCGCCGACGTGTAACCAATTTTAATTTTATAATATAAATATACATATCGCCACCCGGCAAAAAAGTGTCATATCACAAAAAAGTGTCATATCACATGTTAGGTACGTTTTGACATTTTTATAGCATTGAATAGCAAATGTTGCGTTTGGTCAGCTGTAAAAACATCGTTATTAGCTCAGTGAAAAGGGGGACAAAGTTCCCTTTTTCACTGAGCTGTTTTGTTCAATTCACCGGCATAAAAGTCGTGTTTTCTCGAAATAGCTGTTTTTGTATTATGAGTCATGACACTTTTTTTGACGGGTGGCGATATGTTATATGACATAATATACCTACATGTATATATATAAATATACAACTATGTGTAACGGTAAACAAAAACTGTACTATATACTTACGGAAGGTTGAATATACATTAATAAATGTCTACCGACCGCCATAACTATTGCTATTTAAAAGACGATTCCAACTAAATTGCAGACAATTTAAAGGTAGAAAAGTAGGCCTGGTTGAAGGTCAACTCGTGCCCTAAGTTCACGATAAAACAATTAAAGTCTATGTAAATTAACAAGCATCAAATTGGACGTACTCAAAACAAAACTATCACATTTTATAAAAGTTTATCTATTACAAACGGTTTCTTAGTGGTACTATCACGACTAACTTACACATTAATAGACCTTCTATTTCAATGGTTTTGATTGGCCATAAAGATGATTGCACAAGAAATGAAGATAGATAAATTCATTAAATTTTTGGTTTACAAATAATAAAACAATATTGTTTTTATTATTAGAATATTGAAGTAAATACCTTTGATTTTTATTATTGAATTGGCCCAATTTAGTAGAAGTTATTTATTTGAAGTTTATTGATGGAAGAGTACATTTTGTGGCGACGCGGTTGTAAAAATAGTTGATAATTTTTTTCCTGAACTTTTTTATTTTCTGATTTAGGATTGGAATCTACTTCTCTATATTAGAATTTAATTTAATATGGTTTCCTTAAGATTACATCTGAATAATTTATTTACTATTCATTATTACAAAAACAGTGTAATTTGTGTCAACAGGGGATTTTCATGTCTGTCTATTACCAATGCTGCAGCAGGTGATATATTGCTGCAAATAGGCAAATAAAATGTTCCTTTGCAAATGTCCATGGATCGTAATAACTGATTACTAAGATAAGTGTCCAATGCTTGACCCTTTAGCCAATACAAGCATGTTCTAAAGTTATAAACGAGAAAATATCCTATTAATCAGACAAAGAAACATGTTTAATTAGCTAAAGATAATAATTACGTACATTTAAAGTTACTAATTAGTGCTAAAAGTAAATTTATAAACATTAGTTACTTCGTGTAATTGATTCGTTAATCGTCATTCGAATCAATAGTATTAACTTTACTTTGATTTAATAGATGTAACTGGCAACTGTTTGTGGCTAAACCAATTTAAATTGTATTAGAAATAATTGGAAAATTTTTAGATAAAAAATTTAAATCGTCGGATTTATTTACTTTTACTGTACTTGGATCACACGAAACAGTTGTTGTAAGATATGAATCAAAGCGCACTACGTTTTCGTGTCTACCCGTGAGTGAAAAATTTATGTAGATGATCAGTTTGTGGGGATCAGATGTCTTTCATATAGCTTTTTTTGCATGTATACGAGTGTGAATTGAAAGTGGAAAGAACGCATTGGAATAACATTTATTTTTGGAATAGATAACCACGTCTTAGGAAGTGAGGATAAAGTTTTTAAAATCTAAAAGTCTCCTTAGAGTTTTGTCTTGAGTTCATGTTGACACAGATGCAGGATCGCTTTGTAAAGACTCGATTCTTCTTACGTCAAGGAACTCAAGGAAATGTATTCAAGGTTATTTAGTTTACCTGGACGTATAGATCTTCTTAAGATTATAAGGACAGAGAATTGCCAATATATAGATATATATACGTCTGCAAAATACATAGGTATATCAGATTAAATTATTTGTTAATTTTTCCTATCACAAATTCAATATCATATCAGTTTTCCACTGAGAAACGTATAAAGTTACAGAACATGTAATTGCAAAATCAATGAACATGTTTTCGTTTTCCTTCAAATACTCCTAGTGTGGATACATGCCTTTTACATTTTTTACCGAAACCAAAGGATCTAACCGAATAGTGAGGGGAAAGGAAAATAAAAAGGGTTTCGGTATCGGTAGCCGATCTTTAGCCATTTGCTAATTACTACACCACTCAGGCTTTTGTGGCGAGCCCTATCTAATGGCAGACTTACAAAAATAGTTTCGGCTTTGCTCGATGAGAAAAAGTTGAGGTTGCCAAAAATGTGACTGTTATTCAGCTTTGCTGTGTGTGGTGGGGGTTGGTTGAAATATAAAGAGTATATTTGCTGTATTCAATAAGGTTGATCTTTATTTGAGTTCAAAAGTTTATCCTCGTTACTTATTAGTTTAATTAATACATAGTACCTTTGAGACCGAGATTTGCTCGGTAGCTTTTTATAAAATTGTATATTTTTTTTGTAAAATTGCATTTTTATAGGAAATACAAGTATGCAGTTAAACTTAAAATGCAAAACTGTATCTGTACACAAAATTTTATCAAAATCGTTGGAGCCGTTTCCTAGATTCAGATTATATAAATATACAAATATACCAGAATTGCCTGTTTAAAGGAATAGAATAGATAGATATGAATAAGAAAATGTCATGGTTCCGATTGCTGGAGTTCGTTTAATGGTTCGTTTCTTTTACTAGTCCGAGTTTTTTGTTTTAAATAACAGGTTTATTGATGAGAGATGTTGATGTTTTGTAATATTGTGCCAAGTATTTTGTATAATATTAAAGAGCAGTTATAGCATAATATATAAATTTAACACATGTTTAATACCAGGAGTATAATTGAGGCGATTATGTAATACTAGCACCGCCCCGCGGTTTCACCCGCGTAAATCCCGATCCCGTTTGAATATCCGGATTTATAGTAGCCTCTGCATTAATCCAGGTCTCCAGCTATCTACATACCAAGTTTTATTGCAATCGGTTCAGAAGTTTTTGTGTGAAAGAGTAACAAACATCCATCGTTCCAAACTTTCACATTTATAATATTAGTGGAATTATGAATCAGTGATGTAAAAAAAATAATAAATATTAATTTTTGATTTTTAGAAATCACTTAACATAACATTATTTTGCATCCCTATAGTATTTATATGGATGAAAAATGAACATACAGCCTATACGCATGTCTGTCTGTAAAAGTGTAGTATTTTCACGTAGGTTTTTTTTTATTAATTTTAGCTCGTCAGCATGACCTCAACCCGCCTGATAATAAGCTAGATTAAGGTCCAAAGGCTACCAAAGATTCGGTCGATACTGTGGCGACTTCCACTTATGTCAAAAACATACTTCAACATCATCTAGAGACGACGAAGACGAGCTGAACTACGTGGTACTTCGTCGATTCACACCACAAGCTGTTCGGACCACGGTGTGAATCGCACAAGGCCCCTTTTTGAATGCGTCGTTTCGGACCAGTGGTGTGAATCGACGAATGTCTATTTTGTACTGCGTCGTTTCGCACCACTATTTCTTTTGACTTTTAACTTTTATGACCTGACGACTCAGATGATAACGCGCATACTATAGTTCTCAGGTAAAAGCAACCCTTTTAATACCTTTACTGACATGTTGTCAATTAAAAAGTGTAACTACTAATCCTGCATCGCGCTATGAAAGTTTTCGCGCCGATTAGTACCTATATATACAGCTTCCCAACATAAACAGATGGGCCGCGGTCCGCCAGGCATGATCACCTAGCCTGGTCAGAGGATCCTCCCTTTGTGTTGGAGGGACTTAACACCCGTTCCTCCACAATACTATAACGATAGTCTTCAGTTTGATGGCCTCGGGAGATATCTTTTCACGCCCCGCTTAAAGAACCCGGGGTTATAGGTCGGAGGGAACACGTTTGCTGATATTGAGTTCCAAATTATAATGGTGCGGCAAAGAAAGGAGGTGCTGAACCGTTTGGTCCTAGTTGACGTTTGAGCCGGCCACGTGTAAGAAATGAGAGGGTGGAATCAATTGGAAGAACTCATCGGAACCATGGTAGAAGCGGTAGAATACTGCTGAAGAGGCTACGTTTCTACGCAACTACAAGGGTTTAAGGGTCCTGGTGAGCTCAGGGCTCCCAATGATGCGGATAGCACGTCGCTGCAAACTGTCGAGAGCGTCAGGTAGGTAGGCACGTGTGCGTCGTTGAATGTGTGTATTGATTGAGTGTATATGTAAAGTATGTATGTATGTTTGTACGGTATAAGAATTGCTTATACCTATATTCACACAATAGGTATTAGCAATAATTTACTCATCCTAGTGTAGGACTAATACAACCAGTTTGGTCGGTTGAGGAAAATCAGTATGTTTAGTATCAGGTACTCTAAGTAAATTTATTTCGTGGTAGCGTATTGTTGCGTACAAGTCTATAATGAACTTTATTTATTTACTAACAGCGCCCCGCGGTTTTAACCGCGTAAGTCCCGACCCCGTAGGAATATTGGGATAACAAGTAGCCTATCCGTTAATCCATGTCTCGAGCTATCTACATACCAAGTTTCATCGCAATCGGTGCAGTAGTTTTTGCGTGAAAGAGTAACAAACATCCATCCATCGATCCATCTATCCATCCATCCATCCAAACTTTCACGTTTATAATATTAGTGGGATAGTGGGATTAGTGGGATTACGAGAGTTGAAAACAAACTGAAAACAAATTTAAGTTATTGAAATTTTATATTTTTTTTAACTATTTGAAACGTATTCTGATAAAAAAAAACACCTATTACGTTCAAAAACGCAAAAGAAAGCCATTCTAAAAAAAAAATCTCAGTTAAGAATATATATTTTTAATGCTCATGCAATGATCATTTTGACAGAGTTCATTGACACTACAAGCAGACCAACTGTCGCCGTTCGTGAGAAAATCACAAATATGTCGAATATACAAGTTGAATTAACATAATCGTGTTTCAACTCTATAAATTTACGAGTATCGACATCTACACTCCTCTGGTTGTATAAGTAGCCAGACAGGTGCATCTTGACTCAATGGTTTTTTAATTCGGGAAAGTATAAATATTACTTTATATCAACTCTGTTCTATTTAATAACACAGTTGTGTTTAAAAAAAAAAAATTAGGAATTTTTTGTAGTAGAGTAAAAAAATTTTTTTTTGAGTACTTTCTATTTTTTATCCCGTCTTTTGTCTTTTCAGGGCTGTATTTCTGTAGGGGTAGGCAACTGTCACTGTACGGTGCACCGGTGTGGGCGGGTGCTCTGACCGCCCAGAATAGGGCGCGCCTCTGGCGCCCTCAGAGGGTTATGGCGGTTAGAGCCATACGCGGCTACCGCACCGTGTCGACGGAGGCGGCGTGCGCGTTGGCCGGGACTCCCCCGTGGGATTTGGAGGCGGAAGTGCTCGCCGAAGTATATCGGCGAACGGCTGAGTTCCGGGCGGGAAGCGGCAGTCGGCCCCCGCCCGAAGAGGTGCGCGAATGGCGTGAGGCCGCTCGCCGAGCCACCATGGCTCGTTGGTCGTCCCGGCTGGAGGCTCCACGTGCTGGCTTTGCCGCCGTGGAGGCGCTCCAGCCGGTCATCGTCGAGTGGGCAGGGCGGCAGCACGGGACCCTTTCCTTCCGACTGACGCAGGTCCTTTCCGGGCACGGCTGCTTCGGGAAGTACCTGCATTCGGTCGCTAGGAGGGAACTGAGTCCCGCCTGTCACCACTGCGACTGCAGTGAGGACTCGGCTCAGCACACGCTGGCGGTTTGCTCCGCCTGGGCGACGCAGCGTCGGGCCCTCACTGCAGTCATCGGAGGGGATCTCTCGCTACCGGCCGTCATACGCTCCATGGCCGGTAGCGACAGGAATTTTACCGCGGTCGCGACCTTCTGTGAGGACGTCATCTCGCAGAAGGAGGCGGCGGAAAGGGTCCGGGAGGACGATCTCCACTCGGACCTAATTCGCCGCCGGCGAACCGGGCGGCGGAGGCGCGCTTACCAGCGCCTCATGCCGCCCTGAGTGTGGCCGCGGGTGGACGGGACGGGTTTTCCCCTTCACCCGCTGTAGTGGCCCCCCGCGAGGAGGCGGCGTCCGCGTGTGCCTGGACGTCGCCTAATTTAGAGAATTTTACCCGAAGGTGGTGCCCGCGCTTTTGCGGGCAGGCGCTAGGAGGGTTCCGGATGTCTTAATAAAGCTGTTCCCGGATCCCTCCTACTTAAGGCGCAGTACGGCACACCGTGTGGTTTTAGTCGGTTCGATTCCGACACACCGCCCCGCCGAAAACCCCGGCGGGGTGACGGCCCGAGGGGGTTTCCACACGCACAAAAAAAAAAAAAAAAAAAAAAAAAAAAAAAAGGGGTAGGCAACTGTAATTTGGTTTCACTATTATAATACTTTCCTATTGCCGCCAACGAGGCACTTTGGGAATTAGAGATGAAAAAATTGGAAGTATTTTGAAAGGGAAAAGTCCCTTGAAAAAAAGGGAAAGCCTATTGCCTTCCCTTTTTTAGGAAAAGGATATCACATATGATGGATTGTGGAGTGTAAATAACAGCTGGAGGTCAGTGACGCATACCTGTAACTCAAACTGCCGTCTCACTAAACAAACGCTACTTAATTATAAGAGATCCTTAAGTATCATGCTTTCATTGTCATTATTAGTGAATTATAGCGACAGAATAAGGTTTAACGGCATCTTATTACTGTTTATTTTTGTTAGAGTAGTCTATTTTTCTGTATAAATATTACTTTTTTTAGGCCCTAACAAGCCTGGCACACTTAGCAGTGCAATATTGAAGATATACTGTTACCCCACACGGTCTCCACTCTCGACTATGCAGGATTAACGTCCCCATTTTGTGTGATGTCACAGAATACATAATAGTGGTAATGTTTCGCCGAGAGTACACTAGGTAGAATAATGACAACCCTAGCGATGGCAGTCAAAGTAGAAAGCACTTGCACTGGAACTACTAACAATGACTCTAGGGTTGCCAGAGAGCTCTAGAGAGTATTTATGGACGTTTACCGTCACGTAGGCAGTGAGCTTGTTTGACTACATTTATAAATAAAAACTAATGTATTATAAATAAAAGAAAGCGGGGAAGCATTTGTGATAACATATTATTATGATGCTAATATAAATTATATTATAGTAAACTTTAATGATGTACGATAACGGGTGTTTCACATTGATTTATCAAATTTCCGGAGAAAGGCTTTGCAAATGAGTTTTTTTTAGTTAACTTTTTTCCCATGAATGTAAGTGACCTATTGGGGACCAGTTATAATCAGTTGGTGTAATAACTATTTATTCCTATAACTATTTAATAGCTATTTGTTCCTCGATACAAGTTTAAGTTCATTCACACGACATGTATCTGTTATCGTCAATTAATTACTTAAAGGTATATCTTTTAAATATTTTTTATATCACAGAGATGGGGCACCAACTTGCGGTTATTAAATAACTAAAAACAAGCTTGCGGTGGTTTAAGAATATTTGAAATCATCCCACTAATTTTATAAATGTGAAAGTTTGGATGGATGGTTGTTTGTTACTCTTTCCACCACTAAACCACACAAACCACTAAACCGATTGCGATGAAAGTGGTGTGTAGATAGCTGAAGACCAGGATTAACACATAGGCTACTTTTTATCCCGATATTCGAACGGGATCCGGACTTACGAGGGTAAAACCGCGGGGACTGCTAGTTTAAAATAATAGAAAAACAAATCATTTTATTCATATTGTTTCACCTGTTGAATCTTAGTTGTAGTCAAGTGTTTTTCTTAATTTAACAAAACTAGAAAAAAATGTTGAATTCGTTTTATAACATAAAACTCAACATTGCAGCGGCAAAATGGATCATAATCGATAATACTTTAAGATCCATTTTGCCGTTGCGATGCTTTTATTGTGCTTTATTATTTGTTATCGCGCTTTATTATTTCTGGGCTGTCTATAACTTGGTAATGTGACATACCCCTTATAAGTAATCGCAACACAACGTTATTCACATGATAGCACAGATATGTCATTGTGTGATTATTTTCTTCCCTGTAAATAGGCTATTAACCTACCTATCTTCTTGCAAATGTATGTGTATTTGTTACTAACCATCTCATCGGTCTTTCGGCCACCTTAAATCATCTTATGACAATAAAATCAAATATTGTATGAGTGGTCTATTGGTCTCCTTGGTTAGTGATCCTGACTACTGACCTAGAGAACGAGGATTCGATTCCAACCAGTACAAATAATTGTGTGATGACTACGATCATTACAGAGGCACAGAGGCTCTGTCTAGTTTGGGATCAAATGGCCGTGTGTAAGATGTCTCAAGCCATTATTATTTAGTCAAATTAGCACATTTGTAAATTTATTATAGTAATATTTTAGCATCAACTAACACACGACAGTAGTTACAGCAATGTTAGGCAACATGACATTATAAATAAATTAAAATTACCCAATCATATCTATACAAAAATTAAAACAAGTTGTTTGTAATACATTATAATTAAGCCATATGTATGTAAAGAGATCATTTAGATTGTACTAACTGGATTTGTTTTAGAATAAACAAGTTAGAAATCGACACAATGAAAAAAATGTGTATTCATCATTTTATACTTATTATATACTAGTAACCCGCCCCGGCTTCGCACGGATAGCAGAGACATTTCCAACAATCATCATCATATTTCAACCAATTTATACAAAACCTTAACAAATTATATACCTAAACCTTCCTCATGAATCGCTCTATCTATTGGTGAAAACCACATGAAAAAATCGATCCGTAGTTTTTGAGTTTATCGCGAACGAACAGACAGACAGACGCGGCGGGGGACTTTGTTTTATAATATATAGTGACAAATATCATCAATATTTATTAAGTGATATTATATATATATTATACGCCGCCCAACAAGGTGGACAGGTGGCCTTATAAAGATCATTGGTCGTCGGTGAATGCAGGCCGCTTGGGCACTTCGTTGTTTCACACCACGAGTTGATCACAAGTGTCAATCGCACAAGGAGCCTTTTTTATTTCTTAAAAATGGTACCTATACACTTGTATAACAACATTTTTCTATTTTTTAAACTCGTCTGTACGAAAATCGTAGTAGATTTTAACATTTTTGGTTGTGATGTGAATCATCTAAGTCAAAAAGAGGCCTTCTGTGATTCGACGAAGTTCAAAAAAGACATTGACAGATTGACGCCATGGTGCACAACAGCCAATTGAAAAAGGCTCCTTGTGCGAATCACACTGTTGTGCGTAGAGCTCGTGGTCGTCTTGGAAGTCATAGGGGGAGCCTATGTCCAGCAGTGGACGTCCTATGGCTGAAATGATGATGAAGATATAAATTAAAAGAAAATGGTGTTCGTTGGTATATGAATTACTCGAAAACAGCTGGAACGATTTAGAATTTAATTTGAATAAAATTTTTGAAAATAGATTTAAAATGTTCGTAATAGTTCAAATTTAGGTTTTTACGGAATGAAGACTTGGAAAATTTACGTTTGAAATGGTGAAATACATGGAAAAGTAGAAGTAGTAGCTATTTTTAAAAATTAAAACAAAATATTGAAATTTCACCAGCACAACGTCTGTCGGGTCAGCTAGTTATACAATAAAAGAGATAATAGCACATAAAAGGCTTACTCATTGTAGACACTTAAATAAACAGCAACTCTCACTCTCACTCAATAAAAAAAAAAAGCGGCGAGCGGGCGATCTTGAACTGGATCGAGTTACTTAAATATTGGAACCTCTAGGACGGACGTGAGAGTCCTGTATGTTTTCCTTGATATTGATAGATCATTTTAGAACAATCCTGTTTTTAGACAGAAAATAATGGTGTATAGTTTGTTACCGAAATGGTTTTGATTCCTTTATTCTATCAATCCAATCTTGTTGTACCATTATCCTCATCAGTAATCGCTTTGGAAGGATATATCCACTTTTTGGAAACCAAATTGTACTGTACCATATTACTGTGTTTTTTTACCTACATGACTCGCGGTAATTGAGTAACTGCGACATTGTTTGCTTGACTTCATTTTCGAGTCCTGTGTTCACTGTTCACCTAGTGGTTAGTCATCCTGACTGAATAGCCAGAGGTCATGATTTCGATTCTCACCCAGGACAAATCATTGTGTCATTTGTTCTGTGTTTGGGTGTAATTTATCTATGATATTTGTGTGATGAGCACGACCATTTGTTCCGTGTCTGGGTGTAGTTTATCTATAATATGTATGTATTGAGTAATATATAAGTATGTTTATTTGCACTCTGATTACCATAGTACAGGCTCTGCCTAATGAGATCAGACGGCCGTGTGTGAGATGTGTCAAGTTATTTTTATTACATACACAGTCGTATTGTGCAGTGTGCACTGTCAGCGTCATAATGAGATAAATACCTAAATTATTAAGTTATTTTCTCAGCCCTGACATTTAAGTTTATTAGATTTGCTCATTAATCATTTTTTCGTAAATAATATATAATTATATCCCTTTGGATAGCCTGACGTTTCAACAAGGTTACACTGGTCGTGGTTAGGGACTGAATAATGAGTATTTATCTGAGTTTTGTGTTGCTCCTTGCCTTAACAGTCTGTTTGTGATTATCCTTACTATAATAAATAATATAATGTTATAAATGCGAAAGCAACTCTGTCTGTCTGTCTATGTCGCCCTTTCACACCAAAACTACTGATGCGATTTAAATGAAATTTGGTACACAGATAGTCTAGAGCCTGAGAAAGGAGCTACTTTTTAATGCGAAAAAAGGGGTGAAAGGGGTTGAAAGGTGGGGATGAAAAGTTGTATGGAAGTATCGTCATATTTAGAGCTAGAAGCTTGAAACTTATTTTTAGGCTGTTGATTCGATATAAATACACTATTCCACGCGGACGAAGTCGCGGGCACAGCTTGTCTTCTATATTTATAAGTAATCGCTGTAATTGAAGTCAATTCAGTTAGGTACAGCTAATATTTATAACTATGCGCACAAACTTATTATACCTACTGACGACATTTTTAGACAAGTGGAAATTTTGGATGTCACAATATAATCATGTCACCCGCAGAGATTTTTGTATAATTTATAGCGACAGTAAATAACAATACGCAAAAGTAACGGCGTCATTTGGAAATGTATTAGATTACAATACTTATATTTTTATGGCGGCTACCTACACTAGTTTTATGTGGAGTCGTGACATTTTTTACAACATAATAATGCCATAAATTTAGCCACTATTATTACTATGACGTCAAAGAGTATAGTATAAAAGTTGTCAAAAATAGAATTAAAATAAATGCTAATAATATATTTCCTGGTATTAATGAAATGTACTTAAATAACACCTCGTAAATAAACTTACAGCATAAATGTTATAAAGATTACAATCACTCGTTATTATATTGTTAATTGACTCGTAGATCTATCACACTTTGGGATTTTTTTATGGCATAGAGGTTAAACGAACCACCTCCACCTTTCGAAGAACCTTCTGTTGCGGACGTGACATCCGCAAGAATCTAGCCTATACCCAGTTAGCGATAGTTTTTTTTTTATGGGATAGGGGGCAAACGAGCACCTGATGTTAAGTGACTACCGCCGCCAATGGGCACCTGCAAAGGGGTAGAGAAGGGGAGAGGAGGAGAGGGGAGGGTTGGGACCTCCGGTAACCTCACTCACTCGGCGAAAACAATGCAAGCATTGCTTCACTGTCAGTTTTCTGTGAGGCCGTCGAGCCGGCCCATACGTGCCTCTCTTCATTCGTGCCTTAGTCAAAGTCTTCACGAGCTTTCAATCTCTAAAGCACTATTGAAACTCATTACTAGACTTACGTACTTACTTTTTAGTATTTATACAACACCAGCTTAAAGCCGCAACTCCCCAAGGAATAATTTTAATAACGGTTGTCGCACATAAAGTGAACTTCGCAAAAAAATCTAAACAAAATTCTAAAAAAGCCTGTCGTCACTTAATTGTGTGAATTTTTAAAAACACTGGTGTAACTTGATGCTTTTAAATGTACTATTTTTTTGTGTATCAAGCATTAAAAATGTATAGGGTCTATCTGACAATGCAAAACTTACTGACGCACACTCACTCACTGAAAGGGCATGACTTTAGCGCATGCAGTTACAAAAATAATAAAAAAAAAACTGTCAGTCGTAGGACTGCACGTCAGAGATGAAAACACACACACATATATACATATACATCATGTACACACGCACATCTATATACCATCATGACAATATAATATGTCATTTGAGCGTGACGGTCACGCGAGTTCAGTGCTTTTCCCCCATACCAAAAGTGCCCAACGTGCCTAAAGCAGTTTTCGCTTCAAAAACTATCCATTTGAAATTTAGGACCATTTGAATTTCCAGGTAATATCAAAATGCAACCAGGTAAATTCAAATATTCAAAAATTTTAAACGGATAGTTTTTTGTCAAAAAATATTTTTTGTAACTGCATGCTAGAGTCATGCCCTTTCAGTGATTTAAGTAAGTATTCCAATGTCAGATAGACCCTGTGTATTTTTAACACCCTGTACGCTAAAAGCCTGCTTTACTTGTTTCAAATATAAAACCTCTATTTGTCTTTGTAACCATTATACCTTTTAAAGAAAGTATCACCGACTTCAATGTGCTTTTTAGTGGAAAGTAGATGTATTTAAACGCACTGCTCCAATGAGACAGCGAGGTCTCGGAGTAAACGAAAATATCATCGGTGTTTACAATTTTAAGATATTTGTTGATTTTACAAAAACCGCTCTACTGATTTCGATAAAATTTAAATGGAAAGACGACCTGGAAAGTATACCCTTTCAAACAAAAAAGAATTTTCAAAATTGGTTCAGGCGTCTTCGAGTAATCGGTGAACATGCATAAAAAAAAGATTCTGACGAATTGAGAACCTGCTCCTTTTTTGAAGTCGGTTAAAAAAAGTTAATATTTTTCCACCACGGCACACTTTAGTACAACTCTAAAGCTACTGTTAGTAATATTTTTTTCAAATTATTTTCTGTTAGTAAGCTAGCTATAAATAAGAAATATCAATTCATCTTAACGTAAGTACATTATCAACCAGGTACGAATTACAAAATAACCTGGACAGAGTTTTGAATGAACAAAGCTACATATTACTAGTATGTCTCAATACTCTGTGTACATAAAATAGGTTCCCTGGTCGTCGATAAAATGCCGATCAGTATATTGTATACGTTGAATTATGCCAACTGCCGGCGTCTTTGATGCCTACAGAGTAATGTAAAAATGTAGAGATTCGCTACATTTTCTATTCGATAAGGAAAGGGTTTCTTTATCATTGAGAGGTTTGCATGAGAGATAAGATAAACGTTGGAAGATTTGTTACATTTTGTTTTTCAGTAGACAAAGAGTTTTTTTTGCATGAGAGAAATATTTTATCTGATTAATAGGAAGGTTATCTACGTATACAAACGTTATAAAAGTAAGGCTTTTAGTACATAGCATTATTAGCACTTCCAAACACAAGCTAATATAAAACTGTTAAGAGCAGTAAAGGGACGAGACTCGCATTCTTGCAATAGCTATTACTTAGTATACTAGCGATTAAAATTTTCTTCTCACCCCTAGAATGCGATAAAGGGGCCATACTTATCTCAAGTCAATTTTTAAGTTGCTTAAAAATCAATATAAAAATTATTATATTTAAATTTTACAGTAATATATTAATTTCAGTCAATCGATAAACAATTTTTAACATACCCACAGTAAATATATTTCAGTTTTGTTGTATACAAATGCTATTATAATAAAATAGACCCAGATCTTTTATCCTATTTATACAAAAATTAAGGCTTTATACATGCTAGTATTCCTTCGCATCACTGTCAATTGATATTGCTGCTCCACTGTTTTGTCAATCCTCAATCAATCAGTCTATCTTTTGCCAATTATGCTTTACAAAAAAAAATATCAATTCTGACAACTCATAATTGTTATAGCAATTATGAGTTGTCAGAATTGATATTTTTTTGTTTCTACTCTATTCTATTATCTTTTCAACTCGCTCAAGCTCATTATAATCACCGTTCAGATTACACAGTACATTAGTTACATGGAGGTAAATTTACCTATTTGTACTGTTTCTTCATCAATATGTGGATACAGTAATGTATTATAATTTATTCAAATTGAATTCAAACAGTACTCGGTGGAGATTTTTTTTAACCATAAATATTCCATTTCAATAAATTTAGTTTTTCGTAGCCAATTTTGTTTTAAGCTTTATCTAACAGAAGACGATCTGATGACATAAATTTAAGCACAATTTTATGGTTGTCGATACCAAGCGATACACACAACATTATATTTTAATTATTTATTAAAAACCTCCACGGGTACCTGAAAATGGTGACAGACAAACATGTAAACGGACAAAGAACTGTCCGTAAGGGTCCCTTTTTACTGATGTACGGAACTCCAACATTGTGTATAAAATATTAAGTATACTACCTTTTTTTTTTGGGAATACAAAATATACTTGTTGTTAGTGTAATCCAAAATCAACAGGCCATTTCCAATACAAGCTCAAAAGTGCTTGAAACATACGTATTGATAAAAACAAAGAGTTTTAACCCCCATCTCAAAACGAGGGGTGTTATAAGTTTGACGTCACTGTGTAGCTGTGTGTCTGTCTGTGACATCGTTTTTTTTATGGTGTAGGCAAACGAGCAGACGCGTCACCTGATAGTAAATGACTACCGCCGCCCATGGGCACCTGCAACTCAAGAATCACAAGTTCGTTGCCGCCGTTTGAGGTGGGAGTAGGGGAAGAGGGGGGGAGAGAGGGAGAAAGACTCAAAAACAACAAACTACATAAGTATAGGATCGGTAGCTTTTTGAAACAGGCGTTTATAATTTGACTTGCCTTATGCCTTAAATACAAATAACTAGGGTCACTAGAAAGCTTTGGGGACGAGAGTAAGGTCAGTAAAAGACACGACTGAAGACACGTTTATTTCTACAATAGCCGACAAAACTTTTATCAAAATTAAGTATCTAAATATATATATTTTAATCTGTGCCCTCGCACTACTCTACGCCGAAACACGGTTCCCATACAAGCGGTAGGCTTTCTTTGTGAATTATTGCGGGTTCCGTAAAGGAGCGGTCTACCCCCGTCAATACCTTAATGGCAAGCCGTGTTTTCACCTGAGGATCTCTAAAAAGTTGTAAAAAATAGTCAACGCTAGGGAATTGTAAAACGATTGGATTGAAATTGCATAGATACTTTTCTGGGCTATACCTAAATGCTCAATGTTGGTTTAAAAGTATTCAGGAATTTAACTTATACGGTTAAAAAAAGTAATATCTAAGAGATTATCCTACTAATATTATAAACGTGAAAGTTTGTGAGGATGTATGAATGTATGGGTGTTTATTCCTCTTTCACGCAAAAACTACTGAATTGCTTGTGATGAAACCTGGTTACATACCAGGTTTCATCGCAAGCAGTTCAGTAGTTTATAGATAAATTAGATAGCTGGAGACCTGGATTAACATATAGGCTACTTTTTTATGGGATTGGGGGCAAACGAGCAGACGGGTCACCTGATGGTAAATGACTACCGCCGCCCATGGGCATGCGTTGCCAGCTTTTGAGGTGGGAGTAGGGGAAGGGTGGAAGAGGGGGAGAGGGGGGGCAAGAAGCAATGAAAGCATTGCTTCACTGCCGGTTTTTTGTGAGGCCATGGTACCACTCCGGTTGAGCCGCCCCATACGTGCTGAAGCATGGCTCTCCCACGATAAAATTTCCAATTATTATTGTTGTTGTTGATTAAGTTCCAATTAACACTTTCATGTACAATACAAGCCACAAGTCTAAACCTTTAAATACAGCCTCTATAATTCTATAAGAATATTATTCATGATAACAATGTAATTAATATCTATACTAATATTAAAACTATAGAGTTTGTTTGTTTGTTTGAACGCGCTAATCTCAGGTACTACTGGTTCGATTTGAAAAATTATTTTAGTGTTGGATAGCCCATTTATCGAGGAAAGCCACAGGCTATATAACATCACGCTACGACCAATAGGAGCGAAGCATCAATGAACAATGTTACAAAAACGGGGAAAATTTACAAACGTAGACACCCATATTATGTAAAAATAAATATACAGTTCATTCATTTATGCGCGTTCACGCAATATATACACACACACACACACACACACACACACACACACACACTCCCACATATACACACAAACCCACACAAACAAACGCGCGCACACACACTCTCATATATAAACGAATACACTGCCACTCGGTAGTAGTTTTTATACACTCTCAACAATAACACATTACCTGACATCTAGTACTTCATGAATCCAGACCTGGGAGAGGCTGGTAATCTGTCATACAGGTCCACAGATCCTGGTACAGTAGTCTCTCACGTAGAAGCAGAGCAATGTGTCTAAAGTAAGTTTGTTTTGTAATGCCTAATGTATTGCTGTACTGTAGGAGAGAAACAATAACTTATAATTATTCATTAATTCAAGATTCTAAACTGACAGTGGAAGTTTTTCTTTGACTTCTTACTGTTTCTTCTCGCGTGTCTATGCGAGAAGAAAGAGTAACCTAATATTTAAACAGAGTTCTGTCGTGATAAAATATAAAAAAAATGTAGAAGTCATCATTTATTATAACATTTGAGGTTCAACTTTAATTTTGAATAACGTTTAAACGAGTCGACTTTGCGAAAAATCATATCAGACCTTTTTTTTTAAAATATGTTTTGATTTCTACAACGGAATAAAATTGTTATTTTGTTGTAATTAATGTTATTTAAATGGGAAATAAAAAAACCACGAAGAGGCACCTCTTAATATTTACATTAAGAGCTCAAACTTTACCAGAATTTATTTTTAATTTTTGAAAGATATTTTAACATTAACTAAAAAAGTTTTTTTGCCCCACACTGTACAAGGTACGATAACCGCTTACCATTCAGGAATCCGTACGTTTATTTGACACTAAAATCTATACTAATCAATACAAATAAATAAAATTGAAGTGTTTCTTTGTAAAGTCAAAATAATAGTTTTTTTAAGCTCACAGTTATTTGCACGATACACAGATCTAAAAATCAGTTTTTAAAATTGTTGTCAGTCTGTTTGTTCCGGCTAATCTCCGATTTTCACAATACTTTCACTGGCAGAAAGCCGGTGTTATAAGGAGTTACTTAGGCTACTTTTATTTTGGAAAAAGAATTAGACTTCCGTGCGAAATATATAATTATGTACACGCGATCGAAGCCGCACGGGAACTGCTAGTATCTATATGAATGTAATAAAGCTGAAGAGATTTTTGTTTGTTTGTTTAAACGCGTTAATCTCTCGAATTATCAGTGAGATTTGAATCATAATTATTCTTGTATTGGATAAAGTATAAGTGTCATGTAACATCACGCTACGGCCTTTAGCAGTGGAGCAGTGACTACAAACGCAGGTGAAACTGCGAAAACGACTAGTAAAATACAATATTTATTATTATTATTTTGATCACAATATTTACCAAATAATTTCGTAAATATACGAAATTATTTGGTAAATATTGTGATCAAAATAATCGTGGGGGAGCCATGCTTCGGCACGTATGGGCCGGCTCGGCCGAAATGATGCCACGGCCTCACAAAAAACTCGAAGTGAAGCAATGCTTTCATTGCTTTTCACCAAGTAAGTGAGGTTACCGGAGGCCCTAACCCTTCCCTCCTCCCTCTTCTACCCCCTCTTCGACCTTTCCCCTGCTCCTACAGCATTGCAGGTACCCATTGACAGCGGTAGTCATTTATCATCAGGTGACCCGTCTGCTCATTTGTCCCATTTACCATTTTTAACGTATTCTCAGAAGAACGATTATATTGCAACAGAATTAAAAATTTACACCTTTCAAAGATAAACGATACCAAAAACCAATATCAATTTAGAAAATAGACTAAAAAGGGTAAAGCCAAACATTTCTTCCAAACGCTTTGAAAATTTCATTCGTAGTTATACATAACGACCATTTATTTCTGATCTCTAACGTTCCATCCAAACTCCCCCTCGATGTATAGAATATGAACACGTAGGAGCGGGTAGGTAGATCAAAATAAAATGGCGATCGTACATCACTACTTTTGGAAGGGGTTGGCTGGATTTACAACCCTTTTGCTGCAGATTTATGAAGCGATCGCAGGGTTAACTTAACCTAACCCTCAAATGCAGAAAAGATCGTGTTTCTTTATTTTATGAATGGCCGACAAAAATAGACTACTTTTTTTTGTATTTGGAGTTAGTTTTTTGTAGAGGTGACTTATTTCTATATACATTCTTAGAAATGTTTTTAAAATTAATACTAAATACAAAACTAACACTCTTTTCAGGCTAGTGTGTTAAGAATAAAGTTTTTTTGTCTCTAAAGTCCCGTGTAGTACGTAGGTCAGTAAAAAGAAATCATTTTTTTTAATTTATTTAGTTTTTATTAAAAATCATCAACAAATATACTAACGTCCCTTCTGATAGTATACCTTCACTTCGTTACAAACACTCAAGCAAGACAATTCGCTAACAATTTTTTGATGCGGACAATGATCTATGGTTGAGTATAACCATAGACCATGGTGCTCTACAGACAGAAATATAACAGCATGAGCCACGGCCTAGAGTAGATAGAGGTGCTTTTTAACTTGGGTGACTCAAATTTGAGTTGAGACACGGGAGGAGATTGAGCTGTTCAATGCTTTCAAAACTGTAGTCAATTTTGCAATTATTGGATGAAACGGCAGACCGATTGTTTGCTACAATACTGATAAAAACTACGTAAATGCTCAATAACAAATAATATAATAAATTTTACTTAATTACATACAACACAAACAAACTTTTGCTTACGGACCCCTCTATTAAAATTTACACTAGAATCTTTGCTTAATCAAAGACCAATTAACAGGTACTCCCGTTCCTAATACCACTCAGTGCGCTCGTTCTGACCACCCAAATCAGGGAATACATTTACTAAATAGCCCTCATTTCTTAACAAAAAAACCATGGAGTTTCTCTAACTACGTACGTAAGCGTGCAATACCTCCAGTATCTGTTCTCATTACCTCTCCGTGAGCCATGTATCCCGTATCTATGTCAGTTAATTTTCCACAGTGTAATTACCGACTTCGCTTTGTTTTTGCTACTAACTTTATTTGCATAGAGTAGAGGGCTTGTTTTTACGGACAGGGCGGGGTGTAGAGTCGAATTAAGTATTTAAATTTTTAGTTAAGTACGATAGAAGTATTAAATAAATACATAACTTTTTAAGTATCCTACTAATATACAGTCGTTATAGGAGAGATCTAGAGTTTTTGCAGTTACACATTGTACATGTTTTCTTCCTAACAATTTTTTTGCGAGAGAAAATAAATCTGATTATATTTAATTGTACCAAATTTGACTAGCCTCCTTGACCTCTAATACAATTTATTGTCCAACTAATAATTGAAAAAAAAATTGTTTAAATATTAAGAAATTTAAAATCTATTAAATAATCTGTAAAAATTTAAAAATTTAAATGCTTCTAACCACAATATCAAGGGCGGCAACGCACTTGTGACTCTCGAGTTACAGGTGCCCATGGGCGGCGGTAGTCATTTACCATCAGGTGACCCGTCTGCTCGTTTGCCCCTATACCATAAAAAAAGGTGACAGGCTGAAACTGCACAAAGTACGATCAATGTGAATTCGCTCCTAACCTAAGATTTACATTATGTTAATTCCCGGAAATACATAATTATATGTTACAACACTATAGAAAATACGAAATGATTTATAATTATTTAATTTTTTTATTTAATTAAATTAAAACGTTGATATGAACAAAATATTTATACAATTGTTTTCTCAATAAACCATTTAGTAAGCAATGTTGGTTACTTCATACGAATAAGATAAATTTATGTCAATGTGTGATCAGTCAGAAATTTATGCTGTATCCTGGTTCTTAATATTTCTATGATAAGCCGCTATCGTTTTAATAAACTCAGTTTCAAAAATAAAATAAAACTCAGAGTACAATTACTACAAATAGTAATTAGAAATTAAAAGTAAGCTAACAAAAGATCGTATGTGCCATGTGTTAAACAGGGTCTCAAAGTTGTTTTAATGCCCTATTTTAACAGTAGTAAGCAACAAGTTATCACTAATTTATTTAAAAAAGTGTAGCGTTTACCTTATACTAATGTTATTTTTTTAACTGCCAAGTTACAAATCGGGAATTTTCATTTACGTATCGTAACTATATCTTGGAAATTTAACATTCAAACATTTAGAAAAACATAGACAAATGATTTCCTAAAAAAAGTTACAAATGAATCCTCTCTACAGTAGCGTGTGTTCTGATCTAAAACTCCAGAATAAGCTAATAGAGACATTGTTCGGGCGCTCGTTAGTCGCATCAAGATGCGCAAGCGCTGCGGGGGTCTTGCAAGCTCCACGGCACTGCCTTCGTATACTTTTTTATATAGTTATAAAGTTTGAATAAATAGTAGAGAAGACGAAAGACGTATTAGCATAAAACTGACCGGTCAGTAATACGCCATTGATCAACTGATTATCTGAAAAAATTACTAAAAACGTGTTTTATAACACAGAAAAATATTTCCAAGATAGGATTTGAAAATTTAAAGATTATTCTCCAATTTTGCAAAGAACAATGTTTACGTTAATGAAACTATATTTTATTTTATTTATTGAAATTGACATGAAAATACAAGAGAAAATATATATTTTCCAATTGTTTTTTGGTGCATCAACAACCTTTCTGTAGCTAAATATATTGAGAGTTCCACAGCTGAAATAGTCCAGATTTGATCTAAGATTCCGTTGATTAATTACTTATAAATTCAAAAATGAGACAATGTTCACACTAATAAAAGGCACTGTTCTGTCACGAAATATAAACTTTCACGGCTGTTACTCTCTGGGTCAAATGTATTCTATAATTTAATGTATACAAATACGTAAAATTCAAGTGTCCGTTTGTATGTTTACACGATACACAGGTAAACCAAAAAATTTTTGTCTGTCTATCTGTTTGTTCCGGCTAATCTCCGGAATGGACTGACCAAATTCCACGGGACTTTCACTGCAGATAGTAGATATTATAAGGAGTAAGTTAGGCTTCTTTTATTTAAAATAAATAATTTGGATTTTGCCCAAGAAATATAAATATGAACGCGCAAGTGAAGCCGCGCAGGGAACAGCTAGTCCTAAATAATTTTATAAATAAAAACGTGAGTTCGTTTATTTTCTACGATTTTACACCTACACTTATCACCATGAAATGTGGCATGCCTACATGTTGTGTGTCATCCAAAAAGAAATTATTGTTCCCAAGGGATACGTCACTTGATTGGCAAAATCTACACTCACGCAAGCAAAGCCGTGGCAAAAGCTACATAGAATTTAATAACCCTGAAATGCTACTTACATTTGTCACTTTACGCTCCAACGAAGTCTTTGTTTGGAGACATAATATTGTAACTAAAATATTATTTGCATAAGAAATTCGAGTCTGTATCATATTCAGCTGCTCAAACCTTTCAGCGTCTATTTCAGGAACATTAAAACAGCTCTCAGCCCTGTCACACAAAATAATATGACAATAACCATATCTTGGTTTAGTTTGTCATGTTTTTCAAGCATTGAGTGACGTATATTTATTAATGTTTTTACTATTTTTGGGTAACGTTTACAACGCGTTTGAAATGTGGAGAGGTTGAATGAAATGCGATATAGAAGAGACTGTATCCCTTGATGAAAAACGAGCTGGACGTTCGTAAGTAGGTAGTGAATCAAGGTTGTTTCTTTAATTATTTAGCGATAGTCCTTTCAGGATTTGGTGTATTTAAATATTCGTTAATTGTTTTACGAAAATAGAATTTTCGTACAATGTATTAGTCGCGTTTTGTCGACTCTGTAAATACTTCAAATGCAGGTGCATGTATTGGCAGGGTTATAAGTGTCACTAGTGTATTTTCAACATTGTTAAAATTTAAAATGACAGGATGCAGTACTTCCAGGGAAATAGATAAAGTGGTCTGTACTGCCATCACCTTCTTTGCTTGGAACATATCTCCCAAGATTTACGCGGAATCTATATTGATTATAGACGTTTTTTTTTGTACATTGTCACAGCATCAAAGCTCTAAAAATATAGGCACTACAGCAACCCATTGGTACAAACAGATAGAATGTGTATTCATTTGCCACTTTAATAGAATAAAATATTTCAGATCTTTACATATCTCAAGCCGTTCATATGAATTCTAAGAGGCAACTTTGAGAGTGCAATGTTGGCATAAACCCTAGTGCATACCGTAGTAAGCCGCGATATAGGTCGGGTGCAAATATTAAAGTATTGGAACGTCCCACATTATGGCCGGATTAAAAGTTGAGAGGCTCTTAGAAAATAATTCTTGCGGGAGATGCATATTTGTAAGAACCATTATCGTTAGTATGACTCCAAATATTATAGGTAAAATGAAAGAGTGTATTTGTTACAACCTTTTATTTCCTTGTGCATATGTGATTATACAAAAATGCTAACTTAAAAAAAAACGTATAGGTCTCGGGACGCACAGTTGCACACACGTACTCGCGCACAGAAGTGATAACTTAAACTAATACGGCTAGCTCTGTGGGTTAGAGTGAGAGAGGAGGAACCTGCCTACTGCTGCCGTAAACGTGAGAGAAAGGGAAGCAGCCAGACAGACAAGCGCCGTAACGCGTTACGTAACGAAGCGGTTAACCCTCCCATAAGAAGTTATCGCTTCAAAAATAGGAATATTTAGTTTCAGTAACTGGTTCAGGTAATTTTCTTACATTCTGAAAGTAACAATCGCATGGCATAGGTACCTACTAAGTATAAGGACTTTTTGTTTTTGTCCAAAGCCGGCTGTGAGTGTCGAGATAGCAAGGCTGATTCTAAACCTCAAATCGATAGATTTATAATTGAAAATTGTTACCAACAATCAAGTCTCTGAACGGTTAAACATTATGAGACAAATTCTTTACATCTCTAATAAATCTATAGGTACCTAACTCAATGGCGGATCCAAGGGGGGAGGGGGGGGGCGATAGGGGCAATCGACCCCCCTAAACTTTCTAAAACCACGTCAAACTGTATAAAAACTTAAAAAACTAAAAAATGCGTCAAATAAATTCTAAACTCCCATGTGGTTTTAAGTTTTATAAAATGACAGCCTTTTTTTTTTTTTGTACGTGTGGAAACCCCCTCGGGCCGTCACCCCACCGGGGTTTTCGGTGGGGCGGTGTGTCGGAATCGAACCGACTAAAACCACACGGTGTGCCGTACTGCGCCTTAAGTAGGAGGGATCCGGGAACAAGCCTAGCCTATAGAGAGTCAAATTTATAAAAAGAAAGTAATTTCACCTAATTAAACAATAATTATAGGACATAGTCGAAGTTATAGTTCTTGCCAACTTCATTATTGATAATTGAAAAACAATTAAAATTAATCTAAAAAACTTAAAAGAAACTTAAAGAAGGGATAATCTGCATGTTAAAAAAATGTAGTCAGTAACTTTTTTAACCATCAGCAATTTTTATGTTCCCCCCCCCCCCCCCTAGGGCAGGCTGCTGAATCCGCCCTAACTTCAAGACTTCGTCTACAAATGTTAGAACTCAGATTATACCAAGTTTGAGGTAGTTGAATAAAAGATATATATATAAAATTCTACCACTAATAATACTACAATAAAAATAATATTCTACTTGTTTACGAGTAGGTTCTTAGAATAGTAACTAATGAAAACTTAAAGAAAGTAAAATCAATCGGATTAGCCATAATCCGAAGGATCTATTTGGACTTTTCATCGTTAACATTAAAAAAACTTTACTTAAAGTGATATCGCACACCATCTAAACTTGACTTTCATTTTTGAGATATGCACACCATCGAATTTCTTATCTCAATACCAATAAACCAGATTTAAAAATATCACCACTATTCGACGCTAGACGCTAAATTCACCAACACGGGCTCAACTCTAAATAATAAAACAAATACACATACATTGTTAGGAAATAGGGAAATAACTGGAGAAATCTAATTTTCAGTCCCAAAACATGATTAAAATACAAGATTTCTACAATACCTTTCTTCTAGCTGCATATAAAAAAGCATGAATCTACACAGAACAGTATTTTTTTCACCTTTTCTAAAAAAAGTGCTTTTTTGAATTAATACCTGTTTAGACCTAGGTGTGCCATATATATGATGTTACTACAATTTAATAAATAAATACTATTCACACGGTAGTCGATTCTGTAACGAAAAATATTTTATTTCTGCTTCAAATATCTCATTCAATGCTTGTTATATCTTTCACACACTACAGCATATTTAACTATTTACGAACCAAATAAAAATATTACTTACATAAATATTTCTAAATAAAATTTTCGCCGTGCGTGCGGTCTGCCCATAACGGGTCATAAAGCTTGTTACACACCAATAAATTACTCAATTAAATATATAATTACGACAAAAAACACCGCGTAAAAATGTAACATTCGTACGAACGATTGAAATATAACTTTGGCCATTAAAACCGGAGCTTAATTGAACCACAATAAGAGGGGACAGACTAAAATAGTCTCAATAACAAACACGTGTGACGATTGTAAAAAATAAAATGTAAAGGGTTTCAAAGAAAGTGTATTTCATTATTAAAGAATGAAGGAAGTAAGAAGTACCGTAAAAATAAATTAATGTAGAATGCTAATAAGTAAAGCAGTATTTCTATGCTAAATAAGACCGTCGTTATGTGTATGTATTAGGCGTCCATTGGACGCTCAAGCAAACGTCAATCATTACCAAAACATGATTGATGAAATAATATCGACATTAAAATCTCATCATGCAACCGAAAATCACTGCATTAGACGATAGGTTATTCGTCAATCACCGTTTTGGTCGTGGCCAAACTTACGCCTTAATGTAATTGTGTAACATTCTCTGTACCTGTGATTCACATTAAAACAATTTGAATTTACGAAGCCGTAACGTAATGCTGTTTTTAGGGTTCCGTTCCTCAAAAGAAACAAAGAACCCTTTCATGTTCACTGCGTTGTCCGTCTGTCTGTCGGTCTGTCTGTCTGTCTGTCTGTATGTAGGTCTGTCAAGAACGGAAGGAGTGCGTTTGTCATTATATCACATTATAAAAAAAAAATGTGATTACAAACTTATATTTTGGGCTTGGAAAATTTACTGCGATGAACATTGATGTATGAGAGAGTGTTTTTAGATTAGTTTTTCATATAATCTTCGAGGATTGATTCCCGAAATGGATGAACTATCTTATCTACTTAAAAATATGCACGCACCATTTTAGTACATTTGACACTATTGATGTTGTAAAAGGTTTCCGGTAAGCAGTTACGGTTAAGCATTGCCATTGCGGTCACATTATTGGATGGGTGGCCATTAATAAAAAAACACTAATGAAATTAATTCGACCTCTGAGACATTAAACTGAAACAAAACTAAAAAAAACATCTTCATTCCATCGCGAAAATCCAGTGGAGTAAAAGGATAATATTCAACTACACCGCAATGGAAATTAGTTTGGTTACTCAGTTCAGTTTTCACCAATCATCACCTCGGTGATCAATGACCCTATTGTAAGTATTTTACGCTTTCACTTGTTTACCGATCACTAAGATCTGTATATGATGAATAATTTAAAGAGCATTGTGTAGTACCAGCTCTTCACAGTTTCACCCACGTTTATGGTCACTGCTCTGCTCCTATGGGTCGTAGCGTGATGTTACATAGCCTATAACCTTCCTCAAAAAATACTCTATCCAATATATTAAGAATTTTTCGAGTCCGACTGACAGTTCCAGAGATAAGGGTGTTTAAACAAACAAACACTCATACAAAAAACCTGTTCAGCTTTATTATATTAGTATAGATTAGTCTAGTATCACTTCTACACTAACGGTAGGTTTTAGTACATTTTTGTAAGATATACTAAGTCACGAAGTCACGTCTTACGATGTCAAATTATTCACTTTTAATGTTAATTTGATGAATATAAAATAAATTAAAAACTTTAAAGTAAAACCGGATGACAATTTTCACACTATTTGAAGTTATTTTATTGCCTGACAAAATAATTAATTTTGAGCATATGCGTTACCCAATTCTATTTAAATCTTAGCCAAGTATTTTTTTTTAGTTTCCTAAGAAAATTTACAAACGGACCGTATCTTTGTGTATGTTGGGATTTTGTGTACTTCTTCACTGGGACCTCTTGGAGCAGAAGATAGATGATCCCGCACGACTGACACTTCTAGATATTATAGGCTTAGCATCAGGTCCTTTATTCTGTACAAAAAAAGTTGAAGTTCATCTCCGAACTACATAAAAGAATCTAAAAATATCAGAACCACATTTTAATTTTAATTGTCACAATTTATTGTTCTAACACTCAGATTACCGCATAAATTAAAAAGTACCAACTCAAATTACAACAGTAGGAAACGGTTAAAATTAACCCTAAACTGCCACCAATTTGTTAATTGTTGGGGTGTTTTTTGTCAAGTTTATTTTTGAAGAGTTTATTTATGAATTTAAATGGCTTCAGAAGACTAAGGGTTGGCTGATTTGAATTTTATGAACTTATTTTTACAATTTTGGAAGGGTTGCGGTCCCGTGAGACATGATGAAAGTGCAAGAAATTATTCTCGTACATAAGGAATGCGGTTGTTTAAAAATAATTTTTACGCAATTTAAAATTAGATAACACTACGTCTTAGGGACTCCATTACTGAGTACTTAGTTTTCGTACTCATTAATAACCCCCATTTCTACATAAGTACACACGTAAAACCGCGATCAGGCTGCTTATGTGCATAATCTGGTGAATACTGCGACGGGACCGAGCATTGCCGAGTGTTTATAAATCAAATAGGAAGTAGGGTAGAGCAGATTCCTGCTTGGGTTCCGTCTGACTATGTAAGCACCACTACGCTAAACAGGACCGCAGTTAAGCCTCAAGCTTAGTTTTGTATTTCTGTTAACAGGGTTGTCAGAGCTACAATTTAGAGTTAGGGTTTGCAAAACGAGAGTGATACCAGTGGTCTTAAGTGTGTTTATAAACTCCGTTAACCACGACCATCTAACCAGCGGTTGTGTCATTGGTTGAATAATTCGTTGTATTAAAAATCGTCTCAGTGTCATTTTTCATTGTAATAGGAATTATTCTTTTCCGAAACCTGCTATTGTACTTATAAATACAATAATTTGATCTTTAACCTGGATATTTTGATAAGACTTTATACTAATTTATTAACTACATTTTAACAATTTGTCAGTTGTACGATCTGTGTTATAAACTACAAATCCAAGGCCACTTTTAATTACATTTTAATCACAATCAAATAATTACATACCTACTTAGTCTATTAAAGTTTTTGTTTCAAAGGTCACAAGTACCTGTATTTATGATCCTTCATCAAAAAGGTCGTAAGAAAATAAAACTAATCAAACAATAAACCACTCAGTAAACAAGTTGTGCCAACAAAATAACAATAATAATATTCGTAATCCATTGGCTCATGTAAACCTTAGAACAGTCTCACAACTTTGATTGGATTGCCAATGTAATCCGTAGGAGACACAGCGCGAGATGACCGGAAGATTAACTCTCAGACAAAACTTATTAACTTGAATTGAACTTCTTGATTGGATCTGCTATATTTTGTTATTAGAACAAGCCAGATATCGGTAAATAATTTCGTTAAAGAAATATTAAACGTGGCGTTCTATTTTTGAATCGGTTTGTATATTTTTTTACGCAATATAACATTTTGGAATGAATGTAATATTTTTTTCGGAGGAGGAGATTCTTTTGAATATATATTTTTATATAAGTTTAATTATTTATCTTTACGCAGTTTCATTGTAGAATTATTAAAAACGCAAATAAAAAATGACAACAGTTTAATAACAAACTATACTCGTAATTAAAAAACACAGTCTAAGAAATTTGAATACAAAAAACGGTTATAAAATCGTTATAACAAGTTATTATTAGCATAGTCGTTAATGTGTGCCGAATACTCATAGTTGTGAAGGGATCTAAATGACAACTTTTTATAATCACCGCGACAGTAACCAATATAAAGTAAATATATTTTAATAATCAACCTACATCATTGTTAGTACTAATAAAAAACATACATTACTACATTTATAAATAGACTTTGTTTTTTACGCGTTTGCAACTGAGGCGTATATCCCTCGATGTATCTCTGGCTTAATGTCTATAATTCACTTTTTTTATATATTATCTATGTTTCCTGCTGTGTACAGTCAAACAACTGTTGCGACCTCCGGCTCTTTAGTGTTGACAGTAATTGGGTATTATTTAATATTAATTCTAAAAACATTTTAGTAAAAATCTACTAAAAGAAATTAACAGGCCAATTTAACTATTCCTAAGATCAAAAGAGTTCGAAGGAATCTGTTGCTAATGAAAAGAAAGAAAAAAAATACGTAACTTATTTAAGACGGAAACAAAATATAAAATAAACAATAAATTGTAAAATAGACCGCTATTTCATGATATTTTCTCGGCGATAACCAATAAAACTATCAAATTATTGCACGTCACGTCATGAAGTTTTGGTTATGTTGAAATAAACAACAACTTTTTATTCTTATGAATTATTTTATTATCAAGTACAATAAAATCTTTGTCCATTTGTGAGCGGAACAAACAGTTTCGATATTTTAATTACCGCTCGCTAAATCAACTGCACAAATTACGGTAAACATCTTTACTATAATTTTGTTCTAATCTCATTATGCAGTTAAAATTTATAAATAAGGTTCCATCAAGTGAGTGATATGCATCTCAAATATTGACAGGTCTTGATAGCATCTTTTCAACGGGTATTTACAAACGCTCATTAGCAGCACTTATCTGAAATATACTTGCCTAGTTTTTGTTCTTAACACTAATAGCAGGTGTTAATTTTATGAATATTATAATGTATGTTAATATTCTTAAACCTTGTGGTTGAATATGCACGAAATACTTTAGAAAGAAAAGAATAATTAATTCTTAATTCTTTGTTACAAACATAAGTTACACTATCAGTTATGCTAATTACTGAGCTAGAATTGTGCATAGAATTTGTGCCTGGTTTTATTATACGATACTATTTTTGGCGGTACTTTTGCAGTTAAGTAACTCTTTTAAAATTAAACCTTGCCCTGCAAGCTTTACTTTAGTCTAGTATAGTACTCCTCAAGCGTGTTTATTACCTTTATTTTTAAATCCCAAAATTGATATTAACCTTTTTGACTAACTTGTGGCCATAAGCAGCTTTGTTAAACTAAATAAAGTTAACCAAATCACAAGGTTAAATTTTATTTTGTTAAGATCAACGACTGCGCCATTGTTTGTTTTTAAATGTATTAACTTGCTAGAAACATCATGACCCTTATGCATGTCAAAATATTGAGTCGTAAAGAGATCAATGCGTTAATTGTTTTTTACAGTACAGATTATTTTTCTAAAATATGAATTAACAAAGAAACATTTGTATCAATATACCGCATTACAAGTTTAAGTATCAAGACACACGGCGCGCTATAAACATAATTATGAGTTACGACCGTGGTCTGTTACCGAAAGACATATACCAAATTACATCCAGACTAAACTATTTATAATATTATAATAATTTTCCGGCCCAATTATTCTGTTGCTGACACGTTTTATCGCTATATATACGATTGTTATGCTTAACCGAACAATAAATAATATTTTTATAATATTCTCTCCGTGACAATATTATAAACAAAATGTTCTGTAAGTATATGATATACCGTAAATAATATAATTTTGTCGTCTTCACAGGACAGAGAACACGGCTGTTTACATAATACGTAAGCTTAAATGCTCTCTCAGTTATGATTTAGTACATTTTTTGACATTTTTGTCTTATAACTTTGGATCAGTTGGGATATTTGAATGCATCTTAATCCAGCAATGTATGTGAAAAATAACGATGTAAAAGATATTTTCGTTTTGTTATTTCTTTCTGTATTCTGTGGGTAGAAAGTAAGAAATTAAATAGACATTTAATTTGTGTGTTGTCTATTTTCGCAAATTCTAAAACTGACAGTTACAAAATCTGTAATGTATAAACTATCATAACTGAAATAGTGGTAAGAAAAAGTTGACAAACGGATAACCTAGAGCAAGTAATATATTTTCAAATTACATTTTTGTCTTTTGTGATATATTTTTCGCTTTGTAGGATAATACGTGAAACATCATAATGTAAAATCATATGAGGTCATTCAATAATAATTAATTATTTTTATAAAAATGCATTGAGTAATATCGTGAACAGAAAAAAAACATACGCAGGTGAAGGTTATCTGTCGCAGGTGAAGGTCAAGCTGTAGAGAAACCTTTTTAGGTACCTCCAACAATCAAAACAATTCCAAACAACTATCTCAGTTCCTCATTTAGTTAATTCCTGACAGTATATCATTTTTTTGGACTCCTTAAGTGTCACGACACTCGAGGAGTCCCAAAGAATGTTTTCATGGATCACTGTTGTTGACCCTGCCCTGGAGTATAGGGGAAACACCAGTGCAGGTATTGGTTGGATTAGTCCATCTACTTATGATGAGGTAACTTTATAAACATATTACATCGCTCTATACGCGGTAGTGTCTGAGGTGAATGCTTGAGCCTCTGTGCCATAAAATATGGTGTCCTTTCATGTGATTACATACTAACCGTTCATATCTATGGTAAACTTATTCTAGGGTTATTTTTCAAACCTTTACTTAATTTGCCATAGATATTATTGGAATCAAGCTCACCCAGGACAGATACCGTGTAGAGTAAGGTTGGTTTTATTTCTTTTTCCACATACAACATATCTACTTCAGATTAAATTCGGTGCTGGTTCCAAGACCATTAAATTTTCGGGGCTTGCCGATTGTCATGCTCGATATTTCCGTAGGCACCTGTTCTTGATCCTGGTGTACGGGTGTCACACCCGTGGGAATGTAAGTAGAATTAGTACCATTGTAAAAAAATCTACGCATCCTGATTGCCAGAGCGAGGAACCTACTTAAAAAATATATTATTGTGATCCAATTTTATAATAGCAAAAAATATTATATGAATATCCGTTAAGACAGAAACCTTAACGTAACAGTGCTAATCAAAGTTGAGAGATCACAGACTGCGTTTTGTGTGAAGATATATTGCGGTTAAGATGAGGATACACAGTAATTATAATAATAATAATAAATCCTAGGTCACTAAACCTAATCCAAAACTATAAGAAGCTCGTTTTAATAATAAAATAATAAAGTTTAAACATAAATATAATTTTTACAAGCTTTTATTTGACTTGCAGCTGAAATTTGGAATACTTATGTAAGTCCGGTAACAATGCATTTTTATAATAGGCATCATCTGATTCTGCACCAAAAATTGACTCCAGACAAGAGAACTCTTCAACGGTCTATAGCACAGATACGAAACTTTAAATATGCATTGAATTATGTTAGTTTGTTCTAAAGTTCACCATGGCCCATAAAAGCTTTCTTTTTCAATAATTTTAGTCTCACTACCATCAACGAAAAGTTGCTTAAGTGAACTAAAGTTGCTAATTCAATAATAAATATTTTTCATTTGCGTGACGTAAGAGATTTTAAAAGTGCATACTACTAATTTATTTATAAATATTTTTATTTCTGATGAAAATAAAATTGAAGAATGAATAATACTCCAATGGATTTAATAGAAAACGGATCACGGAACGAAAGAGGTTTTGAGGGACATTTTCAGCCGGATCCGTTGGACTGAATTAAAAGTGGTCATTATGTAGGATATGATTACCTACATTACGACCATTTCTTGCTCTATAAATAATTGCCTTCTGTTTATTTATTTACTACACAATCATATGGTATTTAAGTTATTGGTTAAGGTAAATCAGAAAAAAACATTGACACTCGCGTTACGTAACGAAGCGGTGTACCAACCAAAGTATAAAATTAGCTTTATTTGGTTGCATTTCAGTCTATTCCAATTCAGTGTAAAATAAGTTTCATTTTCAGTAACTAAAACGAATATTTCCACTGTTAGAATTTATCAGAAAATCCCTACTAAGACATTATACAATCAAATATGTAGTGTCAATATTTTTAAAGCACCATATTTGAAGTGATTTGATTAATCACTCGTCCTAACAGTAATAACGCCTTCCCTCTATTGTGTCCTAGCCTTAACAGTACAAATATTAACCTCGGCCCTATAGTGTAATACTGGTATAATCCCTGTATTAAGCACCCCTGGGTCTTAACGCTGGGTAGCCGAAAGAATATTTTATTATAGCATGTTACCATTTGACAAACAGCTGTCATATTTTGTCAGTTAATAATGACTTTAATGTTTTTATTTTTGGATTTAATGTTTACAGGTATATTATTGTTGTGAAGTCCTTTAGTAAAAATAAGTTGACAATGGCTTTTTAAATACATTTTAATAAAAAAAAAAAGAATCTGTCAGTCGTAGGACTGCACGTCAGAAGTGAAAACATAACTTATACATATAGACATACACACATCTGTATATATATGTATCTGAGCGTGATGGTCACGCGAGTTCAGTACTTTTAGGGTTAGGGCCTACGGTAACCTCACTCACTCGGCGAAAAGTAATGCAAGCATTGCTTCATTGCCGGTTTTCTGTGAGACCGTAGTATCACTGCGGTTGAGCGGGCCCATATGTGCCGAAGCATGACTCTCCCACTAACTTCTGTGCATTTAGTGTTTCTACTGATAAGTATAATTAGCAGCGCCCCGCGGTTTCACCCGCGTAAGCCCCGATCCCGTGGGAATATCGGGATAACGAACGAAATTTATGGACAAATCGTTCACACTTAAGGCTGTCCATCTATGGAATGAATTGCCACTGGCCATCAGACATGCACAAACGTTGACAAATTTTAAAAAACTAGTGAAAGAACACTATTTGTCTTCGTGAATGGTGACACACTAGGTACTATTATGGATCTCTATAGGTATACTATGTATGGTAAATGCATGTGTATGTATGTGTGTATGTATATGTATGAGTTTATGTAAGTATGTGTATTTGTGTACGTATGTCTATATACCAACCATCCTAATATTTATTTGAAAATTATGCTAAGTATCTCTAAATAGCACTTATTTATAATTATTTTCTTTTTCCATAGGCTTCTTGAATATATTGTACACTGCAGCCCCTCTTTTCACCTGTGTTTTCTCTATCCATCCAATGGTTGCCTGGAAGTGATCGCAAATTGAGATAAGGTCGCCAATTGTACATAACATTAGCTAGTAAATAATTAGAAGTAAAATATTGTAACCCATTTGTTTGTGTACAATAAAGAGTTCATATCTATCTATCTATCTATTAAGTAGCCTATGCGTTAATCCAGGTCTCCAGCTATCTACATACCAAGTTTCATCGCAATCGCTTCAGTGGTTTTTGCGTGAAAGAGTAACAAATATCCATCCATCCATCTAAACTTTCACATCTATAATATTAGTGGGATAATAACAGTGCCAACTTACCTATTACTTGATTTTGTAATCGTTGTATGAATATCAAAGCGCACCTACCGTCTTCCGTTTGATATGATTAAGTTGATATTTACGGGGTCGTTTAGATTTTTAGAGTTCAGATGTATGGCGGGATTAGAGAGGACGTTTAGATTATAATTATGTAAAAGTAGTTAGTATAATTATGTAAAACTCAGCGCTACGAAACGATAAATAGGTGTCAATGTGTAATATGCATAACAAATAGTAAATATATCGATGTAGCGGTATACAAGTATAACTAATATTAAATGCAACTTAAAAGGGTACATAAACTATCAGTTTACGATCACGGGTTTAAATAAATTACAACTTAGTAAAGTCTAAGTTAAATTTGTGGTAAATGTGTATTTTAAATGTACCTGTTTCCAGTCTAATAGTTGATGAACTATTTTTTTTTACTAAATAGAAATTCCCCTACTAGATGGATTTTCGAAGTAGTATGCAGCATTGCAGCTTTATGACCGTTCATTGTGTGTGGAAGTTCGGGATTGTCCATTAATCACGTGAGATTCAAAAGGGGGGGGGGGCTCGGAAATTTTAAAATGTTGAATTATATTTCGAACTTAAAAAAGTAGATGGTTTAGGCTAGGGGGGGGTGGGGTTAGTCTAAAACCTCACCACGTGTCATCAGGGGGAAGTTAAAAATGTGCTAAAAAAACATCACGTGATTAATGGACGACCCCTTTTAGGGAGTGGTCTATATTCAACGGCTAAAATCTTTTTACTAAAACTTCCTTAAAATGTGTGACCTTAGTTGACAAATGACTTGTATTAATGCATTTAACAGTTATTGGGAAAAAATATTTTTTTTTACCAAATCCTGTCGCGGTCCTATTCACATTATTACATTTATTTGAAGAAATAATAGTAAAACCATTCAATTCCTAATCAAGTAAATTCTCCATCCCATATTTTTTGTGCATTTACAAAACGGTACTCGTGTAAATGCGTAACAATCTCCAAAAGTTTTACAATACCTACATCAAAATTATACATCCATTTTACCCCAGAAGCAGGGTAAACGTACAAAGAAATGGGGAAGCCGTGATAATCCCTAATATTCAGCTCTCGATCATAACACCGACTCGAGCCACAAAGGTGATGTAATAACGACCGCTAATCCCCTATTGTGGCGCCACCTCTTGACGGATTGCCGACAACTCTGAATGGGGCTTCAGCCGGGGTGTGCTTTGTTCGCGGCGATATTAGAACAGTCTATTGTACAGAAATGCTAGGGATAATTTGTTTTCCGAAGGGTTTTCTGAGTAATAAAGTTGGATAAATGTTTTGTTTAAAGGCTTTCTATTGAGTGACTGGTTTTGAATTATGATTCTAACGCTTTGATGAAGGGGAATAATAAACTAAAATGTACCTCGCGGTATACGTACCCACACTAAATCGGTCCTTGAACAAAATGATTAGCTATATTTAACGGTTTTTCACTATAGTAATGGTGTGTTTTGTTATGTAGCATTGGTAAATTGAAACTTACTATACAATACAAATCAATAAAAGAAAAAACGAAAAAATAACGCTCTTATGAGTAGGTATACCTATCATACAATAAACCTACAAAGATCAGAAATTTAAACAACCATTTAATGTAACTCCAATAAAAATAGATAAATGAAATCCCAACAATTACTTTAATTATTCAATAGTTTAAATAATGCCAAGCCAAGCTCTCAAAAAGTCTTGTTTAGATATTTTTTGAAGTGAAAACTTCTTTAGGCACGTTGGGCACTTTTGGTATGGGGAAAAAAACGCTTAAATGCATATATACAGATGTATGTGTATAATAGTATATATATACAATATACATATCAATTATATAAGTTATGTTTTCACTTCTGACGTGCAGTCCTACGACTGTACAGTCAGAAGTGAATTTATATTTTTTATTTTCTAATTTAAATTTTCTAGTTAACATAAAAAGTGCAGGCTGAGGAAAAAATTTTGCGTTATATTTTCTGGACCTCAGAATCGTGTTGACTTTATTGTCGTTCACGGCCACTATTTTAGACTGCGTGCTGCTATTTTTAACTGCCACATTTTTAACCCCCCCTCCCCCCTGGTGACACGTGGTGAGGTTTTAGACTAACCCCAACCCCCTAGCCAAAATCACGTGCATTTTTTCAAGCTCAAATATATAATTGGCTGTCTGTAAAGTCGGTTTACGGACTATAATTTTACGTGATAACGTCACCAATTGTGCCTCTCTATGGCGTGTTCCGCGCTCTCGTTTGCACGCTCGGCTCAGGCGGAACGTGACAATGAGTCATGCTTTTTCGTGCGTGCAGCCGGCGGTCATCGATTTATAAGACGTTATCGCGTCAAAAATACAGTAACAATTTACCCGATATGAAAAGCTTCAGACTCGCCAAGTTTTGTAGATGAAGTCAGTCTAAACAATGTATGTTTCCTGTTACACTACAGGATTTAATAATATATATAAATACACCATATAATATACTTATCTAATTCCCCCATTCATCAACCAACCCTATGGAAGCTAGCGTTGTTTTACCCCACAGAATTAAATGTTTAACCCGAAAATTATTTAGTTGTGTCACACGTCACAGATGATGGATCGCGGTAATAATTGCGTCATACTTGACACGGTGGGAGTAATTTGTCGGAAGTGGGGGATTGAGAGGTTTCAGAGGGAGGGGGGAGGCTTACGTTATTGATGGGATGCCAAATGGAGTATTGTTTTTGTGTGCTATTTTCTCTTGATAAAATGTTGGGGAAATTAGAGGATTTTCTTTGAACTGGAATAGTCGCCTAGAATATATTATTTATAAAAGTTATTTTTTTCCCCTTAAATATTGTTAACGTTGATTACATATACAAAATGGATATGTGCAAAGGAAGACCTTTAAGCTAAAGCAGTTTCTTACTAATAATTGTTGTCACCGCATCAAAAACTCTTGTTTATTTAATTAAAAATAGAGGCAAAATATAAGAGATGACAAAGCATTTCGTTGGTTTAATAAAAATGAGTTAATAGACATTATTATGACTAGTTATACCAGTAAAGCAATATTATTGGTCGGTTGATAAATATTGATGAATAGTGCCACCGTCTCGGGCCGTCTCAGGCCTGCTTCTGCTAAGGCGCCGGATAAGCTTGTCCGTCGCCCCCAGGTGACAGCCAGAGATCCACTTGCTCTCTCCGGTACCTGGTGCGTCTTCTACGGGATGGGAGAGTACTAGTTCTCTCCCGTTCCCTTTCCGCCGCCTTCTTGGCATACATTACCTCCTCGCAAAACGAGGCGGCGAGGTACGAACAACATGGCAGTTACTGTTAGTTAGTGATTTTGGCAGTTTATAGCAGTAGTGGTGAGACTGTTAATAACATAATGTTTCTTGAAATATCCAATTTATAAATCTCTGTTAGAATTGCACTCAAGAGACTTAATATTTTACTAATATTATAAAGGTGAAAGTTTGTGAGGATTGATTGATGTTTGTTACTCTTTTACGTAAAAACAGGTGGCCGGATCTCAAAGAAATTCTGCAGATAGATTGTAGTCTGAGATAGCACATAGGGTACTTTTTATCCCGGCAAAATGTACGGTAGAATAGATTTCACCGAAATCTCTAATCGAACAGTTTGTTGTAAGCCCTTCTTTACAGCACACTATGTGGTTTTAGTGGATTCTATTCTAACGCACCTGAAAAGAGACGTGGGCGGTCTTCACAAGCTGAAAAAAAACCAGGCAAGTGCGAGTCGGACTTGTGCATGAAGGGTTCCGCACCATCGTACAAGATTTAATACTAGGAACGTACTTTTTTATTATTTGTTGTTATAGCGGCAACAGATATACATCATCTGTGAAAATTTCAATTGTCTAGCTATCACGGTTCATGAAATACAGTCTGGTAACAGACAGACGGACGGACAGTGGAGTCTTAGTAATAGGGTCCCGTTTTTACCCTTTGGGTACGGAACCCTAAAGATGACAAACCTTACAATGGCTGTAATGTTTTTTAATATTTTAGATATAAAAGACAATTTGGAAGAGGTATCATGAAAGATACTCAATTATGAATGCCTTTATTGTTTAACAAAGTACAAGCCATTTCGAAATAAATGTAACAAAAAACGCATAAAGTTTAAAATCAAAAGCGATTTTTCGGCCATCAAAGTACACTCAGACACATAAACTACATTAAATAAAGCACAAACATGACGCATGTTAATCGAAATTTGCGCGCGTAACATAAAAATGGCCATATATCGTAACAGAATACCCAATTTGTGGTGTAAAATTAGCACTTCGGTCATTACAATGCGCTAAAAGCTGCTTATACATATATAACAAATATTTAGATTTTAAAGTTTCTAACACAATAATAGATAAACATATAAACTGTCGGTATAGACAATCATTTATGTTTCTTTAGGTTTAGATAATACTAGCTTATTGGCTCCATGGATTTTAGTAAAAAAAAACCGGTCAGTTACTGCGAGTCAGATTCGCGAACGAAGGGTTCCGTACAAAATTTAACACAATGTACTTTTTAAATATTTTCGTAAAAGAACTAAGAGAAGCTTTATAACAATTTGTAAATGTTTGTAGTAAAACAAACTCTGTGAATATTTTAAGCCATTTTAAGCATTTTATTGCCATTTTTAACATTGAGCAAAAAACGACGAAAAAATATGTTTCTTATCGTTTTCTTTTTAACTCTATTTCTACTATTTGTTGTTATAGAGACTATACCAATACTCACTCCATGAAATTTGTAAGTATCCACCTGTTGCGGTTCAAAAGAAATAGCCATTATTAAGATTGAGCAAAAAGAAAACTTTGTTGTATGGAAACTGCCTTTAATTTATAACTTTATTTTATTTTAATTATTTGTTATTATAGCAGCCATAGTGATTAGTAAGGTCGAGCACAAAACGCCGAGAAAATCCTTTCTTGTATGGGAGCCCCTTTTTATTTTTATTTTATTATTTGTTGTTATAGCGACAATAGAAATACACATACTGTTAAAACTTCAACTGTTTACCTATAACGATAGCTGAGACACAGCCCGCAGACAGACAGCCAAGGTTTAGTAATAGGGTTTCTGTGGCACCCTTTGGCTACGGAACCCTAAAATGTTAAAAAAATAAGTTTGATTTTTCTGAAATATTAAAAAAAGAATATTTAATGTTGTTATTGTTTTAAATGAGGTATGTGGGCAAACGGTGTTCATACTTTATTGTTCCCATGAATCATTTAAAACGATTATTAGTATAAAAGTTTATAGTTCGCAGACAAATCACCTATTAAATACTATTTAGTGAACTAAACACTTATTAAAAATAGTTCAATAACGTCCTGTTATTATTACAATATACTATAATGGCACCTATTTTCAAATAAATTACGATAATATATGTGACATTTTAAAAACATTGTGTGTTAAGATGAATGTGTGGCTCAGGAATGAATTCCACAGATTTTATATGTAAAATATGTTAAGCAGGTATTAATTTTTAGAATGCAACTGTTATATTTGAATTTAAAAACAAATTCTCGAATTTTAACGTTGTGTCAATATATATATTAATAGTTTTTGATAATTAATTTTTTATTTAAATGAATTTAACCTACAAAAGAAGTTGTTACCCAATTAAATTTTCTTTTGAAGTTTAATATTTTCAGTGTGGCTGTTTTTAAACTGCAATATCTGGCTGTAATTAAGCACATTACACATACACATAGTTTTAATTATATTATCAGCAAACTTTTCCTTAACACAAATCAGTGTGTCACATTAGAGAAGAATTATGAAGCTACAAACTTGATAGAAAAAATCCTAGAACATTTGTTTGACGTCAGCGAAGCGCTAAAATGTATGGCTCGGAGCCATTTATTAATTGCTCATACTGTACGATTGATCGCTGTTTCGTATTCTCTATTACAGTTTATACCGAGTCACTACAAATATTTCTTATGTGATTTTGTTCCATTTTCGAATTCTAAATTTGAATATGGAAGCAATGTTTTCTTTTTTAATTTATGAGATTAAGGTGACACATTGTATTGTCGTACGAAATGTAGGATTTGATAATAATATGTCTGTGAAAGTGTTTAATACTATCGGCTTAATTAAACGTGTCATAAAGTCAAAATAAAAAAGATGTTAAGTATTTCTTTATCCTTCATGTTTTCATTTTTTCAACTTTAAGTTTAATTACTTTTTTATTTAAAATTTAACAACAATATTTGTATCTACTGTTTTAATGGGTCTGAATGTGTAATTGTGTATATCAAAAAAACTATAAAATACTCCAAGATTTTATTGATATCCTAGGTTTACGATATTATATAAATATTATTACGTACAACTATAGAATGGAATTTAAAATATTTATGCATTTCTAAAAATAATATTAGCACGGGTTACTTTGTTAAAATAACACAAAAAAAACTCCTCATAAATTTCGAAATTCGAACATTATGACAATCCAATCAGTTGGAATAGAATATAAACAAAACTGACTACATCGAAATTTCTACCTTATTTGCTTCTAGCTATGATCGAAAATGACGTGTGATAAGGTGCTATTTATCTCAGCTAGTGTTGTCCTAATGTAAACAGAAGAGTCACGTATTTCGAGACTTGTCAAAGTGTAGTTTACTGACATCCGCCTTGACGCACTAATCTTGGAGATTAACGCACTAAAACGATAGACGTTTCATATAAGTCATTGTCCGAATGTGAAAACAATGTGCTTTAAAACGAATTTCATGGAATGACAAAGTGGATGAATTCATTTTCATTTTTATTTAATTTCGAGAAATACTTCAAATACGACATTGCATTTTTCAAATTTCAAAACGTAGTTTTTGTTTAGAATTTCGTTGATTAAGCTAGTATTATTACAAAACTTAACTCGAGTGAGTAAGACTCACAATGGTAAGTATACAGCTTTAATTCATGTAAATCTTCAAACCCAGCTGCTGATTTGTAAGAATTATGACTGATTTTGAGTCACAATTGGTACTTTTTAAAGCATTTTTTTTCAAAAGTGGGTATTCCCAAGTACCATAAAATTATGTTGAAACGACTGACAGTTTAAGAAATATCTAGGATTTCTTGGCGCGCGTTCATAGCCAATACCATAGATAAGTCTCCTTACTAGCCTTAACTCTCTTCTAAATTGTCACACCTACCTCATTCGTGAAAATTCAAGTAAACACTTTAATAAACAGTTATACCATAACGCAAAGAATAAATCATTTTAATATGTTGATGAATGTGGCCGTATTAGTAAACATACTTTATTCTGTTATAACAGTGAAATAAGTCACAACAATTAACTTCATAAGTTATTACTATAAATTAACAGTGAATTTTCACAAGCTTTTGAATTGGTTTTCAAATATTGCAACAAATTAACCAAATAAACAAATTTACCAATTGAAGTTCTTAATTACTTAACTTAAAGCAATGATAGTACAATAAAATGGTACCATGCTGTGATGGATCCAATGAAGCTGAGAGTTGACCATACTAAAGAAGGCATTATGGTCAACTTTTAAGAAAAACCCTCATTTGTTTGATTTTAAAAAGTTTGTTGGATTGTACTTGATCTACACAAAGTCAAAGATGATCACAAAACAGTTAAGAACATAACACTATTGACCGTCATCATATTGCGGTTTTTGTGTCAAGATTTGAACGTAAGTGTGTGTATTTTTAATACATGAATATCACATTCTAGTATTATCTTTCGCGCTTTTTAGAGTGCAGTACCCAAACTCCACTGTCCGTCCGCCTGTCTGTCTGTATGTTACCAGGCTGTATCTCATGATCCGTAATAGGTAGACAGTTGAAATTTTCAGAGAATGTGTATATCTGTTGCCGCTATAACAACAAATAATAAAAATAAAAATTAATTAATAATGAAAGGGGCTCCCCTACTAGAGACGTATTTTTTTTGGTTTATAGTATTAAATCTTGGCTTATAGTATCAGATGATCTATCACTTATTTAGATTGCTTCTGACGATATGTTTGTTAGATTGATAGTTCATTTAGAACTAATAAAGGTATTTAGTTTACATTTTCTTTTAAGGTACGCGTTTAGGATGTTATATGTAAAACATAAAAATAAAGGAAACTTATAATAATAAATAAACTGTTATTAGAGTCAAAACATTATTTAACTAAATTAATTACCGATGAATTATAAATTGAATTACACTGACGCCATTAGCTGACGCTAATTGCACGAATTCAAATCGAACTTATACAAGATCAAATATAACATCTGATTCTTATAGTAGGTATACAATATAGTATAATTAGTCCCAAAGATTTACACAGTTACAAACGTAAGTCCAAAAAAGCAAACGAAAAGCCAACCTGACAAAAATATTTTGATTACGAGCTAAAATATTGCAGCAAATAAAACTTTCAACTTGTTACCAAGAAAACAACAGTGAGTTAAGCTTAGCACATACAGACAAAAGCAGTAAATAATAAAATTAAAAGTCACTTTAGTTCACCGAGGCATACAAATTATACCAAAGTAATAATCTCATAACTCATATTAACATTAACACCGGCCATAAATAATGAATAAAAGAAGAAGAAAAAAGGTCTGTTTATTTTTATTATTCATAACGAAAAAGAATAACAATGTGCCAAGAAAAATGTCAAAAAACTTTACGTTAAGGCAATTTGTCACTCATTTGAAACAATACTGAAAATTCCATTGTCTTCGTTAAGTCTGTCTTCGATAATCAACTGTCAACGCTCACCATCCCTATTGTAGAAGCGACAACAATGTTTCTCATTCGATTTTCAAACGAAATGATCAGTAACACAAAGACCTGGTTTTCAAACTCGAATCTTATAAGAATCGGTGTAAGATTAAAAATAGTGTGAAAGAGGAATGTGAGTTATTCTGAAACAAATGTAGAACACCATTAAAAAGATGTTCAGAAATAACGCAAGATTTTTAAAAAGTGAAGATTGAATTGTTTTCTAGTTTTAAAACAATGGCTGGGTTATTCGTGGATACGTTAACAAAAGTGACAGGTGCTGATTTGTTAGTGATTCTCCGAATACCAGAATAGAGCGCACGTCAAAACAACGGGGTTAAATTGAAGAAATGGCTTTGTAATTTTCTTTCACCAGTGGCTAATAATCTTACAAATAGCTATATGTCTGTTACTCGAAGTCTGGCTATCAGTTTTCGCAGATCTAATGTAATAATTAGGCTAAGTTTTTAAATACTTTTAATTAATAATCCGCTTATCTAGATAAAGATCTTTATGTATGTATATCAATATTTATTATTACCTAATGCGCTAAGACCTGTTGACCTCAATTTTTGAGCGAAGGCCATAATTTAATCCACTAAACGATGCACCATTAATTGTCAGTAAAAATGTGCTAATAATACAACAAGCATTAACGAAAATACGATACAAACTCAACACTAAATCAAATACCACATTCTCTAAAGAAAACTATTTTCTTTATTATTACTAAACACAGCCATAATTTTAGCTTTATTTACGATCTACATCACTAAAAAAGTGAATTTATTGCATCATGTGGTCACGTTTCACTTGCTTTTGGAACAATAAAACTAAAATATTTCAGAAAAAAAAACTAGATGACAGCGCGGTGTAGCCATAGTTTATAATCGTTAAAAACGTCGACGCAATAAAATGTCCAGTTATTGTTTAAATAAACAATGGCCAAGCGACAATAAAGAGCTGTAGAATAGCCCACAAAACGACACTGTGACTGACGTGTGAAAATGTAGAGTAAGTTTATGTGGGTAGAGGTGCATGTAGGTAAAATACGTGTTGTACTTTGTCATGAAATTTGAGATGATAGTTTAGTAGTATTACATGAATGACACATGCCGTATAATTTTATGAAGCATGGTTTAAGAGCTTGAGGAAGTTTTCTTTTAATATAGACACAGTTACTATAAAATAATACTCAGTGCATCTTATAATTCTCCTGCTTTGTGTGCAACAATTCAAATTATTCTGATAATTTTTAAATAAAAAAATGTTAGCAGCCTTTGTTAGGAGCATTGGCCTGTAAAAATCTAAAGTTCGATTTTGATTATTACGTTACAATACTGTCTAACTGACTTACGGCCGTTTGCCTGTAATATAATACTTTATGATTCGATTTTGAGCATTTACCTGCTCCCGAATCGATTGTTTTTGCCAATTTGCAAATGTCAAAGAAAGTGGGTATACGGATTAAGTTATTTACGTAAAAAATACAAAAGAAATGATATTAGCTTCACAAAGCGTCGTAAAGTATCGAATGATGTAACACACTGATGTAATAATATAACTTGTAATACTCGATTCTTCTCACTGAATAATGTAATGCTCGAATCTGAACTGTTACATTACAGGTGAATGCCACCAGTGAGGGACCACCTTAATACATGTACAGACAATGCAATAGTAATATACTACAGAAAAAGTATTACTTAATAAATTTTAACTTTTCGCATTCCATTCACGTTCAGTTTAATGCGCATATAATTAATTCATAGTTTAATATTAAAAATTACATAAATATTACATTGTCATAAAATAATTGGTGTTATAATAAAAATTATAGCATTTAAAAACGGTCTTGGAGATGAAAATTGATTTAGGTATATTTCGATGAAAAACTCAATCACTTCCCCGCCCAGGTGCCAATAATGGATCTGCAGAATTTATACAGAAAAAAATTAAAAAATTTATCACCGTTTCACATAAAACTGACATCTCTGTTTTTATTTTAAAAAATACTCTTTGCGGTAACTAAGAAGGCGGTCTTGCAACAAAAATAGCCGTTCAAAAATATTGAAGAGTGTTGAAAAATATACGTCAAACATGTATGAGAATAATAAGAAGCGATGACAAACACTTGATATCTGGGCCAGTGGGCTATACTGTTGCTTCATTTCTAATGTTCGTCACATAGACGAAATGACACGTAAACATTCGTACTATAAGTGTGATTATTATTGACATGGGGATTTTGTATTTACTGAAGAGTTCTTACTAACTTTTACCCTTAGTACCGACTCCTACAAGAGATGAGGTACAGAGAAAGCTTCACCGATTGCACGATGACGATTATGTTACGCTCAAATTGACTTAAACCACACGGTTTACGTTAAAATAGCCTATGGTCGGGAGTCAAGGTTTGCCCTGGTAGGATTACCACTCAACCCCCGACAGACTTCGCTTTTCTGTCTGTGCCTTGCGCTTTTCTAACACAGAGGCGTGCACACGATGCTTCACGCCCCCAGCTTTGCCTGCGTATGCTGCCGAACCGGCAAGGTACAGAGCAGTTTGACATTATCCAGTAATACTAGAGCTACCATCCATCCGGGTTTCCCCGGATTTGTCCTAGTTTAGAGGGAGTCCGAGGAGCGTCTGGGCAGGGTTTTCAAAAAGTGTCCGGGTAAAACCCGGACACTGTGCCAGGGGACAATTATAATTGTTAGATGAATCATCAGCAACCTAAGAATATAAGGTGTTCGGGAAGAAATCTCGATTTCAACCATGTGTTCGGATTTTTTTAAGTTTTAATCCGGCGTCGGCAATTTAAGTGATGGGAGGCCTAAGTAATACTATACATTCGCTACCTTTTGTTAAAACATCGTTTCGAAAAATCACGTACCTTATAAATAAGATTAAATCTTGATTTACACATTTAATAGGCATAGAAGGCGCGAAAGTTTAATAACAATTAATACTTACACAGTGTTGTACCTATATCCACTGGTAAGTATGATTGCCAGAGTTGCATGAAGGGAGCAGGATAGGATTGGCAAAGAGCGAAGGTGATAACTCATACTCAAATGGAAAGACATGGAGAGGATAGGACATTGAAGTGCTCTTCTACGTATATTATTCTACTAATTATTCAAAATGGCGAAGGTGGATATTTGAATATTTCTTTATCTCGTAATTAGTATATTGTTTTTAAACTTTTTAAACTTTTATAAAGATATAAATGAATAAATCGTTACTTAATCGTGGTAAATGAAAAAAACAAAAATGAAAACCAAATGCGGATAGTTACCGAAACTCGCCACTTACAGAGACTTCATTAAAAAGTCTACTCGCGACCACGATCGGTGTAATTCTATCGAAACTTCACGTGAACAAAAGACTTCATCTTTAAACATATAACCGCGACGAAGTCCCGATTGACATACATATAATTAAACAAAAATGCCATTTTGTCGAAATGTCATGGCAATGGCAATAGCAATGGCGATGGCGATGGCGATGGCAAAGGCTAATTAAAGACACACATTTAGCCAATTATAATTTGTCGTCAACCGGGCACTTTGGGAATTAAAGATAGGAAAATAGAGAGTATATTAAAAGGGACAGATAGGCAAGAAGGGGAGGGAATGGTAGGAAAAAGATATTGCATACAGAGACTGATTAGGGAGTGTACGGAGAAGCTCTAGAAGATCAGGGTCCTGTAACTCAAACAGGCTATTCCCTCGAAATCCAAGTCCTCCAACTAATATAGTACGTAATTATCGCGATCAACGTATAAATATATCTACCGCGAGTGCCGCGTGGCGCATGGTGCTCCCACACATAACTATTTGCGTCGTCCATAATAATTGTCACTTACGCAACACTGCATTTGCTAATTGCAGTAGTTGGATTGCTAGATATCGTGGTAGAGGGTCTGTTGTTATTGAAGTCCATAATCTATAGTAATTATGATGTTTTCTTTTTATATCAGCACTCAATTTTAAGACATCGTTGTTTTTTTTTGTTTAAAAAATACTACCACTAACATGGGTCTCTCCTCCAGTCCAGCTTATGTTAATTGTTCTGTTGGCAATGGGTTCACGTCGTTACTACTCTAGCGCCGTTAAATTTTCAGCCATTTTTTTTTGCGAGGCTTTATGAAACTCTTTCGTTGCCAACATCGCAGACTGCTTTATTAAAAAATCTGGTTGCTACCCCCCAGTATTTCTTTATTTAAATTTAATGAAAAACTAATTTGTTTGCACCTTCGTTCAAACAACTTTCGCTCTAGAGAAATCCTTATTTTGGTTATTTTTCGCCTTGAAAAACATTGATTTATTATTTATTTAGAACTGTAACGAGGCACAACTATAACAAAGAAAAAGGAAAAAACTATCATGTATGTTACTAGAAGTTCTGTACAAACCTTCTAATTTGTAAATAAATAAGAAAAAAACATTTTCAATAAATAATTCAACTAGTGTTATAATTATAGGCGTCGTTACCTACCTGTACTTTAAGCAGCACAACAACAAGATGTACTTATTACATGGAATAAATGTGAAAATTTCAAAAATATCACAAACGGGTAATGCTTATGCAAGTAATTTTTTTTCTTTTTATTGCAAACGCGCAAACGAGCAGACGGGTCACCTGATGGTAAATGACTACCGCCGCCCATGGGCACCTGCAACTCGAGAGTCACAAGTGCGTTGCCGCCCTTCAAGGTGGGAGTAGGAGAAGAGGGGAAGGGTAGGAAGAGTGGGAAGAGGGGGGAGAGGGGAAGGACGGGAATAAGGGAAAAGGAAGTATTGCTTCACGGCCGGTTTTCTGTGAGGCCGTGGTTACGAGCGGAGTCGAGCCGGCCCTTGCCGTAAATGGCACTTTGTAGGTATATTATAACTACTTTTTCCTTTTTTGACATGTCAATCCTCACACCTCATAGGTGTTGGTATTATTACTATTTTTTTTATATTATAGGCGGCAAACGAGCAGAACTTTGTGAGTTACTAAGTTTTGGTATGCCTGTATATCCATTTGACGATAATGTTTTAGGTAACCCGAATCCAGCGAGTATTCCATACTGGTACAAGGCATTTTCAAAAGTCCAATAACAACTTGTCCTACCCTTGAATCGAAGCCAGGGTCACAGCTAGACAGGATATTATCATCTGCACTAAATATTCAAAACTAGCAAACAGCCCCGGCTTCACACGGGTGCAATTTACATGTGGTGCTATAAAACATAGCCTCGGCGGTATTGTAGCTTCCTATTAGTGAAAGAATTTAATTCAAAATCATATTATTTTCAGATATTATCTCCTATGTCAAAACTTCCAAAATTTAATTCTTTATAATCTAAACTAATATTATAAAGCTGAAGAGTTTGTTTGTTTGTTTGTGAACGCGCTAATCTCAGGTACTACTGGTTCGAATTGAAAAATTCTTTTAGTGTTGGATAGCCCATTTATCGAGGAAGGCTATAGGCTATAAAACATCACGCTACGACCAATAGGAGCGGAGCAGTGACCATAAACGCAGGTGGAACTGCGGAGACGGCTAGTATTACTATAAAAATATGTTAACAATGTGTTTTCTCGGCCAAAGAGCTTTATATATTTCTGAGCTTTTCTGTAATTTATTAGTTGCACGATGCGCTCTATTGAAGTAAAGATTACCTCGTTATAAATAGTTTCAATGCGAAATACACATTAAGTCTTTATTTAGATGACAGATGTGTGCATTTCAATGTAGGTATTCTATGTCTGTCTTATTTTGCGTCACTGACGTATTTCGTGGGCATTTAAAAACAAGTTTTATCATTTTATTGTAGCAAATGGTTCCCTGGAAGATATTAATTTTCGAAGTAGTCTCCGTTCCTTTCTAAGTACTGTGGACCGCATGCGATGGAACCATTGAATGAAGCAGTGAGCCCACTCTTCTTTAGGGATCTTTTCCACGCCCATTCAGCGGCTGTGTTGATATGTCACTCTTCTATCATTAGCCGCTCAGCACTCACGTTATCTTCTGTAGTTGCCGTAGAAGGACGTCCTTCTCGAGAATCACCAGTGAGTTTGCTTCGACTACGTTTAAGTCCATTAAACCAGTTGTAAACTGTGGCACGAGATGAGCTTCGTAATTAAATGCCAATCGAAGTCTATCGTAACATTGTTGTTGAGTAAGACAGCAACGAAAGGCGATAATTTTATCTAGTCAAATCCATTTCAATGCATGACAGATTCTTTGTAAGTAACCGCCAATTTGTAAAAATAAATGACATTTGAAATCATTAAACATCTACAGATTCCCAAAGAGTTCCTAATTTGTAATTTAAATAAATTTTTCTTCGGCTGCTTTTCTTACTGGCCTATCCTAAAAACTTTCAGTGTGACCCACGTAGGTTAGAAGTTTATTGGTATATTTTTTGTCAGGCAGCGCTAATTCGACAGTGTGTAGTATTCATTCATTTCTGTTAACAAGACAGATGGACGTCCAAGACAGTCACCATAGTGACAATGACTAGTGTTCTTGTCATGAAATTTACGGAAGGAATCCTAAAAAGTGGTTTTAATTGGCCAGAACCGGCTACTAAATAAAAATGCTTAAATTTAACTCTAACTAACACTAACACCCCATCATCACTCCTAAACAAAACTAATCAATCATTCCGACGCACGCCGGCTAAATTAAAAACACAATGTTCTTAAAACGGACGACATTTTTTCGCTTTTTTTAGCCATTTTCCCCATAAAACGTCACTAATAGCGACGGGCTGCGCGTACGCATGACCATCAATCAGCGCCTGAGCCGCAACAATCTTGTTTATAGGATTGTTAACCGTGTTTATTTCTATGGTTGCTGTATTTGATGCGGAGAGGGGAACGGGAGTTTTTAGCTGGTATTCACGAGAAGTTGCTCGTAAGTACTAAATGCTCCTATGCAATAAAAATCTAAATAAATATAATAAGCATTTTATAAGGAAAAATAGAAAAGTGTGTGTCAGCTCCGTCGCACGACTGGAGTTTACAATTTACTGGAGGCTCTCTCTCTCTCCCCCCCCCCCCCCCTCTCTCTCTCTCTCTCTATCTCTCTATCTCTCTATCTCTCTATCTCTCACAAGTTACACTGCCCTCCGATTACAAAATTTTACTCTTCATATTTTTTTCTCATATGAAAATCGATTCTTAAGGAGTAAACTTCAAAAAGTAAAAAAATCTTTTCTATGATAAATAGTAAAGAAAAATATTTTTGATTTTTATGACCGAGGTATATAGGTAGAGTACATATTACTAAACAAATTCGAAACACATTTTAGGAAAGAAAAAAACTTATGTAATATATCTTAGTATTTATTAAATAAAAAAAATCAAATTCGATAGGAGAAGAATGACCCAAATACGGTAAGAACAAAGCTGACTGATCTATCAAAAGATTAATCAGATCAATTCTAAACAACCAGCTCCTCTTCCTTCTAATAGTTTAGGGAGGTAACATTCAGCAATATTAAAGCAGTTATTTATAAACAATAATATAATGGGCATAATTATTTTGAATCCAAGTGACCTTCGTACCTGGTTCTATAGAAACCCTTCCCTCGTATCTCGTCTCTTCCACGTAAACCTTGGCAGTTGAGTTGATGGCATATTGCCGGTAGACAAAAGTAGTTAGGGACATAAAACTTATCTTATTAGTTACATTGTCACTATCACAAGCAAAACTTAAAAATCATCTATGTGAGAAAAGGGAATGATAATGGACAACTGTCAAGTCTAGTACTAGTATGTATTACAATATTTCTAACTAGTTGTGAAACGCGGTTTCTCCCGCGTAAGTTCCGATCCCATGGGAATATCGGGATAAAAAGTAGCCTATGTGTTAATTCAGGTATCCAGCTACCTACATACCAAGTTTCATTGCAATCAGTTTAATAGTTTTTGCATAAAAGAGAAAAAGTAACAAACATCCAGTCATCCTCACAAACTTTCACGTTTATAATATTAGTAGGATAAGACTTTGCCTGCCTTAATTTCGACAGTTACTAAAACAAAACTGCAAGACTAACTACTTCGAAACTACTATTTATGACTCTTTCAACTTTTATCATAAAACTATTTTTTACTAGCTTTTGCACCGGGCTTTCCTCACGTAAAAGTTATTTTTGTATCCCTCGTTCTTTTTTTCTGAATAAAAGGTATATCTATGTCCTGTTCTATATCTCTGGCAATGTGTATGCAAAATTTTACAATATTCGATTAGGATGAAACACCCTATAGTAACGCGGAACCATATCTTGATAAATACAAGCTTGCCGTGACAAATGGTAACAGAGTGTTTTTATATATTTTTAGAAACCACGCGTGGCTCTACTAATTGGGCACACAATACTTCAGCTATGTTTTGCTTTATCTTCAACTGTCAGTCCACGAGAAAGACAAACCTTTAATACGACAACGAATAATCTGAAGCAATAAACTGCATTCTACAAAGGAATAACATTATAAAGCAAGAAAGCAAACAATTTTTAGTACCTACTATCGAAGACGATTGTATGCATCGAAGTTAATAATTGTTTATCATTATTGAATCTCATGAACATAACATCCAAAAGATGACCAGAAGATCCAATTACTCTACTGTTGTCCATTATCTTAAAATTTATCTAAAACATTTACCGAAGCGGCACTTTTCTCATACAGACTTTCGTCAAAGATTATTATTATAGAAACATGATTTTCTGAGGCATCAGTAAACAGTTTACAACCATCGCATTTAGTAAAAGCAAACCTATCTAGATTCACCCTAAAATCATCTTTAGAAGAGTCGAAATGACTGTCAAAATCTTATTTTTGTTTGGTACGCCATTGAAATTGCAATCAAGAAAGAGACATTAAATTTAATTCTGATTGTTGTCATTGAGAAAGCGCATTTATAAAGACACCAATCAGAACGCATACGAGACTTCGTGAATGAACCGGAGCACAGAACACATATACTCTCTACCGAGAGAACCGGAGTATTAACATGTACTCGTATGTAATTTTAACATTACACAGCGCATAATATATCAAATTGAATGTAGGTAAATGTTCAACTTTCGACAACATTATCGTTTGCATTAGCTGTTGTAAAGCCATTATAAATATTATACAAATAAACCTATATATTTTAAATCTAACATCGCAAGTAATAACAGTTTAAACGGAAATAACGCATATTAATTGAATTTATAACTCGACATACCAATAATCTAGTGTGGTGTTGACATTATTTTGTATTTTACTTCGTGGTTTCAGTGACAAATATCTTGGTGTTACATAAGAATTATGTATCAGATGTTGAACTGGACCTTTCTGTTTGTTTATTAGTTTTAGATATTCATTCAGACGTTAAAATAAATCGTTTAGGAGTTGAAAGTACTTTGAAGAAGTCGTAAAGACTTGCCAAAGACCCATCTTGCTAAAGATTGTGTAGCAACGTGCGTCACACATTGGTAGATTTTTTTTTTAATTTCTCCTCGTTTGGATTAAGAACGTGGAGTGTTCTATGTTCTCCACCTTTCGAAAAACCTTCTGTTGCGGACGTGACATCCGCAAGAATCTAGCCTATACCCAGTCAGCGATAGTTTTTTTTTATGGGATAGGAGGCAAACGAGCACCTGATGTTAAGTGACTACCGCCGCCCATGGATACCTGCAACTCAAGAGTCACCAGTGCGTTGCCTGCTTTGAAGGTAGTAGGGGAAGGGGAGAGGGGGGTTAGGGCCTCCAGTGACCGTCACTTGACGAAACACAAGCATTGCTTCACGCCGACTTTTTCGAGGGTTCACTCCGGTCGAGTTGGTCTATGGCAAATTCTTATATAATATCTAGTTGCTAAATAAAAACAAACACAAAAATGTATAAACTGTATTTAACTGTATTTTCTGAACTAATAATTTCAAAAATATTAATCTTAAAATTAATAAAAAAATATATTTAAAGCTCTCAGAATAAGCCATTTCATTTAATACAATCGTGTAACAATCTCGAATTTGGCCCCCAAAAGTGACCCTCATATTTAAAATTCATATACTTACATTGCACATCTGTCTTTGGGTCACAGGAATTGATATATAATGTACCAAATTACAACCTAAGTGGTCCAGTAGATTCCAAGTGGTGATAGACAGATAGATGGTCCAGTAGGTTCCAAGCTGTGATAGACAGATAGACAGACGCACGTGTAATCCTATAGGCATTCCATTTTAGGACGTAAGGAACCCTAAAAAACGCCTGAATGAGATTAAATATTGTTCCCTAGACGTGTTACATGATTGTTATACTAAAGCTCGTCTCACGGTAAGTGGTTATGGGGCCTATAAACACCCTAAGACTAAAGCTCAGGTATAAGAAAAGATCTAAAACATCAGTTCAGTACAAAACCCAAAATTTCTTTCTTTCTCTTTATTAGTAAACGCACAGACTATGGCTTCACTACACTAAAGTACCTGCTCTACTCTAATGTTACGGTAGGGACAACGAAAGCTCAAAATAATCTCAGAACGACATTTCTTAGATTATCATATCACACTGTCTTGCGTAATTAATATAATTTATATTGCCATCCGATATGACAGCCCAGTGAGCCCACCACCCAAAAAGTTGAGACTAAATAAAAAATTAGTTTTGACAGAAATATTTTATATAATTAACTAAACATATTTGTAATATGACAAAAGATATCATTTTTTAATACGATAGACGTCAAAGTATAAAGCATTTCCTGCATCATAATATATTTCTGGTCGACGGAAACGTATCAATAATATTATAATAACAATTTGCCTTATTCTGTCAAGAAAGATGTCCAAATCGTTTTGGTGATCCAATAACGATCGTTTTATAGAAAATAATGATTCTTATTACAAGGAAATAAAGATGAAATTTTACGGATAGGCAAGCATAGATTTCATGTTTTTATTCTGTATGAACCAAATTAATTATATGTTTAAATCTATGTGAAAATATTAATCCAGTGTCTCCTTTGACTGTTTAATGCATATTTATATAAACCTTTTGGATAATTTAATGTGTGTTTATATTCCAAAGCACTTTTTTTATTTTGATGTATGAAAGGATATTTGATCCATACGCTGTTATAATTTACATACAGCTTATGTTTGACTAACAGAAGTTTTAGGAGATGCAAGTGAATACTAGAATAGACGAAAGAAAAATACTGCAAGAAGTTTTAAGTCCTAAAAGAGTGATAAAAAAAATAATAAAAAGGAAAACCTAACTCTTTATTTGCCACACACATCATAACATAGTGACAGACATATCGAAGTAAATAAATCAAGGAAATGTGCCAAAATTACAGTACTCGCATGAGTAATAAGCACAGTTTGATTTTCAGCTGTTCCTTGCTATTGGCCACAATAATTTGAAGCAATTATGAATCATAAAATAAACTTTGACTGCCTGTTTTAGATGATTAACGACACAATTGAGAACAATGTACCAAAAATTGCAACTTCGGAGTACCTCTGATAATATATTTTTTAGTAAATATAAACTTAAAGTGTACGTAAGAGATCCATTAACTTTTCTTATAATAGTGACTTTCAGTTGCTTAAGTAATGCTATCAGTGTTAAAGCAACTGACAACAAACATATAGAATACTAGCTACCCGATCAAGCTGCGGTTAGGTTATTTGCAAAAAAAAAAACAAAAACTATCCTATGTCTAAATTTAGAACAAACTGCACACATTGTGCAAAAATTTCTTTACATACGGAGTTCATCGCCAACAAACAACGTGCCACGTAATTTTTATATATAAGATAGAGTTAAGTAGTTATTATATAATCTAATTATAACGACAAAACTACCAATAGATAAAAGGAACTTGATATTAATTGTCCAAAAACTAGTTATTTATGGTCGCATGGAGAAGCAACCGAAATAGACAATCGGGCCACCCATACAGCCGAACATTGTCGCCGGTACGGTAGTAAAATTAAGTGGTTTTCGTAGTAATTTTATTACTATAAAGCTACCTGATATCTAATTTTATAGTATTACTTGGATTTATTTAATTGATTTTAACATTAGCGCTTTTAAATTTACATATAATGATACAACTAATGTTACTTTTCTATTAGATTAAAGACCTTATGAGTGTATTATCAAGCCTTTTTTCTTTCTTTTTTATCGCGTGGAAACCCCCACGGGTCGTCACCTCACCGGGACTAGCGATGAAGTGGTATGTCGGGATCGAACTGACTAAAACCACACGTTGTTCCGTCACAAGTGGGTCTATTGCAAGGAACTACGGTATACCCTAGGAAGGAAATCCTTGATAACCTCGGCAGACTTTGACCGCCTCTTAACCACTAGGCAGTCATACCAGTGCGGTGGGTCTAGCCCTCCCTTCCGGTTCAGACAGGCTCCATCGCGCCACCGTCTCAAGACTGCTACTACTAGGGTATTGGGCAGCCTCAACCGTTACCCCAAGACCAACGCTCATGGAGTTCGGAGATCATTCTGCGCTTTCCGGTGCCTGGAGCCTCTTCTTCGGGACGGGAGAATACTAGCCCTCTCCCGTTCTCTTTTCGCCATCTTTTTAGCAGACATAATTTCCTCACAAAATTAAGCAGCGGAATCACACGCACTTTCACTTTGGATCATGGTCAGAACCATGCTCTCCAGTGAGGGGTTTCAAACACCAATAACCGCCAAGAAGTCGCGGCGTTGTTGCGTCTAAGCTGACCACTCCACTAGGTATATTGGTATTATAGTTACTTGGCTTAGGAGAGGATTTACGAAAGTGGTGTATTTACGGCAGAATGTAAATGAAATTCTAGATGCCTGTGAGCAAACTTGTATTGAGACATACTTATATTATTAAACAATTCACGTTAATTCTTCATACGAGTTCCCGGATAACCGCACCGGGCTGACGTTCAAACTTCAAGACTCTTCTCTTGTTTTCTTCTTTGCCTATCAATTATTTTTATGGAATTCAAATAAAGCTAAAAACGACTCGGCTATCTTATCACATGCCAGAACATGGTACAGTATTATCAATTCTAAAGTTTATTAAATTGTCCATGGATTTACTTAAGACTACTAGACAGTTTTTGGTAATGTTTCTGAAATATCTATATTCTAGCACCAGTTTTAACACTACTGTGTTTACTTCATCGTTTGCTTATTTTTTGTTTTTTATGAAATTTTATTTAAAAATATGTTTTAGTAGTTATGGTATGGTAACTTTTAAACTTTCACATTCCATGGTATATAATTTATTTTCGAGAATTAATGCTATCACGTAACAGGTTTAACATTTGAATTTCGCCGGTGGCTCTGGCCGTGGTGATAGGCTGACCGGCTCAGTGGTGCATGCCCTCCGTTGTCAAATCCATGACGTAATTCTACCTTGATGGACCTTAGATGAACCGATTGAACCCAGATTCCTGAAAGTTTTTCATCCTTCACAACTTTACTTATTTTGGCACTATATATTTTCTTCTTCCGTTCTCTATAATTTGTGATGTCACTGCTTAATCCATGTCCAACCTTAGCCATCTTTGGTTTAGACGTCGTCTACTCTTGTACCATCACGTTCCATATATCTAAAACTCTCTTCACCAAATTTTCTCATCCCTACGCATTCTCTCTCTCATACTTCTCATGTTTTTTTACTGTGCAAATGGTGGTCGATTTTCTAAAATGCCGAAGTACTTAAAATGTCATTTGATTTTTTATCAAGAAAATATTATCCCACGGGTTATACTCGAATTGGTGTAGGCTTGTTATTATCAATTTATTATTCAAATTCAAAAAATTAAGACAAACTCGTAAAGTTAAAAGGAAATAAATGTTTAATGTTATTGGCTGAGATTACCTGTTTACTATATCTAGTGGTTAATTAAGTAAAATAAATATTATCTATATCATATCTACATAGTTCTGTTTGACGAATATTTACGTTAATTTAGTCAAATATAAACATTGACATAAAAATTTTCATCGACGGTGGTCGAATTATCGTAACTATAGCTTTTTACTTCATTTTGTGATTTTTGATTGAGTTTAACCTTTATTCAAATTATTATGGGGTTTAAAATTATCAATTCTTTACTACTTAAATTACGACTCACATCACTGGTTCTTTAAATATAATAATAACAACGTCTGATATTAAATGTATAAATATATTTTAGGATCCGAAACCGATATCAGTTTGGTCGGTCAACATCAGGCGCCACTTATATAAAGTACTTGTAGATGTAGCCACAGTTTGGCCGTTTACAAAACGACAATTAACCTAAAACAATGTTACAAAAATAAAAATGCTTAATCAATGCTTAATGGCGTGCCCCTTTTTGGTAATTAGCTAGCCAAAACGTTATAGATTACAAAAACAATTAACTACACCACTGGTCATTTTAACCTCCTTTACGAGTACATGGCACTAAAGAACAACATTTACAACAATGTAAAATACTTAAACAACAGAAAAACACAACAATTATTGTCACAACTCCACATAGGTAATCACGTCGTAGCGTGTCTTTTGTTAACTATTTGAAAAAAAAAACTATTGACTATTCTCAGTTGGTTAACGGCTGCAATAATGTATTTAATTAGATAGGATGAGTAGCAGAAACTGGCACAGTCAAGATGTTTCTAAAAATATATTAATAGGTTAAGTTTGAAAGTTTAAGAAATAATACAAGACAAAGAGCCATGAAAAAGTGTACAAAAATTGTTAGTTTTTTTCTTAAATTCTCTACACCAGTGACATGGATAAAGGAGATGGTCTATATGGTTGAGTATTGTACAGTAATGTACGTCGTTACCATAAGGGCACGCGGGGCACGTGCCCAGGGCCCCCGACCTCAGAGAGACCCTAAAGTATGAAAAATCAATTTGTGTTGCATTCTACGCATTTTTATATTCATTCAAATAGTAGTAGAATTAAGAAGCGGCTTGTTCAAAGTGAAAATATTCTACCAGACATCGATATTATACAGTCAATTTTCTAAGCACAAGTAAAACATCAGCTCATCTCTCAATTATCGATCACCACTCAAAATAAAACAGGTAAATTGCACGAAGACAAACTACATATGTATCTTTAGATACTGTGTAGAACAAGATCTTTAGTCCCAAGACACTCATACGATACCAAAGAGACTAAACTACTTATATAGAGACCTCCAAAAAATACAGACTTCGTGACTCTTGGTAAAAACTCTAAATAGTAAAGAAACATCTGAAAAGCAATTGTGCCGAGTGAGTGACTTGCCAAAAACTTGAACAGAAATAGTTTTAAGGTAACTTTCGACACTTAACCCTTCTGTTACTGGTGCAAACAAACCATTAGTGCTTGACTTTGACAAAGTACTTTTTCTAGAGTTCCGTTAAAATTACAATATCATTCTTGTTCCCAACATTTTATACAACAAGTGTTATGTGCATAAATACAAGTCCACGGCTCGCTTGGTGGTAAGCAATTACCGGTGCATGTAAATGTGTAAGTATTGCCACAGCACACAGTGCCCTCACTGGAGTTCTGGTGGCTCTATACGCCAGTATTCGATTTAAATTCGAGTTAATCTGTTAAACACTAACAGTACCTATGTACTACGCCTGGTTTTTTTTTTTTGGTCTAGCAACATTGACAAGTTTGTTCATTCGTTACGAATTGAACATTATACAATTAACCATTGCTTAATTCATCTGTAAGTTTGGTAGACACGCTGGACACTCCGGCCACTAAATTAAGTATTAAAGTGAGGTATGACAAAATTGAAATACGATGGAAAATTGAGCACTCTTTTTTTAAAACTACTGGTATCACTTGTTTGTTGTTAATTTAATAATGAAACAAACGTGACAATACTCCTCTGAAAAAAAACAACACTTCTATATTGTAGTATTGGTTAACAGCGATGTTCTCTAATGCGAATTGCAATATTAACAATTGGTTATTCGGTAATTCAATGGAACAAAATAATACACAATAACAATTCATATAAATGAAATACGTTGCAGCAGAATAACCCCGAACTGCAGCGGGTAATGAGGTGTCGAGCACCGAGTAAATCAGATCCAGAACAAGTGCCAAATAATTTTACGAAATTTTATTATAACAATAAAGTACTGCAGACGTTTTTAAACCACAAATTCACCGGATCAAAACAACGTTTCCTTGTGAAGTCTGAGATAATTTTTTCAGAGAATTATGGTGAATTTACCAGCGTATAACATTCATGTAGGGGCTTGTTAGCGCAATTTAGTTTTGGACGTGGTTTATACAGTTTCATTGTTGTTTTGTATTTTCGTTATTTTATTAAGACTCAGACGGTTACTCTTTCTGAGTATGAGTGTGATTTTTCCTCTTGCGCAAGAAACACAGGAATACTTGTCCTGTGTAACAAATATTACTAACATACACATAACAAACAAGACACCAACTCACAGGGACTGTCTATGAGTTAAAGAAATTGCTGTCCCACTCTGCGCATCGCACTCAAAACTCTTGCCATCCAAAAATAATCAAATGACTACATTTTGTAGTTTTATCATTTAGTTCTAGGTTTTATCGCCCATAGTCGTTTATAACCCTGTAAAAGTACAAGGAGATGGATCTGTAAATACTTAAAATTGATGGAAGAAATCGCAGTGCCAGTGAGAAGTATTAATAGTGTTAGGGACAAAAATTTAAAGAGTTATAGGCAAGAATATTTAATCTTTGACTGTACGACTACACACGTAACAAAATACCAAGCACAAAAATAATAAATATTTGAAGTATTTTATTCTGTTTGTTGCGTATCTTTACGTAGTAAAAATAAACAACTGAATAATAAACTAAAAACAATTTCTTACATCAATACAAAAACATGTTATTTATTATTTTTCGTCTACAAATGGGTTTTTCGTTAGTCAAATATTCACACGAAGTAATTAAATGTAATAATGTTTCCTCAAACATATTACAACTACAGAGGTGGTTAGGCCGAAGGACTGGACGGTGCCCGCGCCGTCGGACTCCGCTCAAAAAATCTTGGATAACCATTTTCGTGCGTAGCGTTGTTTTCTTGGCCATGAATAGTAACTCTCAAGTGTGGCAAGTCTACTATATCTGTATTTCTGGTAGTTATCACCAGACCTCTAGGGGGTAAGCAATTTATTTATTATGCGTATAAGGCGCCATAAGGTTGAATGTATGATTGTTTGTCAGTTGAATGCTATAAATAAATGTTTACACTTTTATCTACTGCTGTAACGTTGGCCTTCGCCTTTTAAGGTTTTGACAAAGTTGGCAAAGTGATTTTTGCGATAAAAACTCTATCACTTATACCCTTAAGCACGGCAGGTGTCGGGTGAAGCGAATTCGTGTTATTAACCGACTCCAAAAAGAAGGAGGTTTTCAAGTCGACAGATATTTTATGGTGTGTATATTACGCGACTTCTTCACCATTTGTGAGCCGGTTTTAATCATTTTATTTTAAATTAAATTAGTGTTACTCTACTACTGGTTGGTCCCATTAGAATAACAACTTTCACGTTGTACTAATTTGTGTAATAGAACTTTGTACTAAGTTTGGTCCCATTTAAAATTGAAGAAAATATTTCACCTCTAAGGGTGGAAAATTAAGGAATGAAAAATACATTCGGCTTATTACAATTTATGATGATTTGGACGCAATTTACATTAGTTATACTTTTTCTAATAGTTAATTAACCAAGGCTAGTTTTATAACTTATATGCACTTTTTATTTTTTTACTTTTTTTAATTTCTTATATTACCATGAATGAACAAAAACAAATACCAAAAACTATACATATATACATATATTGCAGTGTCTAGTTAACAAAAGTGCGTAAATAAAGTCCAGTGCTCAATTAAAGACAACGAGGCATTCTCCGTGTCAGTGATTTATTTAGTCCCGTCCTCTTACGACCGCGGCAGTTTAGGGTTAATTAGGGACAAACTTAGTACCGCGAAATTTATGCAGTCGTCGGGAAGACAATTGATTGCAACTCTTGGCGTTGTGTGGCCGAAATGTTTAATTAAACCCACACGTGGTTCCGTGTACTATTTGTGACTTTATTAAAATTAAAGTATAGGTAAGTACCTACAGAAACACATTTATATTTTTACCATTTTAACGTTAGTTATAATTTGGTACAGAAAGAAATTTCTTCAGTTTGTTTATTTTATTTTTGTATGATAGGTTGTACTAATGCAGGTCAATATGTCAATATTATTGTATGACATTAAACATTTAGAACACAATAAATTGTTACTTTTCCAATTAATGAGTCACCTTAGATAGCAGGTTTATCTACAGAAATGGGTAGTATAAGTTGCATTAATTAAAATCTAGTAAGAGCGCAATACTTTATAGTAAAAGAAATAATCTATCCATACCAAACTATAACATTGGTATTTTTAACAAATTAAACAGAAAATTTAATGCACGGATGGCGCACCGTGCCGAGTGTTGTGGGTTCAAATCCCACACGGGACAAAGATGTGATGTACAAATAGCCGAGTCTGGGTGTTCTTTGTGTCCGTTGTTTGAATGTTTATGAAGACCCTTGCGATACAGGAACGGATTCGCAACGGATTTGAAAATTATTCTAATTATAAAAAGATATTTTTTTTTTCGACAGTGAAGCAATGCCTACATTGCTTTTCGCCGAGTGAGTAAGGTTACCGGAGGTCCTAACCATTCCCTCCACCCCTCTATTTCCCCTTCTCCCCCTCTACCACCTTTCCCCTACTCCCACCTTAAAGGCCGGCAATGCACTTGTGACTCTTGAGTTGCAGGTGCCCATGGGCGGCGGTAGTCACTTACCATCAGGTGACCCGTCTTCTCGTTTGCCCCCTCACATGATAGTACAGAGCCTATAAACTTCCTCAATAAACAAATAATACCTAATAACTTGAGACACCTCACACGCGACCGTCCGATCCCAAACTAGGCAGCGTTTGTATGATGCCAGACTGCTAATAAACATACTTGTATATTAGTAAATACATAGATATTGTAGACAAATTACACCTAGACACAAAATACAACGAATGATCGTGCTGTTCACACAATTATTTGTCTTGGTTGGGAATAACCAGTCAATAACAGTCTATCTCATTAGGATTTTACAAATCATCGTGATAGAACCTGAGATGAAGGTTTTCACGTAAACGAACTCTTATTTTTTTAATATTAGCATAGATTTTATGTAATGTATCTGTAACTAGCATAGGTTAACTGATGACAAAGGTTTATTTTCACTATCAATGTTAGATAATTAATTTTTTATACTTATATCTTCTAAACTTTATAAATTAACCATTTAATCTTATTAAAAAACTTCCTAATTCCTTATAATTATTAAAATGACACATTTGGAATTTGATATAAGTAAATGTAAAATATATATATAGTTTGCACTTCTTAAAAGCACTTTTTAAACAGATTTCTAACTGTTGACATCGGATTTTACAATCAGACTTTACATTATTCCGCAGTCATAGTAAATGTCCACTATATACAAAACATACGTGCTTAAAAACTCAATATTAACAGATCATAATAATAGATCTTATAGGCTGTGTGGTCAAACCTGTCAAGGAAGGCTGACCTGGCAATAAAACCGTTTAAGTAAATGACTCCGTTTATTTATTGCAATTGTAACAACGGGTCTGCCCGACCATCGTGATCTGACGAAGGGTTACGATCAATAAATGGTTGAAAATAATTTCACCTATTAATTAGGACTAGCCATGCCGGTAATTCTGTCTATATTAAAACAGTTTATAAGATTTTTTGTATCTGTTTTTAATTTGTAGCTACATATTACAATAGAATTTGTAATTAAAATAATTCAAATGCTTGTGCAGCGGGAATATAACCTGCTGCAAATTGGTGCTTTTCAAAGTTTGCTAAGGGGGAGCTGAAATTCATGAGCCCCTCTTGAATTTAAAGCAGTGTTTATAATTTTATAACCACTGCTTAAGTTCAAGAGGGTACGGCCAACAAGTTTTTATATGTTACAACACCAAGATAGACGAATCATCATATTCTCAAGTACCTAATTTATACATTTTTGTGTTAATATGGTGAATTAGTTAAATTCAAGGAAGTTTTTAATCGATTCACTGAATAGATCTTGTATTTCAAATCGATTATTGTAACATCGAATAATCGATCTTAGTCTGTCACACGTACCTACAGCGACACCTAATAGAGGTATTTCGGCAGTTCGGTAAGCCATAAAAGGTCTTACTTTTTTTTGCCACCTGTAGAAGTATGCAATAAGTACCTAAGTAATATAAATAAAGACGACAAAAGCCATCGAAGTCTAACAATTTATTTCGTGATTATTTACTACGTGGGTCGTACAATTATCAGGAGTATTTATGAGACGACGCAATCTGCGGTCTATGATTAAGTGGTACCATTTACCTCTAACTTCTGACCCATGGTAACCCGATACTTCAGGGCCCTTCTCACCTCAGAATCTCTGTTATATTTCAATAAGTATTCGAAGGAAATATACGCATAACACTGGTACTAAATATGACACAGTTATTTCGCAATATTTGTAAAATTATATTCGTTTATTTTATTAATAAATACTACATGAGCAATATCACATTTCATAGAGGATCTTTTTGTGATTAAAAACATTTTAAATTTTGTCTTACATTTTTTTCTAACGTATCTTTTAAAAAGCTTAATCGGTCGCGTCGTATCAGAGTCTATTAAAATTATGTCATCTAAAATATGGGCTACAGTGATCCCTTTATAATACGCAATCTTTCACCCAACGCTTTCTATTTTTGTGTTTTTTGCTATAATTACAATCAAAATTGCAATATCTACAGGCATTTTTTATGAATATCCATATATAATCTTGAGCGAACACGTGTATTCTCTGCAAAATCTCTGGTATGATTGACGGTCAATCAGATTGAGCGTCTAATGTCTATATAATTTCATCAATCACCAACAATCATTCGTCAATCATGACTTTTAGAAATGATTGACGCTTGCATGAGCGTCTAATGGACGCCTTAAGTAGAATTTTTTCTACACATTTTTACGTGGGAGAGCCATGTTTCGGCAAGTATGGGCCGGCTCGACTCCGCTCGATACCACGGCCTCCCAGAAAAACGGCAGTGAAGCAATGCTCTTTTGTCTAACGTATCTTTTAAAAAGCTTAATCGGTCGCGTCGTATCAGAGTCTATTAAGGCATAGATTAACATTATTTTTATATCTAGGTAAAGACAAACCAGTTAGTACATTTAACTTCTCTATTGTGAACCGATTTTCTTTGTTTTTTTAGGAGCTATCGACGAACTTTAGTGTAATATGTAAGAAACAGTCTCACAACCACTTATATAAAGTATGAAAATCACTAAGTAACAGTAACTGCAAGGTGTTCGTACCTCTATTCGCACTCAAGTTCTCGTCTTATTCCTACCCTTTTATAATCCCACTATTCGTTAATATTTATCAATCGACCAATAGTATTGCGTTACCGGTGTAACCAGTCAAAATAATGTCTATTAACCTATTTTTATTAAATAGTGAACTGTGTTATCATCCATTATAGTTTATCCCTATTTTTAATAAAATAAATAAGAGTTTTTAATGTGGCGACAACAAATACTCAACTATTTTACTATATCTAATTAAATTTTGCCCTATTGTACATAATATATTTATGTATTTTATGTTAAAAAACTAGCAGATTTAGAGGAAAAAGTTATATAAGTAAAAATTCCTTATTCTTTGTATTCACCGAAGCCTGAAACAGATCTATAAGATTCTTGGTAAAATCTCTTTTATCTATTTCTGATCACTATTTTATCTAATAACGAGTCAATAGCTTTTTAACCATGAAATATCTACATTAGAAAAAAAAAAGGAAAAAGATAAAAGAGTTGAAGGTACTTCTTTAGGTGTCCTCATTTGGGCGCTTCGGGCTTAAATGGGTTAAAGAAGACCACCAATCAGTGACGGGACCCGTCTAGGGTGAGACGGGTCAATGCCGACCACCAATCAAATGCTTCATTAGAGTATGTTAAAAAGAAAATAAATACCATTCAAATTACCGAAAAGAGCTGAAAAAAATTATGTCATCTAAAATATGGGCTACAGTGATCCCTTTATAATACGCAATCTTTCACCCAACGCTTTCTATTTTTGCGTTTTTTGCTATAATTACAATGAAAATTGCAATATCTACAGGCATTTTTTATGAATATCCATATATAATCTTGAGCGAACACGTGTATTCTCTGCAAAATCTCTGGTATGATTGACGGTCAATCAGATTGAGCGTCTAATGTCGATATAATTTCATCAATCACCAACAATCATTCGTCAATCATGACTTTTAGAAATGACTTTTAGAAATGATTGACGCTTGCATGAGCGTCTAATGGACGCCTTAAGTAGAATTTTTTCTACACATTTTTACGTGGGAGAGCCATGTTTCGGCACGTATGGGCCGACTCGACTCCGCTCGATACCACGTCCTCCCAGAAAAACGGCAGTGAAGCAATGCTTGCATTGCATTTCGCCGCGTGAGTGAGGTTACCGGAGGTCCTTACCCTTCTCTCTCCTCTTCCCCTCCTCTTCCTCCTTTCCTACTCCCACCTTAAAGGGCGGCAAAGCACTTGTGACTCTCGGGTTACACACATTTACCATCAGGTGACCCGTCTGCTCGTTTGCTCCCTATACCATAAAAAAAAACACCCAATACTGAAACAAATCGTCCATGCACTGGTGAACATTCTAGAACTACTACAGAAGCGCGGTCATGCGGCACATCACACACACATATCATCACACATCCTGAACGCGTTGTTATTTTAGATGTTGGGTGTACTTGAACTGTACCACAGGATCCTTTTCAGCAGGAATGTTGATCATATATACCTTAAAAATGTACCTTTGATTGCTGTTGTGGATCAAGAAAGCCCTGTTGATCTATTATAATATATAGACTTAGTAGGTAGTTAAACATTTGTAGTAAGTATACAGTCATCATTATTTCACGTTGTCTATGCCTAGTATCTCAATAACAAGAATAAAATTGATTACTCATAAATGAGATTTATAACCACTCATAATTTTATTAAGATACAAGAAAAAAAATTGTACAAATCTGACTAATTAATTCACCGACATCCTACATATTTCTATTGACATCTAATAATCCACATGTAAGGTAAAGATGATGTCAGCTATATTATTCATTTAATGTATTTTTACAATTATAGGTTTACTGTATAATATTGTGTATAAACTGACTGTTATTACATACCTTTGTGTAAAAAAATAAATGTAAATTTTAGTACATAATATAGGGTGTTAGTGACACCGTACCGATTACTGAAATCGTGTATTCAGACCATCATTCTGAGTGGAAAATCATTGGAAATTTCTGCCGGAAAATTCATAAATATTTTTTATCTTTTTTATTTTTATGCTTAAAAGTGATATCACAATGAGTAAACAGAACATTTTACCGAAAAAGAAAATCAGTAAATCCCCCATACGGCCAAAAACTGCAATGTAAAATATCAATCAGCTGCTTCGACGGTCACGTACGTCATTCACCGTACCGCACACGTACACGTGTCGCGTTACATTGCGTAGTTCAAAATCAAACTATTGACTGTAAACCCTTAGTCTGGCATTTTGATGATGAACTGACTTTTGCATTGTAATAAGTATCCAAAGACAGACGTTTTTGTAAGTTATTCACGACGATGATAATTACACGCTGTGTAATATTGTGTATATACTGACTGTATCATGTTTGTGTAAAAGGCAAATGTAAGTTTTAGTACATGAAATAAATGCAAATTGAAATTGACTCAAAATAGGCCCTTTAACAACCAACACATAGGTACCGATAGCTAAATATATATAATAAAATACCAGGACCCGTGGATGTCAGTTAAGCATGGACAAGATTAATTTTATTTACTAGAAATCCTAGTTACTCATAATAACTAAAAATATTTTTAAACAATTTTCGCTAGCATTCAAAAATAATTAATTTTAACATTTATTAATGACAGTAGTTGTATAAGCATGGGATACTACAGAAATACCAAAGTTTAGTTTATACACACATCATTAATCTTCGTAAAATTAAGAAAGACACGTATAATTCTCTTTCACTGTAATAAACTACAAAACTAAAACAAAATACTTGATGATTTATATAAAGTTAAAATGACCTCGAACAACCAAAATATATATCAATGTATCGTTGTAATATATCATAACGCATTATTAAAAGATGGGGCATTAACAGATAGTCACGTACTTAACAAATATATTAAAGAGAATGATTATAATATAAATCCCATTATGACAAACCTATTCGTAACCTGCCCACATACGTGGGTATTTTTGCCGCCATTATAATATATACTCATTTTATATACCTACTGGCAGCGCCCCGCGGTTTCACCCGCGTAAGTCCCAATCCCGTGGGAATATCGGGATAAAAAGTAGCCTATATGTTAATGGTCTCCAGCTATCTACATACCAAGTTTCATCGCAATCGGCTCAGTAGTTTTAGCGTGAAAGAGTAACAAACATCCATCCATCCATCCATCCGTACAAACTTTCGCGTTTATAATATTAGTAGGATTTTAAATTGTTCGTAATGGTTTATATCATAGAAAGATAAACTGTTTACTTATTGAATGAAAAGTGTTTTTGTAGTGTATGCAATTTTGAGTAAAATTTTAAAATTTTTGACTTGACCGTGCCAAAAAAATTTGCCCCCTTGGAAAAAAAACTTGGTACACCCATGGACGTACTGCATATCTATAATATTTGAATTTTTGTGTTTTATTGATTTATATGACACATTTTAAATTTGTATGATACAATAATAACTCCTCACATCTCACACACGGCCGTCTGATCTCAAACTAGGCAGAGCCTGTACTATGGTAACCAGACTGCTGATAAAATACTTGTATATTTCTAAATACATACAATACATACATATTATAGATAAAATACACCCAGACACAGAACAAATGATCGTGCTCATCACACAATTATTTGTCTTGGATGGGAATCGACCCCACGACCTCTGGCTCAGCAGTTAAATTAAGCTTGTTGGTATTGAATACTAAAAAAAGGAAAGAAAAATGAGGATCAATTTCAACCGACTTAACCAAACATGATCAGTAGTTAGGTTAAAGGGGTAGAGGGCTCGAACTTCCCTGAGTGACCCTGACCTTCTCGAGCTGTTCCTTACACTCTCCAATCAACCCGCATAAGGGGTCGTCCATTAATCACGTGAAATTTTTTTAGCAACTTTTTAACCCCCTCTCCCCCCTGGTGATACGTGGTGAGGTTTTAGACTGACCCCACCCATCCCTAGCCAAAATCACGTGTATTTTTTTCGTTCAAAATATATTTAAAATTTTCAAAATATTATCTTTAAAAACAGATATAATCGCACGTTCTACGAAAAATGAAACACACGTCATATCACTACACACTTCCCCCTTGTTATTTCGCGATTTTTTGCAAACCCCTCCCCCCCTTTTGAGCCTTGCGTGATTAATGGACAATCCCTAAGCAATAGGTATCCCTTTACCGACCGACCGATAAAGCTAATATTTCGTAAGAGAAAGGACTGACATGAATGAGTCTATGAGCTAGTAACTATTATCTTATCTATCCTGGGGGTATTGAATACCAGGGATGTTAATGGAAAGTCCGTATTTTTCTGAAAATGTATGCAAAAAAAAACAAAATGTACGAGCAAACCCGTACATTTCGATAGTTATAGTTTTATGATGACATCGACGTGCAGCGAAACTCATGTATAATTTGATGATTAAATGTCTTTTTGATAATTAATTGATCTGCCATAAAGCTTTTATGGTCCTTCGAGCCGGGTTTGCTTGTTCACAAAATCAGTTTAAAAATGTGCACTTTCATCAGGGAAATCATTTCCAAAAAAACAATGAGAGGAAAGAGAAATTCAATACATTTGTTTTCAAAACACATCAAGTATTTGTCGACTACACATAACGCTGCTAAATTTTGACCACGCCAATCTGTAACACCCAGTTTTATGAGTGAGTGTAGTCTCCAAATCTCCATGTCTCTATTCTCACTGTTATACTTGTTCTGTAAAAGGTTAAAGATAAATATCCGTGTGTTACATCTCAATTATTCTCAATTAATAGCACAACCACGCGTACACCTATAAATATTAATAGCATACCTACACTATAGGTAAATTAATGTAGCTGGTTCTGTATCTAAGCTGAGAAGTAGGCACAAAGACCGTCATGTTTACACTCTCAAATCGATTGACGTGTTAAAGAAATGTGGCCACAAAACAAGCGATTAAGGGTAGTTAATATTTTACAAATACAAACAAGAAAAAAATATCTGTAAATAACAATCGAAAGAAAATAAAATCCCACTAATATTATAAATGTGAAAGTTTGGACGGATGGATGGATGTTTGTTACTCTTTCACGCAAAAACCACTAAACGGATTGCGATGAAACTTGGTATGTAGATAGCTGGAGACCTGGATTAACGCATAGGCTACTTTTTATTCCGATATTCTCACGGAATCGGGACTTACGCGGGTGAAACCGCAGGGCGCTGCTAGTTAGAGCATATTTATTTAAATATTTAACAGTTTCAAATTATATTGTGTTTGTGGAAGAGCCATGCAGACCGGCAGACCGGTAGTGAAGCAATAATTGCATTGCTTTTCGCCGAGTGAGTGACGTAACCGCAGACCCTAAACCTTCCCTCTCCCTCTCTCCCCTCCTCGCCCCCTGTTTCTCCTTCCCCGACTCCCACCTTTAAGGCCGGCAACGCACTTGGTGACTCTTGAGTTGCAGGTTGAAGTCATTTACCATCAGGTGACCCGTCTGCTTGTTTGCCTGCTATACCACAAAAAAAATGGTATGGCTATTTCTATGTAGAATATTTAGGTATTTAGAAAAAATGCATTTAAGTAGGTTTATCCGTGTTATAGAACCCTTTGTACAAGCCATACTTAGTTTCGGTCTAGATAGCGCTGAGTATAATGTCAAATTTATTATTTAATTTCAATATGAGTGGAGCTAAGACAGCAAACATTTTAACGAACTTGCTGTCTAACTACGTTCTTCTGTAGGCACAGAACAATAATGTCGTTTTGCTAATAGATTTATTAGTCCACTTTCTTAACTATTTACCAGTAATGCAACATTATACAAAGGTATTTTACCATTTCATATTGGTTTCTCACCATTACGCCTTTTTAGTTCAAGAATTTCATGTCATTTAATTTTTGATACGTCAGCGCTTGATTTATGGCCCTACACGCACCTCCACATTACCCCATACTCCTACAGGAGGGTGTACCGCGACCTAATGTGAGAATCCATTAATCATTCAGTTTTATACAAGGACTGACTTTGGTTTTGTTACGGTCTTGACAGATGCCGAGTAACGCTAGATTATCGCAATACGATATCTATGAAAATAATTTTCTTTCAGTCAGTAAATGAGACTTTCTAAGCCAGAGTCGCAAGTAAATTCTAACGGTCAGAGTAGGGCCAGTTGCGATAAATTTGAATGTAAGCATGGCCTTAGCGACATTAATTCTTCATTTTTAATATACCTACGTTTCATAGACAATTGTAGACAAAAAACACTGAGTGCCAAAGACGCATGAGGCTAGTGAGCTGCGGTTAGAAAAAGAGAATTTAAAGTTTTGACTCGAATCCAAGACCAGCCTGTGTAAAATAAAAATATGTCCTGTTTCAATTGCAATACCCTCGGTCTTAGTATTTTAATAATTCCATATATGAACTCTTAGTAATTACAAAATTAACATTTTAAACATAAGGGTAAAACTGAAATAAATAAAGCATTAACAAAACAAAACTACATAATAGAAAATGGAGTACAGCTAATTTTAACTAGTGTCGAAACCCCTTGACGGGGGGAGGTCTTCCACCCTAAATAACACGAATGTTCTGCCGGTGCTAGTAGCGTAATATTGTGTTTCTGTCGGAACATATGGTCATCTATTGCACTTGAGAGAGAAGAGAACTTAGGGACAAGAAAAGCGCGCCGTCTCCCTGACGTCAGAATGGAAGCAATAAAAAATAATGTACCAGTTACTTGTTGCAATAGAGTGGTGCGGTGCTATGAGAGATGACCTATAGACACCAGTATCTGTTTACTAGGCAGGTTAAAGCGTTAAAGTTAGTTAAAAATAAATTTTATTTATAAGGTTACGTCGGGACTCCTCTAGATTTATTCACAACGAAGTTACGGGAGTCGAAAATGTTCTGAATGACCTCGGGTTTTGCCCGACTTGGCGGGGACACTACCGGGCCCCCAGATAAGTGCGTGTAAATAGTTTTTCAACGTTTAAGTAAACGGTATATTTTTACTTAAAAGCTTTTTACTACAAAATTTATATTAATGCCGCAAAGAAATAAATAATAGTAGTGACTTTTTTATGTATTTATTCCTTTTTATTCTATACTTACAATAATATATTTAATACCTAAATAATAAAACCACAAACTATTGTAACTATATGCTGTTTAATACAACTGTCATTAAAAACACGCCTCATTAATTTGTCGTTTTTTTGTTAAGACATTGTATTGTATACAGAGTGTCTCATTGAGGAGCGCATCGTAATTACGAAACGACAAAGTGTGGTTGACATCAACTCCAATGTTTAAGAGAACGGAAAGTCTATACAACCTCCACAATGCCTTTGAAGCGACTTTGTCTCACTTCGCAATTATCACACCCCTGTACCTATATCTCGACAAAGATAACTATACAACTGTTTACAAAATTAACGCTTTTAATTCACTACAAATAAGGTTGAAAACAGTTTTCTAAAATTGTTTTAAATATATTTGTACAAGTTATGTAGGATTTAAGAACTCTTAGGTGGGATTGCGATGTTTTTGAGTTTAAAAAAAACTATTGTAAAGGTGTCTATACATGAGATAATTAAGAAGACCCTTGTTATTTGGATTTCTTTCTACTTGATGGTAATTGGTTTTTACTTAATTAAAGTGTGAAACAGGCATATGGAGGATTTGATCACAAGAGATTCCCCTTGGTCCCTGCTCTGGCCACTTTGGTATATGTATAGCTCAACTGAAAAAACCTACACTCTACAGAATCATACTTAATTTAATAAATTTAAGTGGAAGAGCCATGCTTCGGCACATATGAGCCGGCTCGACCGGAGTGATACCACCTTACAGAATACCGGCAGTGAAGCAATGTTGTCATGGTGTTTCGCCGAGTGAGTGTGGTTACCGGAGGCCCTAACCCTTCCCTCTCCTCCTTAAAGACCGGCAACGCACTTGTGACTCTTGAGTTGCAGGTGCCCATGGCCGTCGGTAGTCACTTACCATCAGGTGACCCATCGGCTTGTTTGGCGCCGCTTGGCGAATTTCAACCGTTTTGAATGTCTTGTTTTATTTTATTGACCTGTAAAACTTGAACTCGTAGTTGTGTAGACTTTTGTACCATGACAGATCAAAGTATTCTAGGCGCCCATAGCTTATAATTTTCAGTGCCCACCGTAGTGGTCGACCAGACACCGGCAGACGCAATTACCCTTGTTACAATAATGCTTTCATAAGCAAGGTATGTGTGTTATATTCTCGTCTTTTGAATTTATATTTATATATATATATATACTTATAGCATAAACTGCTTAAAACTTTAATTTTCTGCACTTCTTTTACATATAAATATAAAATATTCCAAATTACACATTCCTGTCCTGACGTCTAGATGTTTCAAAAGACTTCTCCTCGCGTGTTAAAATAATATGGTATAGAATTATAGTATCGTTTTTTAAATATGCCTAAAACTATTTTTTTTTGCTACGATATTATAATGTCAGTTAAGTTTCAATAATATATAAAGTTTTCTCAGAACAAACCTTGACATGACGTAAACTTAACTTGAAATTTTAGTGGAAGATGACATAAAACCTCAAACATTACAGAACATTTTAAAGTGACGATAAAGTAATTTAGTGTCTTTATTTAACATATATATATTATAACTGTAACCGTGGTCACAAAAGTACCTAAAACAAACTATTTAACGATACTTCTAATTGTGCGGTTATATGTCACATAGGAACAATATCATGTTCAGTAAAAAAAGCATGTTTCTAATACAGTGTAAACCTTTAGTTTGAAACCCGCAAAAACTTACAATTATACATTGAAACCTTATCGATCGCAAGTCGACAACTACATATAACAATTCTTTTACAACTACCCTACAAAAATAATTAAATTTACAACCCAAAAATTCTTATATTACGTCGTTAATCAAAAAAATAAATTCAATAATTCATATAACTGACCTATCCTATATCGCATAACACAATTCAAAAGGGTAGTTACGAAATTTTTTTTTACGTGCCGTAATGAGAGTGGGCCAGTCCGCATTCATATTTAATTGGCGCGCCGGCGCTCGTCTAGTTTATGGCCCTCTATGGTCGAGGGGTGATTTTACATTTTTTTTACAAATGCCCGATGGCTCGAGTGGTATTGTAGAGAGGACAGTGCGTATCGTGTTGGTATAATATTGATAAGACATATAATAATAAAAATATTATATTACTATCTTGGTAAAAAGCACATAATAATTTGGTCTAGTTTCAAGTTGTTTGTGGTGCTTATAACGACTTGTAAGTGAAGACCCACGCATGTTTCCGATCAGGAAACATAGGTAACACTACGTAATATTGTCTACTTGCTCTTTTCTACTATCAGTGTGTGTTTTCAGGCTGGCAATTCTATGCTTGACTCGAAAACCACTTTCAAATTTGAAAATGCTTTTTAATTCACAATATATACGCATTTTTTTATTTAACATCAGGTCCTAATTAATATAATGCTTTAAATAAAATATCTACAAATGGTGAGATCACCTGTGATTCCCGAAATTAGCATTGAATTTCACCAGCAGCATTGTAATTGTCTTCATGTATCTTCTAAGTGAAAAATTTTTCAGAACCATTTCTGGTTTATCTCATCGTTTTATGTAATTTAACAGTACTTAATTATTGTAATATCGAAATTTTAACTATGTGGTCCATTTGACAACGTGGTTAATTAAACTACGTAGTCGAGTAGACAACATAGTCGGTTTGACTACGTTATTGTATGCATTAGATTTTTATCATACTAGATATCGTCGATGTCATCGAAATCAACACAGCGTACTACGTCTAGCTTTTTTTCTTGTTAATTCCTTGATTTCTTCATTTTTTTTTAAATTATATCTTTAGCAATTGCAAATAACTAAGTATGGTGAATATGTAATATTGTTTTTGCGACTTTACCGTTGTCCGTCGAAAACTAGAACGAATATTTATGTAATCTGCAATGACTTCTGCGCTCACAGTTTATATATTAGCCGTAATTTAGATAAGCATAAATCAAATTGTGTTTTTAGGATATTGCATATTCTAGAACTGGCCTGTTGGCCTAGTGGTTAGTGACCCTGGCTATGCCGTAGGTCGTGGGTTCGATTCCCACCCGAGTCTGGAAGTTCTTTGTGTCCGTACTTTGTATGTTTGTAAAGTCCCCTGCGACACAGGAGTAATTCCTAGTGCGAGAGTTGTCTTTTTAAAATGAAAACAAAGAAAGAAATCTGTGTGTTTATAGTAATTATCTTTATTATAATTTTTTAAGTACCTACTATAAAAATATAAAATTTAATAATGATTGCTTCAACAATCGAGTACAAATTATGAAGCACTTCACTTTAGAGTTTTAACCATTTGAATAATTAATTTATAGTTAAATAGTTTTTATGTTATAACCTGATATGTCTAAAATATAGGGGCAAAACACGTTCAAACATTACAATTTTACAGCACTAGCACAATTTTATAACACAGTTTACACAACCACTTCAGGTATAACACAATAAATATACCTTTAATGACAATAAAGGCTTTTAGACCTCCTATTACGGACAATAGTACGCCGTTTTGTATATTTTATAGAAGTACTTTCACGGCATATCCACGTTATGCTGTCCATAGATGGCTCGATGCGGTAGCTCGGAGAAAAAAAAATACGCGAAAATAATATCGAAAAGCTATAAAATGGAGTAGGAGTACCGCTATAAAACACAAACAAATAAGAGAGATAATCGAAGCAAGTGCCGTACCTTATTGTATAGTATTTATGTGCATCGTAATATTTTACTGCGAGTTTCTTTGGCAAAAGCTTTTACAGAAACGCCTACCAGAGCCACTTTTTTAGTTATTGCTCAATTTTGGTTATCGTGATCGTATTGGTGTTTTATAGATGTCAATGACTAGGAAACTTACATTTTGTAGAAAGCTTTGTATCAAAAAAATTAAATTGGAATATTTTTAAGCTTGACGAAAGATACAGATGTTTTCATACATTTCATCATTTCATACATATGTACTGACGCATGTAGGTAGTCCCACAGGGGTATGCAAAAGGCGTATTAGATGCCTAAATTGTTTCAACTATAACTTGGTACGACTCACGTTATAGTGGGCAAGCCTATTGGCGTCAATCGGGCACTGCGGGAGTTAAACATGGGAAAATTGGTAAAATATATGTATAAAGGGGAAAGGACCTTTTAATCGTGGGAGAGCCATGTTTCGGCACGTATAGGCCGGCTCGACCGGAGTGATACCACGGCCTCACAGAAAACCGGCACTGAAGCAATGCTTTCATTACTTTTCGCCGAGTGAGTGAGGTTACCGGAGGGCCTAACCCTTTCCCCCTCTCCCCCTCTCCCCCTCTGCTACTCTTTCCCTACTCCCACCCGAAAGGCCGGCAATGCACTTGTGACTCTTGAGTTGCAGGTGCCCTTGGGCGGCGGTAGTCATTTACCATCAGGTGACCCGTCTACTCGGTTGCCCCATACACCATAAATAAAAAACCTACTTTGGCTAAGGAAGGCAATAGAAGAAAATCTAGATCCAACATAATCGTAAACGAACATAGTCGTACGCGATTAGATCACTGAACACTATTGCTATTGGTATAAGGCTCTGTTTCCGCATTTAAACTCATAGGCGGTTCATCTTCGTTCAGATAAGGCTAACTAGTTGAGCCAGCCTAGCTCCTTCCACACAGAAGCTTGCTTGGGCGTTCACAGGCTTCTAGTAGCAACCTCGCACCCACCAGGATAACGTGGGCGGCCGTCACTGAACACTATATACAATAAGTACTACAGGAAGTACGCAGAACAATTGTTTGTGGATCACACAAGTAATTGTCCCATGTGAGGAACGAACCTACAAAATTATGATAGGTGAATGAAGTCAGTTGATAAAATGGCGAGTAAAACTATAATTCAATCCGTCGACTCCAGTAAATCAATGAAATTATAACTTTTCAGTTTAATCAAATCTATAAAGTACTTTAGATGCTGTTTGTATAGGTAAGGGTACTTATTTAAAAGAAAAACAATTCCAAGATAAAAATAAAAACTATGACATTAATGACAATATTTACAAAATAAATAACATACATACTCGTATATTCTCAAACGCCCATAGTAAATAACAATAATGTTAGTAGGTATTGTGCCTACAATTTTTCAAAATAGAAATCTCCCACTAAAAACCCTCATGATAAACAAAACATCTCCCCATTTCAAATTCAATTTATTTTATCAATCTGTCAACGGAATAGTTCTAACTTTATCTACTCCAAAAGAAATTTTAAACTACAAAACGTTACCGACTCCTCTACGAAATCCCCATAAATAACATATAATCCTAAACACCATTGAAGCTAGCGATCGGCACTGTAAAATACTGTTTCTGGTATTACAAAACCTCCCATATAACGATTATCCCCATAAACACTAGTTCCATAGCTTGATTTGTTTGACAAATCAAAATTATAACCAAACAACGCCGGCAATGGATGTCCGTCTAATCGTTGCTGTAATAACATGCATGTTAACACGGGTGTTAGTTGTACACTGTGGGACAAAAGTACACACGAACTAATCCTCGTATTGTTAACAAGAATCCAATTTAAAATTCCATTGAGAAGTCAGACAAAGCTTGATTGATTACGACTTAAAATGTATTTGATAGTAACACGCAATGTAACAAAAAGAACTTATAAGCTTTTGCTTAAAAAACTTATTTGTTATATTTATTTTGAAACATATTATGCACAAGTGTATAAGTGAGGTAAAAAAACAGTCAGTCGTAGGACCGCACGTCAGAAGTGAAAACATAACTTCACAATGTATTTGCACATACATACACACACACACACATCTGTATATATAATTAGGGTAAAATAAAAAGTAGGTGATAACATATCTAAATGTATACACAGGGTACACTGGAAGTTCTGCGGTCTTGGCCGCTCATAAATGTTTGAATTTCGAATGTTATATTTTTTAAAATATAAGAAACTCGGCTCCGTCTTACGAATTTTTGTTCAGGTCACGTGTCCTGACACGAGTTTAACACTTTTTACCCGTCCCAAAAAGTGCACAACGCCGCTAAAGAAGTTTTCACTTCAAAAATATTGCGTATTTTTCAATATATCGAAATAACGGAGAGCGACTTGAATCATCGATTGCCAGGATATTTTAGATCGGCTTGACCCTTTGGCGTTGCGTAGAGATGTAGCTTCACTCTGCATTCTCTATCGCATGTATCATGGGGAGTGCTCCGAGGAATTGTTCGGAATTATACCGGCAAAACTTTCATCCCCATCACCTGGATAATTGGAAATCCACAATTGTGCGGTTCTCCAGAAATTTTTTGCCTCGCACAACCAATCTCTGGAACAAATTGTCGCCAACGGTATTTCCGGACCGATACGACCTTCAAACCTTCAAGAAAAGAGCGTACTCCTATTTCAAAGGCCGGCAACGCACTTGTGACTTTTGAGTTGCAGGTGTCCATGGGCGACGGTAGTCACTTACCATCAGGTGACCCATCTGCTCGTTTGCCCCCTATAATTTAAAAAAAAAAAAATAACTGTCTATGACATCGATAGGTAAGTTAGCCTATGGTATTGCCTATGTTGTGACATACATATATATATATATATACACCTACATATACCTAAGACTATCAAAATTACCTTCAAAAAGTTATGCGTGGTCAAACACACTATAAAAAAAAACAAAATACGGGTTGACTTTAGAACCTGCGTTTTTTCGTAGGTTAACAATATAACTAATTAAATATTCGCGGCGCCTTCTAACCGATGACTACTTGAATAGGTATTATGCTGTTGATATAAATGACCGGGTTAGCTTGTTCTATATTACTTTTTGGTAAAGCACACAAATTGAGAGTTGAAATGTATTAAATGAAATGAAACATTAAAATTATGTTTTTCTTGTTACAGGTAATGACAGTCAACACGACGATAGGAGCGTAAGTACGTCTATCAATCTATTTTTTCACTGAAAAAACATTTTTTTTTACCAATTTTCACCCAGAAGTCGAAATGCAAACATAATTCATTAATTAATTGATAACAAATAATGCTCTGTCGAAGGAAGACTGTATGTAAATAAACTGTTCCGAAATATTTTTAACCTTCGACACAAAAGGGCGCTATTATAAATTTATCGTGTGTATCTGTACGTCTGTCTGTGGCATCATAGCATTGAAACGGATAGGCCAATTTTGATTTTTTTAAAGGTAACTTGATCGAAGGTGTTCTTAACTATAATTCAAGAAAAACTGTTCAGCCGTTCGAAGATCTTTTATCTAATTTTTGAAGGGAGTTTTGAGCCGGGAGTGTTTTTAATTTATGCTCGGATTGATAACACCTTCGATCGCCAACAGCTACTGGACAATAAAAACGAAAAACGATTAATAAACAGTAAAAACTGAACTGTTGTCTGTAACTATAACTATATGTATATTACTTTAGTTTATTTATTTTTTTCAATTTTACTGTGGTAATCTCTAAATACATAAATTATTATAAACATCCATGACGATCAGAACAAATTATAGCTTTTTTTTTGACATGTCCACCGCCAGCTTTATTACTGTTATCGCAAAATCTCCTTCTTCTATTCTTAAAGTTAAATAATTTATAGGTACATTTCGCTAGTGGCAAACCAGCCACCACCAAATAGCGACGGAACTAAAAATTATTGATTTTAGAGGATGGCAATGAATTTGTGATTCCCGCTAGAATGTTTTGTCTCAAATTATAATAACTTGTCGCTTTCTAACGAACGTTAGCACGAAATCGGCGTTGCATCTCTGTTCACGATAAAATATCAAAGATTTATGATCGTTTGGCATACTTAGTTCAATTCGACTGAATTTTGAATTACGTCGTTATTCTCGCAAACCAGCGATATTTATTAATGTGTTGTGTTAATATTTACAATGAAGAAATTTTCTATAAGTTTGAACAAGTGCTTGCTGAGTGCGTTAAGATGATTATTCTGAAATATATCTGAATGAAACGCACTTTCATTGACGGTGGCCAGAAATAATGCGCGCGAGTCGATCCGGCCACTGCCTGTAAACTTATGAATGTGTAGAGGGTAAATCGGAACATGTTTATATGCCTATAACGTATTTTTTTAAATATATTAATTAAATGCGCCGTGAATAATGTGAAATACTGACAATTTTAGGATATTTCACAGCAACCTTATTTTGAAATTGAACTCGAAATCTGAACATAAAAATTTACGATTAAAACAAATATTTCTCACTAACATAAAAAATAAGGCAGACCTGAATGAACTATATTGGTAACAAGGGTATGTTGTGTCGAAACATATCCGTATAAAAAAATGGACACTGAAACTTGTACGATATTTATTACGAATATGCTTAAAAATATATTATACTAGCTAACCCACGCAACTCCATCTGCGTTTGTAAATTTTCCCCGTTTTTGAAAAAATGTTCATTAATGTTCCGCTCCTATTGGTTGCAGTGTGATGTTATATAGCCTATAGCCTTCCTCGATAAATGGGCTATCCAACACTAAAAGAATTTTGCAATTCGAATCAGTAGTTCCTAGGATTAGCGCGTTCAACCAAACAAACAAACAAACTCTTCAGCTTTATAATATTAGTTTAAATATGAATATTTATGAAAGGATTGAAAATTAATAACTTCATTGCGGTAATTGACTACTTCTTTGACTTTCAGAATTACTTTCAAGACATCTGTCATCAATATGGTGTTTAAACCAGGAATAAATAAGTGTGGGTGAAAAGGGTAAATGAACTCATTCGGTGTAAAAATAAAGACATCGTTATCGTAGTTCAGTCGGATTCTTAATAGGAAGTAGCATGAAGATATAAAAAACAATCATCAAATCAGATTCAGGATAAACTACATGCAGTACGTGGATTATTATGTCGATAACGCATAAAAGTATTTCGGTTTCTCAAAAATAAAGCATTACATTTCCAAAACAATATGTCTGGTCTAAACGTTATTGTGTCTGTGGCAAGAGATGAAACGCGATGATTAAGCCGGGGTATTTCCGATGTCTTTTTTGCTCATATCAATTATGCGATAAAATTAACAATTGTTTTTCAAATTTAAATTGAAAGTTTTTCTTTTAATAAATTGTATATTTACTTAAAAAAAAACGACCAAAAAGTTTAATTTCACATAGGTGTAGGAAAACATTTAAGTAGGTACTATATTTTTTTATATATATATCCCCTTTGTGTATTTATTTTAAGCAATATGTCGTTGGTATAAACAAAAGATTGTTCAAGGTATTCTATTTAATTATTCCTACTTTAGACGTTCAAGATGTACGAATACAGTTGTGAAACTAAACCTAGCTAACTAAATCATAAATATTAATAGGTTTAGTCCTACGTTTTCAGAATACGAATCGATTAAGAGGTCCAAAACCAATCTTAGTTATTTTTTAGTATAGTTTAGAGAGTTTTATAACAAAAAGTTTGGCACCAGTACTTAGTTAACTAAAAAATAATATTAGTAGTTTGAAAATAAATTTAGTTCATAGTGCGTTGCAAGTCTGTCGTCTTTGTCTTTAAACCAGTATTCGTGTGTGTTTGGCAAATCCTACTAATGTACTGAAAACTACACAGTATTATATTATTTCCTATTTTGCTCTCATGCAGCAGCAAATGGATTTTTTTTTTTCATTAGGTAGTAAATTCCAGACAGTTTAACTTCATCTGGATCCTACCAAATTTATTTCATGACATTCGTAGGCTACTGTTGATCTAGCGTATAAAACGAAGTGAAAGAAAACAAACGAAGTGTAGCGATTTTATACACACTTCCAGTTTGTATAAAATTAGTTCTACAGAAAAATAATGATGTGTTTTTACGCAATTATGCCTATATCTATATGTTTTATAAGTTTATGCTGTAAATCAAAGATAATATTAAATCTACACGTACCATAAACTTCAGTACTGGAAAATAGACTCGCATACGAAGAAAATTGCGACTAGCAACACCTGGTTGGATATATTTATATAAAATGGCCCACCTCTGATTGATAGCCCAGGAAATAGGCCAAATGTTGCCTAGTCAACTAAGTAACTTCCTCTGGTATTAAGAGGCCTCATTACCGCATACTTCACAACTGACAAAATTATATTCTCTTACTAGTTGGCTCAAGATACAACGGTATTACAAAACGATAAAAAGGACCTTTCATTCAGAGAATTCTGTTTCATTGAAAGAGAAAGAACTATATATAATCGTCAGGATGGAAAGGGAGCGATAATGTCCTTAAGTCGATTCTTGGCAATTGTCCACCGGAAGGCGGTTTTTAGCAAAAAGACAACATTGAATTTGAAACTGAAATACAAAGCGAGCCCATTCACTGGCTTGACGAAGACTGAATGTAATTGGCTTGGAAAGGTCAATCCATTACACTCGATGCAAGGTGATCTTTCTATTTGCGTTTGTCCTATAGAATTACACCTAGGTTACTTGGAAAATTTACAATCACAGATACAAACATATAATCATAGATTATGAAACAGAACAGATGATTCATTTATACAAGACATTTAAATGAACAGTACGCCCCCAGGCAAAAAAAGTGTCATATCACATGTTTGGTACGTTTAACATTTTTATAGCACTGAATAGCAAATGTTGCATTTGGTCAGCTGTAAAAACATCGTTATTAGAGTTACTATCATTGCTAATGTAAACTGTTTTGTTCAATTCACAGGCATAAAAGTCGTGTCTTCTCGGAATAACTGTTTTTGTATTTTAACATTTTTTTTTTCCGGGAGGCGAGTTACTTACACGGCCAATGCATATAGCTCAATATGCTACTATAAAAATACCTATAGGTCGCACGCGTAATTTAACGTGTGATTAAGCGTTTTTTACAGTGAGTGATTGCCATGTAAAAGTAGTAATTGCTTCGGCACAATGCATAGCATCAACCTGTGCTTAAGTTTTGCTAAGGATCTGCTTAACATAACACAGATCGCGCGCGTGTTCCCCGCTTAGTGATTCACTAATAGAGCAAGAGCTTATAACGAATGTTGAGGAAGTATTTTAGGTCGTTATACATTTTGAACAGTAAATCTTAAATACCATTCAAGTAACAAGTGGAATATCTGGCAGACCAAATCGGCACTCATTGGTACTGCGCATGATGTAATTAACGTAAAATATTTCAGCCAAAAATAGGTATTTTAGTCCGAATGAGACGTAGAGAAATATAAAGTAAACATATCTATCATCACTACAAATAAATAAATTTGAAGTCTGTTTTTAATGTCAAAATAATAGCTTTTTTTAGGCTCAACAGTTATTTGCACGATACCTAAAAATTTGTTTTTAAAAATGTTGTCTGCCTGTCTGTTTGTTTGTTCCCGCTAATCTCCGGAACGGGTGACCCGATTTCCACAGGATTTTCACTATAGGCTACTTTTATTTTGGAAAAAGAATTAGGGTTCCGCGCAAAATATATAAATATGTACACGCGATCGAAGCCGCGCGGGAACTGCTAGTTCAACATAAAAATAAAAGTGTCAGACATTTTACTTTGTCTGAAATTAGTATCGACCCCAAACATGTGTTAAAAAAAACTTAATTTTTTTAACCGCATTTATCTCAGTTTGTACCAATCCGATTTATAAAATTATTTTCGTGTTAAATAGCCCCTATAGTGAACAAGACTATTATCTATATAACATCAGGCTACGATCTCTAAAAGCGGAGCAGTGGGTGCAAACTGTAGGGTACATCTAGTTTACTTATATGTGACTAACTGTTACGATTTCAATTTTGATTTACATATTTAAGGAGGTAGGGCACGACAGAATTCACAACACACAGACTGCCCGCCTGATGGTAAGCGGTTATCGACCCTTTAAAAATCTATACACTCCTTTCTTGAAGAACCCTATACTGTAGTCCCTCGGGAAAACTTCAGCAGGAAGCTCATTCCACAGCCGGAGTGTTCGCGGGAGGAAATTCCTCTGCATCTCTGGAACCGTACCGTGCCCGATCATTACATCACCCCACAGAAGACTGCACTTATTTTTCTACTGGTGATTAGGGTCACCTAAGCTCGATGGAATGGGAGGTTGTAAGACTATTGGCACTGCTAACAACTACCATCGGGGGATGGGTATGAATTGTTTCTTTGACAAATATATATGCAGCTATAGTTTCGCATCTTACAACCAAACTCTAGGCAACTTCGCTGCCGTAAATTTTGCATACATAAAATTTAATGGGTCAACATTATTTCTGACAAGCAGAACCATAAGATTAATGACCTTCTCTATTAAGTAATTTGAAGTTGGCTGCAGTGAACATATACAAGTTTACGAGGACATACTCAATGGTTTTATTACACATAGACAAATGAACATAAACTATCAGCCACGATTAGTAAGGATTGCCTTACAAGGTTTTATGGTAGTTTTAGTTTATCGGCCCATTACTGTCCACGAGTGAAGAAACCATTGTTGCGATTTAGAATGGGATGGGTTGACCATTTAATGGTAATTTTGTTAAGGTTTGTTTAAGGTAGGCTTAATATAGGCTGGTGAAAGTACCGGATGTCTTAATAAAAGCTGTGCCCGGATCCCTCCTATTTATGGCGCCTTACGGCACACCGTGCGGTTTTAGACGGTTCGATTTCGACACACCAACCCACTGAAAACCCCGGTTGGGTATTCACCCACACCTGAGGGGGTTTCCACACGGACAAAAAAAAAAGGCTGGTGAAAGTAGGATTTTGTGAAAAAGGATTTAGTTTTACATATTTTATACCATAGTTATGTTGACAATTATTAACGCGATCACGTATTTAAAAGACTGACCTGTGACCACGGTCAGTGCAACCTGGTCGAAACGTCAGGGAAATCAAAGGTATGTAATACCTTTTAAATACGTGATAGCGTTAATTCCCGTCAAAGAAAGTTTAAAAGTTAGTATTTAATACCAACCAGATTTATGTTGTCCTTCAAACTTTTAGATGTTTTGTAAATAACTATAAATTAAAAATTTAAAAAACCCTCAACGTAAAATAATAAAAATGGTATGAACGGCCATCTTGGATTTGAAATTTATCATAGTGTATAGTATTCTACTAGTCAAGCCCTTTCATTTGATACCCATATTGAGGGAGTTGTGAAAAAATATGTAATCCGCCATTTTGTGGCGGCGGCCATCTTGGATTTTTTTTTCATCAAACATAGCTAAGAACAACTAACTAATTCACCTTTCAAACAAAAAAAATCAAAATCGGTTCATCCGTTCGGGAGCTACGATGCCACAGACAGTCACAGACACACGTCAAACTTATAACACCCCGTCGTTTTTGCGTCGGGGGTTAAAAAAATATTGTCATGCTGCGCAAGTTAGAAGCAAGCTCTGTCAGTAGAAAGTGCATTAAAATATACAGTAGGTACACGGGTTGAAAATCATTCATAAGTTATTGCTCTTGTTTACTGAAATAAACTTAGTTGTGAAACGCTGGTGAGCACGCTGGGGAGAAGTATTTCATACTATTTAAAAAAGAAAATCGTTCGTAGAAGCACCTAAATAATGCCAACTCAAAAATGAGCCATCGAGGGCCTCAGAAGATTTCCGATCGAATTACAGGCTCCTGACTATTTAAGTACCTTCACCCAGAACCAAACTGTGATATATAGGGTTGACATTGCACAAGTAACACTGATATGACAAGTGTGATCGTGGAAAAACCATGCTTCGGCACGTATGGGCCGGCTCAACCGGAGTGATCCCAAGGCCTCACAGAAAGCCGGCAGTAAAGCAATGTTGGCTTTTCGCCGAGTGAGTGAGGTTACCGGAGGCCCTAACCCTTCCCTACCCCTCTCCCCTCTACCATCTTTCCCCTACTCATACCTTAAAGGCCGGCAACGCACTTGTGACTCTCGAGTTATAGGTGCCCATGGGCGGCGGTAGTCATTTACCATCAGGTGACCCCTTATGCTCGTTTGCTCCCTATACCATAGCGGTAACTGCTTATCATATATATGGATGCATACTTGTTTGGCACCTTGGTTGTAAAAGTCTCTGTGATCTTCAAATTTTTAGTATAACGTCATCAATAGAATTTGCCTTGCCCTATTAAAGTTATTGATTTTTTTTGCATTTTATTTAACACTTTTAGCTTGCTCCTTACTTAAATAACACATATAAATAACAGTCGTGTCTAATTACGACGTTTTAACTAATCGATAAGTAAACAGCCGTTCACGACACGCCAATCCAATAAACATTCGCTAACACAGACAATTATATTATCCGAAGGTAAGTAAACACGGCTCTTGCGCACGACATACATAAAGAGTGGTAAAGCCGAACGCGGCCGAAGTTGACACGACAATTGCCGAGTGTTACAACTATTAAATCTTAGAGACCGCCTTGCGGCGACGAGTTCAAAACACAAGTCCTCCTTTGAGGTTTTAAGATTTTTGCTGTAGGTTCTTTACGGATTTTAATGTCTTTATTGAAAACGCGAAGAAATATCGTGAACTTTTAAATATACCGCATATTTTAAAGTTTACTATGCTATCTACAGTCTAATAGTTACTAATTAATCGTGGGGGAGCCATGCTTCGGCGCGTATCGACCGGCTCAACTGGAGTGATACCACGGCTTCACAGAAAACCGGTGTTAAATTCGTTTTATTTCGCCGAGCGAGTGAGGTTACCGGAGGCCCTAACCCTTCCCTCTCCCCATCTTCCCTCCCTTCCCCTATTCCCACCTTAAAGGCCGGCACCGCACTTGTGACTCTTGAGTTGCAGGTGCCCATGGGCGGCGGTAGTTACTTATCATTAGGTGAGTCGTCTGCTCGTTTGCCATCTATACCACAAAAAAATCTAAACATATACTATTCTTGAAACTAATAATAATCAATGTAAAATCGTAGGATTAAGATTGATTTTACAAGCCTGTATCTACCCTATGTTACTTATTCTGTACATATCGGGAGATGCAAGCCATTGTGTATTATACACACTTTTGGTCAACTATAGTTTTGGGTTCACGTTCCAGCGGCTGAGCACGTTTCAAGACTCCATATTGCAAATGAAAATTACATTTTCTAACCAACATCAATTTGTCCAGTTCAGAAATCGAACCTAGGACTTCACAATCATAGAAATTATCATGACTTTGGTTGGAGCTAAGATAGCATAGCCATACAATGAAATTTTAGCCACTCCCGATAATGACTCACGCATTATTAAGACCATACTTGTCAATTATGATTATTGAGACAAGACCACGGTACCGTTCCTTCGACGGAAGGTAGCTTCACCCCTTGACAAAGGGGGTCGAGACCAAATACACACGTGAGGAAAACTACATATCTTTAATAAAACAGAGGCTTCCAAAGAATACAAAAAGGGTTTAGCTAGAATCCAACAAAAAATTCGTACGCTCGAATTATTTGTAGGATGTTCACTCCGGCATACAATACAATGCGTAGGCGCAACATCTCAATCGCTTGTCGAACTTGTTGTGCCGAAGCACCTCGTAAACCAGCTCGTGATCCTAAATATGTTCACGGTTCTGTACATGTACTAGAATAGGGCTTGTATGGGAAACTCATTGATTTAAACCTATTCTAGAGCAGTGAAAGTATAAAGGTGCACAGAGTGGATAGTTATCTACAGAAGGCTCACTCATTGAGGGCAAATAAAAAGCGACCTTTTTTACTACGTAATTAAGTGTACATGCGCTTGACAATAAAAAATAAATTTTGCACGCTTGAGAGTTTCTGTTGTTCAAACCACAACTTATACGCAAGAAATACGCGAGATTTTGCCACCGAGGACGATATTGAGAGGCATGCTTTAAGACAAACTGGATGCTTAGGAATTAAACTATAATAATCTTTAGCTAGGAAAAATAATTGGGGAATTTTACAATTAGCAACAACGGGTAACACTTTCATTTTTCTTTCCACAATAAGTACACAACACAAACAACACTCCACACAGGCTGGCAACCGGGACATACCGGTGTAAGCTCCAAAAACTCAAGATTCGTCGCAGATACATTATATGGGCAATAATAGCAATAAATATGGGGGCTTCAACCAACACTTACATGTATAGCCTCCTAACAGAGCCTACCAGCGTCCCGGCAGTTTGGGGTTTACAGGGTCTGCGTCATTTGACGGATGATGCGTCGCCCTCAGGATAGGCGCACTAGTGTTGTCAGCCACAAACACAAATACATGACCCAGTTTTAATTATTTACTATTTGGATATCGTAGCTATCCTCCACAATATCACAGCTGAAAATTAGCGCTGTTTTGGCGCTCGGCAGTTCTCATTCATTAAGCGGTGCGGTGACCATCTGAGCGGTGAACAATTTCAGTAAGTGACGTGCAAGTGCGTGCAGGGCAATTGTCGCCTCATTTTTATTTGTATTTCCTGTTTTTCACTTATGTGAATTAAATACTTTTTCTTTATTTCTTTCTTTTTGTCTAAGGAACAAAGATTCTCAGGTGGTCGCTACGGATGATGCAGTACATCGTTAGATGTCCCCAAAATACATGAATTGAAGAGACGAGGTGGCCGTAAGAGGCAGATGTTCCAAAACCGATCTTTATGAAAATCTCTGTTTAATGTTCCCACACTAGATTGTTTCTATGATCATAGTACTTTATTCTCTTTATTCTGGAATTATATTTACAAACGGTACGTGATTCCAATTTCCAATCAGTTCGATTAAACTTTTGTGCTAATCACACAATGTCTTTGTTGCAGGTACGTTCATCGCGTGATGGCAGCGCATTACCAACGACAACGGACTCCCATTAAAGTGATATAAACTTATTGTTGGGGGAGCAACAAGTGGAATTCACTGGTTCGTAGGGTTGTCACTAATATGTGTGGTATTAATAAAATTAATTTTAAGGTTTTACTTAAATGCAACTTCTTTTCTAAATAAGTTATTTTAGGGATAACCTTTAGACTAAAAAAATTATTTGATTTGTTATATATGTAAGCTTTTTATGTTTATGATTCACTGTTTTATTAAATATATGTATTTAAGTAAGAAAAAGGTGTTATGAAAAATCTTATTGGTTTGTCAAAAAAATATAAATGTTTTCAGCCGTTTTGAAGAAACGACATAAGTAGGCATATAGACAAATATGCAAAAAAGTTATTTATTTATTAATTAGGTATAGGTATATCTAGCAATTATCTATTTGTTAATTTCTCATAGTAAGTAAACATATCGGCAATAAGATTTAGGTAGATGTTGATTCTACGTAAAATGCAGTCAAAACAATTATTATAAAAATGTAAATTGCAAAGTGGTACAACCCTATCAACAATGCACCCTCTAATAATAGGGGTTGGGTTAAACAAACATTTGTCTTGTTGGGCATCGGTGACGCGTTACTACATGCGCAACAAGTTCTATACAAATATACATCAGTTTGTAGGTGTCACAATTTTGAATTTTCGTCTAAATCTACATTTAAAAACGGAGCATTTAAAAAATTAAGTTTAAAAAAACTGTAACTCATCTAAAAAAAAATATTAATAATTTTTACTTAATTAATTTTTATTTTATTTTATACTTTTCCGATTTTTTTATGATATTTAATAAGTATTTTTCAGTCTTACTTTTGCTTGTTTGTTAACAATTGAAACATATTTATTTACTTAGACAATATAATATTTATATATATTTGTAATGTGCTCGTCAAGACCTTATTTTTGATACCAAACATGTCATGATTATCTCAATTCGAAATCAGATAATTACGTGTAAAATCTACCATATTAAATTAAGTTACAATTTATTTAGCCTATGTCACCGTCCGGGTGATTTATAAATTTATCGATACCTCATTCATCTAATGCCGCGTTCCTGTAATCAAGAAACGATTCGTTTTGCTTACGGACGGTAAAATTTCCTTGAATTTTCAATGAAAATTTTACCGTCCGTATGCAAAACCAATCGTTTCTTGATAATAGGAACGCGATAAAAATCCGTTCAGTAGTTTAGGCGCTACGTTGGAACACACGTAAATAAAAACATACATAGACTGCTGAAATCATTACCCTTCCGTAGGCGGGTAAAAAAAATGGTTTTTGTTTTCTGAACTCTTACACACATTCTGCCTCATAACACAGTCAATGTCTCTGGTTGTACAGTCTCTAATGACTAACATACTGATGTGATGTAATTTGCGAGTTTGAACCCAATAAATATTTCTTAGTCTGACCTGTAAACTTAACTGTTTTGCTGCGTTTACATTTATGAATAAACCTGTTTTCAATATTGATACCTCAACAGTAAAACCAAAGTTCCTTGTAGCTTTAACCCCGTTTATGGTCACTGTTCCGTCCCTGAGGGTCGTAGCGTTATATAAAATAGCTTATAACCTACCTCAAAAATTAGACTAACAACTAGAACAACGATTTTTATCCTGACACCTGACACATCTCTATCTAGACCCAACGAAGCTGAGCTTGTTCTATGTGCTCTAGAACACTGATAAACAAACAGAAACATTTCTTTGTAAATACATGCATATTATACATAAAAACACAGAGACCAATGCAAATAGAGATATTAAGGTATACAAATATTTGCACTGATAATAATAATAATATATATTTTTTATAATAATGTATGTAAAAATGTAATTTATATGTTTTATGGATGTTAAGAAAGAGAATAATAATAATAATAACTTGACATATCTCACCCACGGCCGTCTGATCCCAAACTAGGCAGAGCTTGTACTATGGTAACCAGACTGCTGATAAACATACTTATATATTTCTAAATACATACATATTATAAATAAATTACACCCAGACACAGAACAAATTATCGTGCTCATCACACAATTATTTGTCAACCTTGTTGTGTTTGTAACCACTAGACCAACAGGCCAGTTCGATCGAACTCGTTTATATTATTGACTAACAGTGCCCGCACGGCTTCGTTAGCGTACATATTTATATATTTTGCGCGGAACCCTAATTCTTTTCCAAAATAAAAGTAGCCTAATAAAAGACCCTTTATAACACCAGCTATCTGAAAGTGGAATCAAGTGGAAAACAATCTACCCTTTCCAAAGATTAGCCAGTACAAACAGACAAAAAAAATTAAAACTGATATGTAAGCATAGGTATTGTTCAAATAACTCTATGAGCTTAAAAAAAACTATTATTCTGACATTACATATATAAGCAGACACTTCAATTTTATTTATTTGTATTAATGATGTTGCAATATCCAAGCAAAAAAGAACTTCAGCTCTATTGTATCAGTACCCACAGATACACGTTTTTTCAGGTTCAAAGCCCTTAATTTACTTAACCTTCATTTAAACAGAAACAACACTCATCAACCAATCACATATTCTGTCTAAATGATCAATATCTTACTTCTAAAACAAATGAAGACAGAACGGTCTGTTAAAAGAAGCGACACGCGAACCTGCGCTTGCGCACCGGACGCGACGATTGTGCGCGCGAGTGCCGCGACGGAAATGCGGGCATTTTGCGCCAAAACATCCGCCATTAGCGCTGAAAAATATTGCGTATAATAGTTGATATATTGCTCGGATACCGCATGCTGATTGATATTAAAATGAGATGTCCATTCCAGATTTGTAGTGACTTTTTAATATTTGTGTGTTTTTGTGTTATTGTTAATGTTAATGGACTGTTGTTTTGCAATTTCCTGCGTTATTTGGGCGCAAAGCTTTCATGCTGTCAGACATCTTTTATTTTTGACATTTGTAAATTGTTTTAAAAGAAATACGGGGTATTTATTTAATTTTTTGTCATCGGATCTTGTAAAATTGTTTTTTTAATAAAAGCAATCGTTTGCTACGTGACTCGAGAGTTGTTAATAACGTGTTTCTTCCTCTACCTGCCAGTATTAAAACACAAAAAAGAAACGCAATCGGCCGTCATTACATCACTATTAGTCAGTGGTACCGTTTAATTTTAAATTACCCACTGTACCACCAGGGGTATGGTCGGTGGTACAGTGGGTCTGTAGGGCAACTGATTACGTGATTTGAAGTAAACACCATCATGTTTCTAAATATTGTTAAAACTGAAATGGTGATTTAAAAGAGTAGCCGTGAGTTTGTTTGCCCGATTTCTACTCACAAGGCTCAACCATTTAGAAACGGGCGGTTAGAAATAGATCGACACAAGCAGATACGATATTATCTATTATCAATTTTGTTTATTTTATAATTTTACATTAGACAAAGCAACCTATTGTTGCGGTGACTCTGTGTCTTGACCAATAATTTTTAGCTATAGATAAATATTTTTTTTTAATTATAGTTTTCGAATAATTGATGACCAATTTTATGAAAAAACTCAGCCGAGATTAAATTTCACAACAATTCTACATTAGATATTTACAACAAAGACTGGTATAATAAATATCAAGTAGTAACAATGATAATTATTAACTCCAAATATATGGTTTCTCTTAACAGAATCCCACTAATATTATAATCCCACTAATATTATAAATGTGAAAGTTTGGATGGATGGATGAATGGATGGATGTTTGTTACTCTTTCATGCAAAAATCACTGAACCGATTGCGATGAAACTTGTTATGTAGATAGCTGGAAACCTGGATGCGTTAGCATAGGTTACTTTTTATCCCGATATTCCAACGGGATCGGGACTTACGCGGGTGAAACCGCGGGGTGCTGCTAGTATAGCAATAGCTACAAACTTTGAATTTTATAGGATAATGTAGTACATTGTTACTGAGTGAAAACTGGCAGACATGGACAATAAAGCGCTTCGCAATGTCTCAGCTTTCATGAATTTTCTATTCTGGAAATTCATGGATGCATGTATGTATGTATGGAACGAGTTGAGAGATGGTGGATAGAAGTAGAATAAAAAGAATACATACGTCACGAATATTTAGAACCAAACCAGCTAAAAAGTAGATGACAATGTAGAGGAACAAAGCGGAGACATTTACAGTTACTAGAAATCGCCTGGCGGTCGAATTTTGACAATAATTTATTAAGTTTTGACAGTAGCTATAACGGGTGTAAGAAACGGCCTGCCGAATCTTGAAATAGTAAATTCAGACCATCAATCTGAGTGGAAAATCTTTGGAATTTTCTGCCGGAAAATTCATATTTTTTTTTAACTTTTTTGCTTAAAAGTGTTATCACAATGAGTAAACAGAACATGTTACTGAAAAAAAAAATCAATAAATACCCCATACGCCCAAAACTGCAATGTAATCAATTAAACAACATTTACGCAATCAGTTGCTTCGACGGCGCCGAACGTTTAAGGTCATTCACCGTACCGCACAAAAATGATACATACGTAAGCAAAATCAAACAAATGAAATAATCCTTAATCTCGCTTTTTTATGATGAACTAACTTTTACATTGTGAAAATCCAAAGAAAGCCGTTTTTGTAAGTTTTTTGCGACGGTGATTCTTACGCGCTGTATAACTTGAACTATCATTGTATGGACTTTTTGTACCACGACAGGTCGACGTATAGACTGGTCACGTGTTACTTGATGTAGCCGTTTTCACATAATTTTTAAATTTACATATGGATTAAAAACTTAAATCTTTCTGCACTTCTTCTCGTACTTCGTATACTATACTTAGATATATTTTAAGTAGGTACCTATTCCAAACGTCATATTTCGTAACGTACGTAACGTAATTAATTTACATAATTATTTAATATTCAATATTAAGTTAAGCTCATACTTCGTTTACAAAAACCCGAAGACAATCAATAATGATTTCTGGAATACAAGAACGTGTTGCTGATAGTAAGTCACTAGAGTTTCTTGCGGAGACGAATAGAGTCATCCTAAGCCGTGTATAACAATCTACTCCAGTCAGTTTTTGTTAAAACGATAGTACTAACTGCAGGCGGTAACCATTTTAAGCTCTTCCACATTTGTGTCCAGCTATAGTTTGTGTGAAACTGTACAACAGTATTCCAATAAACCATAACTGTTCCGTGTCCAACAGACTGTCATTGTTCAGTGACAGGTTCCAGGAATGATGCCGCCCGTAATAAACGCGGATGGCTATGTCAGGGTTGTCAGGGTTTGACGGCGTTGAGTGTTATGTTTATAATCTTGATAGAATATTTGGTATTAATATAATATGTCTTAACGTTTACGACTGCAAAAATGACGCAATGATCAAAATGGTTCCAATAAGGGACAAAAATTTGTGTAATCCATAAGTACTTGTCGTGCGTTTGGGTGTGTTGTTTGTATCGTTGTTTAAATATCTCTACAGTCCCCTGGAAAACAGGAATTCTAATCCTGCATTTCTTAAATACTACACACGCTACATTCTTAAAAAGTAATTGTGAAAATTAATTGCGGACTATGTATTTGCAACACAGTAAAGTTTTTTCATTAATGAAAATTCTTTCAATGATATCTTTTAGAAACTATTTGGACAATGCTAGTATGACCAGGTTTTACAACAAAAAAAAACTTGAACACAATAACACACAATAATGCTTCTTAACTTAGGAATCGAAAATAATGTCAGTGACATTATCTTTAGAAACACTCTCCAGTAGCTATTATTCAATTGATAGATTAAATCTAAATGGTAATAAATTCTCCTTGAATATTTAATAAGATTTATTGGACAACCCTAAGAAAATTAAATTACCATAGATACCTACTATAGAATGCACAAATTTATTACAAAGCTTTTGTCTCTAAATGCTAAAATATCCATTAAAAGAGTACCAATTAAATCAGAAAGACTTTTGGTTTACTTCTGAATAAAAAAATGTACTTTCTAATTCTAAAGGTCAGATCAGTAAGTGTTAAGAGTGTCATATGCTCTCATGGCACACTTAAGACCCTCAAATTATAAGATTAGAAATATGTGAAGTAATTCATCAATTGTTGACATTTATACACCCAAAACAGTTAAACGCAAACCCTTGCGAACTGTCAGTCGATGTCATGCAAAAAACAATAATGCTTGAGTTGTTTGACTTCATAAACGCATGTCCTACCTTGAACTAAGCTCTTCTCGGGTTTTAACGGAAGCTTGAGATGCAGTAAAAGCGATGTATTGCTAACAAAAGACATGTAAATGTACTGACTGACGCGACAAAACGTTTCGTCCTTTACGCATGGTTCCGATTGCAACAAATATTACAAAATTTAAAATTAACATTCTTTTTGTAAAGCTCTAAAATAAATAAAAGGTTGTGAACCTTATCTATACTTTTTTATTAATATTAGAAATAGGTAAAGTTTGGGAGTTTTAATGTACCTAGCGGATGACTTCCGGAATGACTATTTAATTCAGTTTTGAAAATTCTTGCAATAAAAACACGTTAAACCATTACATTTATAAGGCTTCATTTTTTACGTTATATACACTGTTTTTTACTTTGGTTTGAGTTTTCAGTAAGAAATCGCAACATAATTATGTAACTCAGTCTAAAAACAACATATTTCCATAAGTTATTAGTTTCGTATAAGTGTTTGCAATGTACGGAAAAATATTAACCAATATTATTTTTACAAAAAAAAAAATATGTATTATTTTCGTTAATAAAGGTACAATCAACGTACAATACTTCATTAATAAAGGTTATTATCTATAGCATAACTCTACTGTTACCGAATCTAGTAAATTTTTGACAAGTACCTCCGTGGAGTTAGATGTATCAATGCAAGAAAAATCGTACATCATTTTTTTAAACACATCAAGTTGTTAAAAAAAAATTGTGAGTGATTTAAGTGCACGATTATTTGTCTGGTTTACAAAAAATGTTCTTTAGTCTTGTAGTTCTCTGTATCCGTATGAGTAAAACGCCATCAAAATATAATCTATCGCATCGCTTGAGATACGATACAAGGTTTATTGTTTAGTTTTATTTGCAACAGATTTAGCTCAGACAATTGACTTGGAGACCGTAAGTCAGACATAAAACGGATGCCGCTGTCAAAGTTCTGCTCATTGTTGGTTTAGAGTTATTAATTGAAATAACACTGGTATTATTGGAGCGAGAAATTCTAGGGCATGCGTTTGTTATTATTTCGTCGCGACTGTACCGTCTTTGTTACATGAAATGCAGTACGAGTTAAGCACGTGATATTTTTCAATGTTCAGTTTTGTGGAGTTTTTTTCTTATCCCAGCTGATGAAAAGCGGTCACCATGACCTTTAGACATCAGCTGAGAAAACAAAAGTAAAAATTCACCCTTGAGCGTATAGTCCTCGGTAGTATAGTGGTAAGTATCCCCGCCTGTCACGCGGGAGACCGGGGTTCGATTCCCCGCCGGGGAGGACAGATTTTTAATTTTTTTTTGTCTCTAAAAATTTTTGATGCAACATATTTTAACACCGAAGAATAATTTACAAGAAACAATTTTGAAAACGATGAATTTATTTACCTTCTGTTAAATTCCCCAATGGGCCTACCCATTATACACAACATATGAGGCTATGTTATTCAAATAAAGTTACTTCTTCGAATTTTCTTTGTTTCTATTATTTTGCTGTGGTATTGAAAGTACAGTAAGCCACGAAAATCGTTGAACTTCGGGCAAGTCATGCTGAACTGCCCAAATATCTTAGAGGTATAACAATTATAAATGACACTACAATTCTTTAAGAAATCACCACTTACACGGAAGTAATAAAGTCATCATTGCCAAAAAAATAAATAAAAACAAAATATACCTGACGGAATACAAAAACCATTCCCGTTAAAAGCCACCTAATAAATCATATCATATACTTTTTCGCTAGCCCATCTAATAATCATATTCAACCCACTAAATTGACGCGGGGTGGGCAGCAAGGCAAATTAAAATAATTTACGACCAATTAGCAACCGACTTGACGTACTAAACCCGCGGTGTCGTATGTTAACGACACAAGTATTTTTGACACCGTCTATTTATTATTATTATTGTATTAAAGATTTATTAAACAACATATTTTCTATTATTACCCTGTTATATTGACCATAAACCTCGAATTTTATTTTAAATGCTTTTATTAATTTAGTAATTATTGTTTTTGTAATAAACAATACGATCTTCTGGCTATTACTAGGACAATATTTTTTTAAATAAACTGTGACGTTTATATTGTGTCGGTGATAATTGTGTCGTAAAAGTTTTATTATGGTAACTGGAATAAATTTGCTGTACGGCTTTAACTAATAAAAACACATCACTTATTCTCCATTCATTAAAACAATGAACGATTCGGCGGTGATTTACATACTTCTTCGATTAGTAATTACTATGATAAATGATCATTAATCAAAGTATATCTATATAAATAAAAATCAATGTATGTATGTTTGTCCTCTATGCAGTTCTAAACAGTTGATCAGATTGTGACGAAACTTTGGCAGGGACTTCTAAGAACACCTGAGAGGGTTTCTGGCCCAAAAAATCTACATAAAAAAAAGAAAAAAAATGGCATTGCAACGCTTGCCGGGTGCAGCTAGTAATAATATAAATTCCTGATTATGTATCAACTGTAGAAATGAGATAAAATGTATAGTTACTCAGTTATCCAGACAGTTAAACTTTAGGGTGGACTGGAACTGTTCAGGCAATGGAACTAAGGATGTACACGAGAAAGGTAGTCAGCATTATTAGACAAGAGCTACAGACTTGGTTAGCAGTGGGCCAGAGCTCCAATGACAGGGTGATCATCAGACTTGTCATCAGAGGTGTTACGATTGATAGGCACCAGTTGCCTTACAATCAAGCGGCTCGTGAGGTTGACGTGACGAACCTCTACCGTAGATTGCCGATTTTAAACCGCTTCTATTTTCAAAATTTAAATAGAACATTCTAGAAACAGTTTTATTTGGGCTTGGTGCGACGGCTTCAAGCATATCGTGTTGCATGAAGTCGCTATGCCATAGCTGAGACTCATAACATGTGAACCTGGGTCTTTAATTATAATTTTTTTATTCAATTCAATATCCAAATTTCGTAACCAACTCTAGAGACATATTATGCTGTCGTCACTTCTGCCCAACAGGAATCGCTATGCTATTCTTGCTAACTCACGCGTCTGGTAGCCACTTGTCTAACAAAAACAATTAGATACATTGTGAAGCTTGTGTTATTATTGCTTGGACATTTATGACATCCATCTTGCGTGACATTTGCAGCGCACCGGAACACTTTTGTTTCATTCATAGGTGACGTATTTTATCTTCAACCAACGTATGAGGGAGGCTTGGAGATAAATATTATAATCAACTGGTAAATTTAGGATCTAGAGTTTCTAAACATTTCAAGTAATCTACGTATTATGTACCTATATGTCTGCGGATTATATTTTTGGGGTCTATGTTGACCCCGAAAATATTAAACAACCACAAGAAAGGGCACCGGTATTAGCAACGGATTATAAACCACGGCTATACTTTAACATATATCTACCTTGTGGACAAGACAAGTGTTCTTCATGACAAAGAACATGTAAGTAATGACCACGCGAAAAAACATTGAGTTATAATCTAAGACTCCGGTGTTGCCATTGTGTAGCAGGAAAGTCCGTGTTCCTCTATGTAATACACTAGAGCAGTTATAGTTATAGTTTAGCGTAAAGAAAAAAATATACAATGTTATCTAATGAAGGAATATAGCTATATAAAGATAAAATAGCTGTTGGACCAACCAATTTTCCTGACTTTCATTTATGTTAATACTAGCTGACCCGACAGACGTTGTCCTGTCTTAACTATGAATATTAAATTCGAATTGGTATAATTTGCAGCGCGCATTGTCAAACTACTGACAGTTATGTCAAAAGCGCTAACGTTACAGTAGAAAAGTTAATATAGTCGTTAAGTTTTCTTAAATTTTCTAATTTACCGCGCAACTTTCTTATTTTTTTCTTTCATAAGAGCTTTCTTCTGACAATAACAAACACAATAAAAAAATAATTAGCAAAATCGGTCCAGCCGTTCACGCGTGATGTCGTGACTAAGGGAAATAGGGATTCATTTTTATATATATATATTAAAAACTACTTCTTACAATAGATATTTTTTTGTATGTTTTGGGTCGAGATGACGTTGACGTCGATGTTTTGGGTTTTGTTTTCAAGTTTAAGATTTTTTTTTATTGTTCAACCAAATATTAGGTAATCCTCAATGATAAGGCAGTAGTTAGATATGAAGTCATAACTCATTAGTTCATACAAATTTCTATAGAAACGTACCCATTGTTTTAATAACGACTTCACTTGACAGTCAACTGCCGAAACTATTGGTTACGTTTCTAGAAAAAGGGACTGCATTACACCGCTGAACAAACTATTTTACATGCAATATTAGTTTAAAAGTGTTATAAGAACTCAAAGATGTATATTGCCGTAAGTAGGTATTGTCAAGTACAATCAAAGACAATAATCGTAAGATACGAAGCCAATTATAGATTTTTTAATGATAACGCGAAAGCTCCTCAATAGTTAGATACTAAACAAAACAATGAATGGAAAAGCGGTTGACCTCCTACCCTAGACCGAGCTCCTATGTAAGGAGCAAAAGTTACTGAACTGCCGTGTCTTTACCTATTTAAATGTAGATTTTTAGGGTTGACAAAGTTAAGAAAATACCAGTGAGGATAGACACCAACGGCGATATGTCTGCCACGGTATCTAGTTTTTGACAGGCCGTTTGTTTCCTTATTACATTAATATGAAAATATAATTTTCACTTAAATTTTATCGTGGAAGAGCCATGCTTCGGCACGCAGGGGCCGGCTCGACCGGAGTTATACCACGGCGGATTGTATTGCTTTTCGCCGAATGAGTGAGGTTACCGGAGGCCCTAACCCTCCCCTCTCCCCCTCTTCCACCCTTCCCTTACTCCCGGCAACGCACTTATGACTCTTGAGTTGCAAGTGCCCATGGACGGCGGTACTCATTTACCATCAGATGACCCGTCTACTCGTTTGCCCCCTATAAACTAAAAAATATTAAAATAAAATCTTTTGTAAGTAGTATTAATATTTATTAAGGATATACGGTTTAACTCATGTAGTTACGTAGTACGTAGTAACGTCACGTATTTCGAGGACTTTTCTGGCGATGCACCTCCTGACAAGTACACTGAAGGTTGCTTCACCCTAGATAAAGGTCTGCCATCAGGTCCGAAAGTCGAGCATCCCTAAAATACACATGTGTGTGACCGTAGACCGTATGTCCTTAATAAATATGAAAATGTGTGTTATGACAGGGCTCGCCGAGTACTAGCCAGGTCAGTCTTAGGATAGGTGATAGGTGATTCTTAACACATTGAGACCCCGTCGTGCCTCGGAGAGCACGTTAAGCCATCGTCCCGGTTACTATACGAATATCTATGGCATTCGTTACGGGTAGTTGGAGCCCTAAAAAGTCCAACAACCTGGTCTAAATACAGAACCTCGATATCGCCTAGTACTTGGGTTGTGGAGGTCTGATGGCAGTCGCTTCACGTAAAATATCGAAGTTCGGCTAAACGCAGACCCCAACTTAGTCGGGAAACGACGCGGAGGGTTATATGTTATGACGTCATTTCATAGCATCCCTTCCCACAGATTACTTCTAGTCTATCACCGATTATCTGACTTTAAATATACTATATTCAGCTTGTTATTAATAACAATAGATTAGGCGCACATTAAACGCAGCTGCCAATGATATTATGATGTAGAGTTGAATCGCGCCACCTTACTGCCGAGATCATTAATCATTTCTCTTCTATTTTGTTTGGCTACTCTTTGAAATGTGGTCGTGATGAACGGGAATGGACTGATTTGAAAGTACAAAGACGTGGTACCTACATTTGGAATGTTCAATGGATATTATATTACCAACATTAGAAGCGATTGCCCTGTGGATTTCGAGCTTTTATTTAACAGTACTTATTGAGCGTTATAAAAATCCGTACCTAACGTAAGTAAAAAAAAAAAGTGTGTTTGTACTTATGTACGCACGTAAGTATTATACTTCTTTGGCGTAACAAAATAAATATCATGATAAATAATACATACCGTCAACTAACTTCAAATTCTACAAACGTACTCAAAGTAATATGTAAAAGCCATTTTTGTCACTTATAATCACAGTAAATTATCTTCAAATCAATCAATTGTTAATAAATATCACACAATAAATATATATATACCACGATATATTATTTGGAAAAATATATATTTATGTATATTTTATTCATACTGATACAAAACACGTGTTGTAGGTTCAGAAACACTTGAGTAAATATCGTGAAGTTGGTAAGTTTTTTTGAAAAACTAAAAAGTATCGGTTTTTTGTGACGGTGAGCGCGCGCATCGTAAAAATTTACTCTCATCATTTTTCCCTAACGCGCCAAAAGAAGAGATTTTTTTTTGAAGTAATACTTTTACTTCAAAAAAAATTCTACTCTCTCTAATGTATGGATCAAGCTGTCGTTGTCATACGTGTAGTTATGTTGTCTTTTGTTTTAAACAGAGGTACAAGAAATTATGGTCGTTAACTTATAGAGTGTATCACCCTTGTTAGTCTCAACAAACCAGAAACTGCCCTAAAATTTATTTTTATATTTTTATTTTTATTATATTTCTTTTACTATATAATATGACGTAAAAGAAATTTTGCATGCATGCATGAAATGCATTGTATTGTCATCCATATGCTGAGTCCAACACTATTTTGTCTTTACATCTTTAATGTTCTGTCTCTAATATTAATATTGTTAAGTATGTGATGTAAAAGTAATTAGTTGTTCTTATTCTTATTCTAACTGGCTTCATTCGTATTACCCATCTACTGACATCTTATTTTATAGTTTCTTTTTTGTAAATGCGTAATTCGATTACAATACGATATTGAACACTAATTGGTCTGATGAAGAAGCCGGACAAGGCAGTAAAAACTTCATAACTATAGGGACTGCATAACCATTTCGTCCGTGATCTCGTTGATTTTTCAACAGTGTCCAGGGCCTTGTGATGGTGGCAGAAGGCAGCAATTTTACTATAAGGCTTATGTAGAGCTGCCATCAGTCCGGGTTTCACCAGATTTGTTCTACTTTAGAGGGCGTCCGGGGAGCGTCCGTACGGTGTTTTCAAAAGGTGTCCGGTTTTTACCCAGTGTCAGGGGAAATTATAAATAAAAAAAGGTAAACGGAAACTGCGTTTTAAAATATTTTTTTAGGGTGTCCGGGAAAAATTGCGATTTCACACATGTGTCCGGGGTTTTTGAAGTTTTTGTCCGGCGTCGGCAATTTAAGTGATGGCAGGCCTAGGCTTATGAATATCGGATATTTGTCTTAGAAAGGTAGTTACTTAGGTATACTTCAACTATAGCTGTGTATGTAAACATGCCTTTATGGACGTACACAAAGTGTCTCTTAATTTCGCCTCCCCCGCAGACGAGCTTTACAAAGTTGTATCTGTTAGTACCGTTAGCAGACAAATGAAAGCCGTTTTCATATTTGTAATTATCTTTTCATCAACTGTAATTTATTATGTGACCGCGAGTCGGTAAACGGAAGGTAGGACGCGCCCCAGCCAGATGGACCAATGACCTGAAGAAGGTAGCAGAGGTGGACTGGATGCGGAAGGCGGAAGACCAGGACTACTGTGGCGCACATTGGGAGAGGCCTATGTCCAGCAGTAGACTATGATAGGCTGATTGATTGATTTATTGATGGACCAGCTCGAGCTGTTGCTTACACTCCCCAATCCATTTCCTTTTTTAACTATCTTTCCCTTTCTAAGTACTCCTAATTTTTTTTATCTTTAACTCCCAAAGTACCCGGTTGACGGCAATAGGCGATATTAAGTGAATGGGACTAAATTATAGTAGGTGTTTAATACGTCTTTGCCTACCCTTTCGGGGACACAGAATGATTCGGGGATACTTCGGGGGTGAATGTTTGAATATATGTAATTTATTACACTATAGATAACAATAAAGCTCCGCCGAAGGTAGAAAAACTAACTGCTTCCATTTTTTTCTAAAACACTTAAGCTCGTCAATAGTTACTAAAAAAATCGGTCCACAAACCGGGGAGAAAGTAGTGAACTAATTTGTGCCTATCTTCTAAATAAAATTTGTGTCACGTTGTTTGTTCGCGATGTGAATGTGTGCAATTTAGTCCAACTTGAGAGATAGGATATTTTTTTTTTGCAAATTATCTAGCCACAGCCATGCGAGGCCGAGTAGCCAGTCTATATAATATGTATATATAAATTTTGTGTCACGTTGTTTTTCGCGATGAACTCCTGAACTAATAAACCGACATTAATGAAATATTGCTCACTGTGTGCAGTTTGGTCCAACTTAAGAGACAGGATAGTTTTTATCTCAATTTATAGTCACAATATTTTTTATTGCAAAGTATTTAGTCACAGGAACGCTTGCTAAGGTAGCTAAGCTAGTTTATATATAGATTATAGGTATATGTATGTTTAGAACACAACACAATTTTTAACATCTAAACGTATAAAATATCCTTTCACAATTAGACTAAAACTTTCGTAGTAATGACACAGATTTCATTACTATGAAGCTATTGATATATGTATATAGAGTTCTATTTAACTTGTAGATCTTTCAACACATTTTGGCTATTCAGTTTTAAATTGGCGTAGAGAGAAAAATAACAGTTCATAAAAACAGCCATTTTATATATATTAAGCAATTTTGTTTTACCATAAAATAATTAAAATATACGGATTGGTGCGATTAAAACAATTAATGGTCACTTTTCTCAATTAAAATTGTTTTAATTTACATAATTTTCAAATTGCTGTACCAATTTCGTTTATCAACAAAATGTAATTAGGTTTCGAATGACAAGTGAGAGAAAAAACACTTTAGCACGTGGTTGATTGAATAAATATAACATATTTTACTTATTTTTATATTTTGTAGGTTACATTTTACATATTTTTGTTAAAATATCAATGTTTTATGTAGAATTCATATTTATAATATAACATTACCCACCAACCACGCAGAAGATTTTAGCGACGAAATTCAGCAAGTACCTTTTAGAGTTCCGGGTGGTAATGCGTAGTTACAGGATCCCTTGGCCCATCCATAGGGTTGTAGACACAAAAATGATACAACCGGAGTTGCGATTATAGACATAACGGCTTATTTCCCAAACTTTGATTAATGAAAAATCAAGTAGTGATTTTAGCAGGCTAACCTTAAATCTCACATGTCATCCATATTGTCTTCTGTCCTTTTTTCATATTGACTCTTATATCCTCCTATACTATTAATCCTCTAATATCGCCTTATTATTCAGAGATAATACCTAATCAGCTTCATCAAGTATTGACTCTTCTATCAGGTTACCCATCAATTGATCATTGCAACATTTGCCATTGCACGTACATTTTAATTACTTACCCATACAATTTAATTTATTAATAATTTCCTTTGACCTTTTTTGCTATCCATACATTAGGGGGGTTGCATACAAAGGCGCGGCTGCTCTTTTTCACTGCGTCTTGTTTCTTTTTACTTTTACGTTCCTCCCTCATGTCCCTCTGTCCTCTGTCCAACGATGCGAAGGAATTTTTCTCTTGTTTTTCCCCCTTATTTACTGACTTTTGTTTCTGTTTATGTTGCCAGCAAATTTTCCACGCTAAGGCCTGCGTATTTTAATTAGTATTACAGGAAATGTTTATTGGAATGAATTACATAAAAAATTATTTTGCTGGAGTTAGCTTTTTAATATCGTTGTAGGTACAAATTTAGGTATAATGCTAATGTTTGAGAAAAATGGCAAGTTACAAGATGTATTATGTCTATTTGCAAAATGCCTGTGCCAATGTTACTGCGGATGACTGGAGAAAAGTCGTGGAACACACTAAAATAATTATTTAACAAGATTGGGAGCGCGTTTATGAACAAGAATTTATTATCAATTTAGAGGACAGTTCTAGAAGTAGTAGATTTAGTGATGATGATGACAATGATGAACATGATTCAGGTTGTGCACCATGAGCGCGAATAGACTGACTGACCGAATAAAAACATGCATGAGTCGACATCGTTGTTGTGGGAGGGCTTTCTAATCATAATATTTTTTTATTAAAATGCAAAAAATAATTGTTTTGTATTATAATCCACCATACAGCATAACCATGCAACTATCGATTCCAAGTTCTATATTAATAATCGATAATCGAATAGGTTCAATAACGACTATACACTAGTGTTATCATATTATTCCGACATCTGAACTAAATAGTAACAAATTTAAGAAAGGATTTGGTAATGTACCTTAATTCAGGAGATATATCGCAGTGCTTAACACTTAACGAACATCAATTACTATGCACTGTAAACATACCTCTTCATGAGCTCTTCAAAAGCCACCGCATCAACATTATCTTTTCTTTTGTGTATTTTTTATCTTCTTATTATATTGTGGAGGAACGGGTGTTATGTCCCTCGAACAGAAAGGGAGGACCTCCGACCAGGTCAAATGATCATGCCTAGCGGACCGCGGCCCAATGGTTGTTTTTGGTATGTTGTATATTATACTAATCGGCGCGAGAACTTTCGTAGCGCGATGCAGGATCAGTAGTTACTACGTAGTTCAGCTCGTCTTCGCTAGATGATGTTGAAGTATGTTTTTGCTGTAGGTATGTGGAAGACGTCACGTTCGTTGGTTCTTATTCGTATTTTATGCGTTGCCATTACGGTAATGGTACTTTGATCCTATCATCACGATTTTTTTTTACATAAAGGACATAAAACCCTTTATTCAGAAAAATGTTTCTGAGGGATTAAAAAACTACTTTTAAGCGAGCGAATCCGCGGGCCAAAAGTAGTTTGAAATATTTATTTCAAATCATCAAGACGATGAAGAAGAAGTAAGCTTCTTTAGAGGTGATCGTTACTTTAAAACTGGTTCGTACTTGTGTATGATCAATTAAAATTAACTACGAGTACCTATCAATCCCTAATCGGGACGTTGATACTAGGTTATTTGCCTTCATTTCTTTATCTTTTCATTATGGCATAGGGGGCAAACCAGCACACGGGTCACCTAATGGTAAGGGACTACCACCGCCCATGGACACCTGGAACTCAAGAGTCACAAGTGCATTGCCGGCCGGGGGAGGAGGAGAGGCGGAAAGAGTGGGAGAGGAAAGGTTTAGGGCTCCGGTAACCTCACTCAGTCGATAAACAACGAAGCATTGCTCCAGTGCCGGTTTTCTGTGAGGCCGTGGGATCACTCCGATCGAACCGGCCCGTACGTGCCGAAGCATGGCTCTCCCGCTGTAAAATTACCCTGCAGGGTGACATTTTATTGATAAGGTACTCAATAGAACAAAAAGAAAAGTGTCTGGGACAATTTTATTGATCGGTAGTGCCAATTATACTAATATAATAAAGCTGAAGAGTGTTTGTTTCATTTGGTTCATCTCTTTTTTTTTTGCTTTATGGTATAGGGGGCAAACGAGCAGACGGGTCACCTGATGGTTATGATTAGAAAATTACAAGATTTTATTGTTAATGAATATGCCTCTAATGATTTCACTTGCTTTTATTTTTTAGTTAATAATGTCACGAGCAAAAACAAATTTGTAAAAATGCTTTATACGTAACCTATTATCATCAATTCTTTTTTTTAAATTAACTTTTATTCCGTTCACTAAAAAGTAATTTTTCCATCTCTCGGGTACCCGTACAAAGGTACCCTTTGTCTTTTGATGTAACCCTGGCAACGTGTGAGCAAAATCTTATAAGGTATTAACCTCATCATTATCATCTTCTGCCCTTTCCAAGGACCACGATTATATAATCTAGCAAACAAATACCATAACATATACCCGGACAAGAAAATTGAGTGTAAAGAGAGAAAAAGGTTTTGAAATGGCTGCTTACACTTAAATATGAAGAAACAGAAAAAAATATAAATGAACACACGCATACATACACACACACACGCACACACACGCACACACACACACGCATACACACAAACAAACACACACACACACACACACACATACACACACACATCATCTCTATTTCTTTCATTTATTATATTCCCACATTGTTTGTGATGTACTATGTAAATGATACAAAAAGGTTTATCTGGGGTAAGGAGACCAGGAGACCTATAACACAAGTTTACTTAGTATGGGCTCCTGTCTCCCATCCAATATATTCTAGTTTTATTGTTGTGTTCTTTTTTATTGTTGTGTTTTTCCCATTTTCATTAGAGTCGGCGCAATGTGCAACATTACAAGAGGTTTTGGCCTGCTTTCTTTTATGGCCGGAACCCTGCCTGACCCCAACTCTCTTTGGGAATGTAGTCGTTTTAAGACGGGAAAGAAGGAAGAAGGTAAATTTATTTAAGGAAAACTGTGTAGGGAGAGGAACCTAGGGTAAGGGATACCGCAAGTCTTGGGTTGGGAACGGGACTGAGACTGCAGTAGCTTGCAGAGGCCGGGATCGCGTACTCAATTGTCCTGTATTTCCTAGGACAAGACCACCAGCTAGGCCAGGCTAAATTTATATCTAAGATATTTACCTATAGAAAGGAAGAAAAGAAAATAAGTTTATTTCCTAAGATAAGGTATACAACTTTAAACATTAAAAAAATAAATACTTATACTAGGCTAAAAGACTGGTTTTCATACGACACTCGACTTGATAAAAGCTGATGGTGACATTAGTGACAATCTGTAGAGTGTCGTATGACGTGGCGTGATGACGTAGCATCCGACCACGTTTAATAAATACCTAGGTTAAAAAAATAATTTATAAAGGTATCTACACTAAAACATACACTCTCCACTTCCTTATGATTAAAAAATTAATCATGCTAAATTTCAGACTTCTCAGTCCATCTTGAAAAAGAGGTGAAGAAGATTTTTGGTGACTCCTAAGTTTTTTATGAGAATTAGGTCAAGTTCCCGGAGGCTTCCTTCTTACGGTGTTCCCGGGTCTCCTGCAATAGGCCCACTTGCGACGGAACACCGTGTAGTTTTAGTCGGTTCGATTCCGACATACCACTTCACCGTTAGCTCAGGTGAGGTGATGACCTGAGGGGGTTTCCACACGAAAAAAACAAATGAGAATTATGTCAAATTGTGTTCTGATATTTAAGAAACAATCCGACCATATTTAAAATCGAAAGATTTCAGATCAGAATGAATTTTAATTTCAGCTTGGTAGATAATAGGTACGTAACTCCAATAAGATACTTTAGTTCTAAATATAAACTGATTTAAAAATATTTTTTTCCAACTACCCACATATAAGAAATTGTGTCTCCAAAGATTAGCAAAACCTTTCTAAATAGAATGGGTAAAGTTGACTCAGCTTCACAAAAGGTAACATCTACCTATCTACCCACTACAGGGAGTAGGTAGCTATCTGTACCACATAAAAGCAGCTAGAATAAAAGCCAAACAAAACATGTATGGAGGCAAGACTAAACATTTCCAAGACGTTGCTCGAGGGAGGAAGGTGCCCACTGGTTTGGGGTAAGGGGCGACACATACTAATAATCAAGTCAAGCAAATTTCAACTTTATTACAACGGTATAAAGTTCAACAGAACTGTACATTCCAGTTGTAATTCCTCTATACAGTATCCATTTAAGAAAGACCCGTGAAAACACATTGCGTTTCCCCGTTGTCTAAAGTTTTACGAAGATTTAAAGGGACGCGGAAGATCTAATTTAAATGGTTAATAACGTTTTTCAGCGTTGTCTTCGTGTGTGTGCTCGTTTATTTGCAATGAAGCAAATCCGCAGAACATAAGAGAAATATATTTTTCTTTGTAATAGGTATTCTAGCGACTTCTATTTATGGAAGAATTTTAAATTCTAGAAACCTAATGTTTATTATTCATGATACTACAACTCAAGGAGGCTTCCACACGACTGTGTAAAAGGTATTCAAGGACATCACGTCACGTCAAAGGGTTTAGGTTTGTCAAAAGTCAACCAACTAAAGCCACATGGTGTTTCGTTATGAGAAGTCTAGATCATAAAATGGGTCAGACCTATAAATTAACCGGACGACCCTTGTCTGGGATCACCGTCTTTAAACGAAGACAGAGACAATGAATCCGATCTTTTTATAGGGTATTAATAAAAGAGGTTTTACTCACAGTACAGAACAGCCTCCATTCCTGGCCAATGAACTGGGTTACAGGTACATCCAGCTTAACTTTGTGCAAGACCATGCTTAACAACTTCGATCATCTTCTAAGTATTTTTTAAAGGTTTTCTTTGTATTACCGGACAAAGTTATAAGTATGGACTGTGTGAAGATTTGTGCCAAATCATCTCCACGAATTCCGAGACCGCGAGTCCTATGGTTTCCACTGTGTCTTCTGCTTATCAGATAATCACGCAGAGCAATAGACTCTCCAAAACATGGTCACACTTACAGAACCTCAGAACTGGTGTTTTATTTAATTAAGATATTCTATCTAATACCAAAATCACAAAGGCAGAAGTAATAACCAGGTTTTATTTTACAGTTAAAACTATTCAAGAAATAAAAACAGCTTCTACTCCGATATCAAAACATTAGTCGAGTTCATCGATCGCATCTCGTTTCATCTCGTGGTACGCAGTCGGTCAGTCAGCGACACCTGTTCCGAACATCCGGTCACAGATACTATGCCTATTGCACTTCTTAATGACTGCTTTCGTTACTACACACAGCAAAGAACTCTAACTGACGCGTTTAGGTTAAAGACTCTAATAAATTTCTTCAGTAACCTAACGTTAACTTGCATAAATGGAAGATTAATTTTGAAGTCTGTTTTGTCAAACTGTTTTCACGTTTGCGTATTTGTTTATTTTTTATGGTACAATGTTAGCTGACTGCTACTTAAACACGTTAAGTTTGGAACTTGTAATTATGAATTTGATATTCTAATTTTAAATCGGCCCAATGACGGCGGGCGCGGCGGCCTATTTGAAATCTTTTTTTATATAAAATTATCTTAAGACTTTCGACAGTTACGTTTGCGTTACTTTTAGATTGAAAAAAGTTGAATGATGTAACTTAAACGCGTAAGTTTAAAGTCCGGGTTATTGTCTTGTTAAGTGCTGGCTTTCAGTTTCTATGTTAGTTCTGTTTATAAATAGAAGGACATTTCAAGATCGTTAACGGACAAGCATTTATTTCGATGTGGATACGTAAGAGTGAATATTATTAGAACCTTTTTATGGAGCTTGCTGTTTGTTTGTTTATAATATTATGCACTGGTTTGTGTACATATCCTATATTCTATAGTATGAGTGTAATAAATTTGTATTTAATTTAAAAATACAGGTTGACCTTATAAAAGAGCACTTGTACCAAAGTCTCTTTTTAATTATATAACAACGGAATTAAGCTTCACCTACATCATGTTATTCGCCAATAAAAAGTACCTACAACTCGTCAAAAATAGAACACGGTAAATGACAATTTGAAATTTCAAACGCGGAACAATACCCACACATCAGCGCACGACAATAGACGTGACGCAGCATTCCAATTCGGTGCGCTATTGTTGAATGCGACGCTCTGATTGGCTCGTTGGCACAATGGGCCACGCCTACCACACAATGCCCTATTGTCGTGGCTGGGGCGCGCCGCCCAACAGTTCTTATATTTATTCAATAGACTAGTAGATTTTCTGCGATGTTTGTGGTAAAATTAACTACTAGTGTTGTTCGTTTGTATATCTCAAATTGGATTGTCACTAAATGTTTTGATTTTAAACTTGAATTTAGGTGGAGTCGGTAGAGATACTGTGGCAATGTGTATAATTAGTCCCAGGCCTTTGTTTTTCCTCTTTGTTTGAATAAATCTGGATATGGTGATTGCAAGATCCAATTGAGTAACATGCATGGATATTGTTGTACCTACAAAACATAAAATTATTATGCAACTACGTTAACAAGCAAAAACACACGGCTCCCTGATAATAAGCAGTTACCCATGCGTCATAATATGCGTTATTAGCCCCCATTCGCTTACACTAAGATAGAAGTGCTATGGGTAGGTAAGTATATCTGACCACAGCTGAGTGGTTTTCATTCAACCTCTGCCGCCTGCAATCAAATGTCAGTGATGGCAACCACGAGTAAAGTAGGTTTCATTGTGACTAAAATTTTTTGTACCGCTGCTGTTTAGGCAAGATAAACTATAAAACAAGTAAAAGCAGTCCCATAACGATAACTTCAGTAAGTGCTGTAAAATAGAATTTTAATAGCAAACATACAACAAAATCAATTCGGGAGAGAGACGATTTTTAAAAGCTAAAAACACATTAAAACGGAAAGTAAACTGTAATAAATTAAAAAAAAGATCACGCCCACTTAAGCGCCCCAAATGGAAATGGCAGCTACTTATTTCTTCCGTAAAAGCATCGTTTAAAAATTGGTCAGTCACCTCTTTGTATAGGGATGAGGTTCCGTAGCTCTGAACTAGTTCAATCTTACTTAAATTGATACTTGTAATAAAAATTTAAAACCTCTGACGTAAAAATCTCATAAATAAGATAAAACTTTGACACCTCTTTTAGTAGATATTTCTAATTTGTTCTCTGATAACATTAACAGCTATAATGATATGTAATCTATACTTAGAAAGGTAGCAACCAATTTTAAATTTTATGGTTTTAACTTCAACTTACCGATAGATAAGTTTACCTACCTATCCTTTAAAATTCTGAAAAAAAAAACCTAATATTGTTTAAAAAATGGGGATAATTACTGCGAGTAAAGTAGACAGAAACATACCTATTTATAGTTGCGAGGATTGACTTGAAACAAAATATCAGTTAATATCCTATTATGGTATGGATGTTTGTTACTCTTTCACGCAAAAACTACTGAACGGATTGCTACGAAACTTGGTATGTAGATAGTTCGAGACCTGGATTAACACATAGGCTACTTTTTATTAAGATTTTCTCATGGTATCGGGACTTGCGCGGGTGAAACCGCGGAGTGCAGCTAGTAATCTATATACCAACTCATATGTAAATGTACTAGTATTGTTTAACTACTACTCCTGAAAAAATAGTTATGTTATTTATTTTAAGTAATTTCAGTGCTACCTTAATAAGTGGTCCCTGGCATACGGTACCCAACTTGGTAGGCAAAACATTCACCAAAACAGCGGTAATGTTGCAGGGAGCGCCTACAAATGAAGATTAGTGTTGCTAATGGCACCATTCCCCGATGTTAGTACCCGATATTTTTATGTCAAATGTACGTAAAAATATTCAAGACCGCGTAAATTGATGTCCACTTTTTAAGAATTTATTTTTGTTGGTTATTTCTATCTAAAATAATTACATTATTATGTCTTAAAAAGACGTATCTAAGTAGTTTTTTTACCAGTTACTGAATGATCATTAAATGAAGGGGAAAATTTTACATTTATGTACCTTAGTGTACAAATCACACAACCAATGTCTTCACAAATTATATTACGAGTACTTACGTAGTAATTATTCTGTTGTCTATTCTGTGGTAATACACAACTTTTAGCCTCACCTTGCATATTTGCAAAGAAATTAACATGTTTAAGGAATTGCGTAGTAGTGCGATATGAGCGCGAGAACATGATAAGTCAGTTTACACGTATAACAGCGTCTACAGGAGTTTGATAAACTCCAGTTACCATTGGGAACACCACAAAATTTACTTCAGCTACAACCACTTTAGTTCTATAGAAATATTAAGTCTATTTAATCTTAAATATTGACGTATGGTCTTCTGGCATCCCTTAAAATAGTAAGGTTCCTACTATCAAAATTCGTCCAAGTATCTCAAATTAATATAACATTTAATACATACAGGTTTTAAAAGGAAATCATTCCCGCTTGCTGCCTTATCAAAGCATTTTTAGCCCTAAAATCAAGGGACTTTTACAAAAATAAAATTTACAGTCAAAAACGGCACTCATTTTGTACAAACTTGAGCTACGTGAGACGTTTAAATTCATACATACAAAGAAATCATTTTAATTCCTTTTATTCTAGTAGTACAAAGTCACTATTTCACAACACAATACTTACAACTTTCACTATTAAACAAAGAAATAAATCTCCACTTCCCTTTACAACAAACACTATTAATTTTTCGATAAATTAACTAACCGTTTTGTAAGTTCAATAAGGGTCATGTGAACCGGTGATGTAGGTCTCTTATGTTATAGTAATGAATGGGCGATAGAGGTCAACGTGCACTGGGTATGTTTGATGACAGATAAGATAATTAATAAAGTGAACATGCAGTATCTAATTAACTGGTTGGTTATGGTTAAGTACGTGCTGATATTTGGACGAAATGCATTTAGATTTATTTCTGACTTACACTAGAACTTTACCTATTCATTTTTTTTTTCAATAATGCATATACATAATTATGTACCTATGTGTATAAAAAATCTGCTAGTATTCATCATAACATATTTTTAACCCCCGTAGTAAAAACGAGAAGTGTTATAAGTTTAACATTTAACATGTATGTCTGTCTGTGGCATCATAGCTCCTAAACGGATGGACCGATTTTGATTTAGTTTTTATTTGAATGGTAACTTGATCGAGAGTGTTCTCAGCTATAATTTTAGTAAATCTGTTCAGCCTTTCAAAGACCATCAGCTCTTTTCTATTTGTTGACAAGATTTTTTAAGGGGTATTTAAAATGTTCTGTATTTATCCAATTGATTCCAAAAATATCTATATATTTTTTTATTTCTCTTTCGTACTCTGTACAGAGTACAAAAGTGATAACTATTAATAAACATAGTAGATAAATAAATAAATTTTAGCTTACAAGCAAATAGTAAGACAGGTGCCAAATAATTGATAAATTATCAATTTGGTATTCAAATCAAAAATGTCAGTTACCATATTATGCGGCAAACTAGTGTCCTAATTACGAAATTTTCTACAAATACATATTCCGTCTGTTATCCCTGTATCTAATGATAATCTTTCAAGGAATTTAATAACGACCTAATTATAAAGGCGGCTGTTTCATCAAAAGCTGGTTTAGATAAAAGGTTCTCTTGTATTTACGCCTACTTTCATGTATGTACCTATTTAAATATAAGTAGGTATGTGAACACTTCTGATGTCATGTAGGGTTGTCACATCAATAAAAAAGGACGAGATATATTGAACAAGAAAATTTAAATTTAACTTTTAACTTGACACGCGTCACACACAGCCGTCTGATCCGAAACTAGGCAGAGCCTGTACTATGGTAACCAGACTGCTGATAAACATACTTTTATCTACTATACATAACAACACCCAGACACACAGAACAAATGATCGTGCTCGTCACATAATTATTTGTCCTGCGTGGGAATCGAACCCACGATCTCTGGCTCAGTAGTTAGCATCACTAACCAATAGACCAACAGGCCAGTCGAATTAAGACGAGTACCTACAATTCCTTATTTTTCGTTACTAAAGTATCGTTCACCCTATATCCAACTGACAATTTACACGTGACAGCCCTATTGAGGTAAAATGAGCACATATGTACCTACACATTATTTGCGTAATATATATAACGTTACACATTTCCTTGTTTTCGAAAAGGGTTCCTATTCAATGTTTCGAGAATCTTCACATTCAAAGGAAAACTTTCAGAATACTCAAATATAATTATTTACTAGCATTGTATTCAAAATTCAGTCTTTATTAACTATACCTAATGTTAGGTATGATTTTATATAACTTGTTACATATCTGTATTTCAGTTTGTACGTAAATTTTGCAAACCACGTGGTCTTTGGAATCTATTTAATTTAATTCAATAAAACTCAAAAATCCCTGCAACGATTAGAAAAGAGCTGATGATCTTCGAACGGCTGAACAGATTTTCTTGAATTATATCTAAGAACACTCTCAATCAAGTCACCTTTCAAACAGAAAAAAACGCATTTAAGTCGGTCCATTCGTTTGGGAGCTATTATGCCACAGACAGACACATAGACACGTCTAACTTATATTACCCCTCTTTTTGCGTCGGGGGTTGAAACAATTTTTTTTGTAAATCCTTCATCAAATGATATCTTTGAATTTAACAAAAGGGAACTGATGAGAAATACGGGCTTTGCCTAATATGGGATCAAACGGCCGTGGGTGAGATGTGTCAAGTTAATATTATTAATTGACACGATGGTTTGGATACCTATATATTTAGGTACATACCTTTAAATTGCCTGATGTTTCAACCAGGTCATACTGGCCGTGATCTGTGAACCAATCGCTTAAATTCCCGTAAAACACTCGTTTGTTCCATATTCATACAAAAATATAAGACTAAGTAGATTCATTTTTTTTTTTCATTCTTTAATTTCGCGATTTCTTACAAAACGGAACCCTTATAGGATCACTTTGTTGTCCGTCCGTCCGTCCGTCTGTCTGTCTGTCAAGCCCTTTTTCTCAGGAACGTGTAAAGGTATCAAGCTGGAATTTATATCAAATACTCAAATCTACTGTCCCTTGGAGCTGTGAAAAAATCAAACTTCTAAGCCAACGCAATCAAAAGATACAGCCGTTTATGCCGCAAATTTCCGCAAATTTTCGACACTCGCAAGAGAATCAAAACGTGAACTCAGAATCTTGAAATTTGGTACGAAGCAACGTCTTATAGCACAGATAAAGGGAAAATTGCGAAAACCATAAATTTTTAGTTACATCATATAATAAAAATATTTTACGCAACCCTCGGTGCGTGAGTCCGACTCGCACTTGGCCGGTTTTTAATGGAAGAAGTGCAGAAACCTAAAATTTTTAAACGATATGTCTTACGACGTGAAAACCGCTTACTGAAAGTACACGCGTTCAGTATATGTGATTACCTGTCATGGTTAGTAAGTCTATACAATGTCAGCTCAAGTTATACTGGCCTATAAAAAAACTATGGTCGAAATTCAACCACCAGGCAACCTCTAGTATAAATAAATGTATGTAATAACTAACCACTTTCAAAGGACGACCGAACTTTTTAACTTCACAGTATAATACCTACTTATTTACAACTAAACAAACGTAAAACGCATGGAAAACCCCTTTCTATAAGGAGTAAGTTTCCCATCAAAACTAACTTTACGGGTACGTGAGGAAACGAAAGGGTGAAAATGAACCCGTTACGTGGAAAATAAGGGGTTTCGATATGAAGTGATGTGTTCCCTACAATTTGGAGTTATGGGGGAATTAAATTTTAATACAGTCGGTATGAGATAGGAGGGGCGTTTTATATGAGATAATAATGTTAGGTTTCTTTGATGTGTGTTGTGTTGTTTAATGAAGAAGTACGTAGGTACTCGTTAGAGTACATTGGGCTGGGTTTGACACATTTTTTTTATGATAAAATGTGTCAAACAGTTCAGTGTCAAATCCTACTAATCCCAGTAGATAATATTTTAAATGTGAAAGTTTGGATGGATGGATGGATGTTTGTTACTATTTCATGCAAAAACCACTGAACTGATTGCAATGTAACTATGGTATGTAGATAGCTGGAGACCTGGATTCACGCATAGGCTACTTTTTATCTCGATATTCCCGCGCTGCTAGTAATATTATAAATGTGAAAGTTTGTGAGGATATATGAATATTTGTTCCTTTTTCACGCAAAAACTGCTGAACGAATCTGGATGAAATTTGGCACAGAAGTAGATAGTCTGGAATCTAGAATAGTACATAGGCTACTTTTTATACCGGAAAAATGTACTGTTCCCGTGATCCCACGGGAACCTATCCATATTTCACAAAAAATTCCACGCGAACGGAGTCGTAGGCTAAACAGCTAGCGTTACAAATGCGAAAGTAAGAGCAAATGTAGCCGCGAAGGAGAGCTAGAACATCTAAGGTCAGCTTTAAGAACATCAGTCATTATAAAAACATAGATAAATACCTACCTATCATGGCTATCACGAATAGGTAGGTAGGTACTGTAAGTGGTTAAGGGATCAGTAATTAAATTTGTTTGTTGTTTAATATAACTAAAATTTTTAAAGTGAGTATCTACAATACCAGTTTTCCAATAAAATTGAGCGCAACTAATTAAACAAAAAAAATACCAGCTACCATTGCACGGTGCAGAGGCGGAAATGCCACAATGAGACGTGGACTCGCGCGGATTAGATTCAAAGCGAGGCAAAGATCTTTAAATAGATAGGCCGCGGACGCGCTAAGTGATGCCAATTAGCCAGCGCGCCCTCTGTTGACATCGGTTAAGGTGAAGCTCGGCAAGTTCCAATTTTAAAATTTTGGCTTACGTCTAATTTTTTTTTTATTGTGCGATATTTAAATCGATTTATATTTATTTAGATACCGCGTTTCGAATTAATAGCATCGATTTGATAACATAATTATCTTAACCATTAACTGGAAAGCGGATATCATTTTGAACATTATTACGTCACATTTAATTTCAAAGGTACTAGATTTTTTTTATAAACGAAATATACCTGCTTAAATAACTTTAGGTGGTTTTGGGGGCTTGGTCTCGCATAGAATTAAAATCGGTTACGTTTTTACACCACTATGTTCGCAAACGAGCACACAGCCTGCCGGTTACTAATTTCTATAAAAACTGTAACACTTTAGTAACCATTAGTAGCACAGCTAGCATATTCCTAATAACAAAGTTCTGATTAATCAGCTGAAAAACAACACGACGTTAGTAGGCACCTAATGCAGGTTTACTAGTAGATTTCCTAGTAAAAGTGATTTCCCAAAAGTCGGAACCAAATTTAGCAGAAATTTGCTGTGCCCTCTTCTAATGTAACATAATATATAACATACAAATAGATTTTAATCCCTATAAACGCGATTTAATTACACGGGAACGTGCGCATTACCTAGTACTCACCATACAAAGTGATGTCTCACATTTTTAACCGACTTCAAAAAGGAGGTTTTCAATTTGGATGTTTAGATATATTTTTTATGTATGTTCGGGCATAACTCCGTCATAAACCTATAGACGGAAAATCCTTTTTTTTTCGAAAGAGATTTATTCCGAAATTGTCCTATTTATGTTTCATATAGATTTGATGATGGGTTTATTTTTTTATTTGCGAGAATAGCAACGGAACTAAAAATGATTGATTTTAGAGAATGGCAATGTTTTGTGATTTCCGCTAGAGTGTTTTGTCTCAAATGTATAATGAACTTGTCGCTTTCTAACGAACGTCAGCACGAAATCGGCGTTGCGTCTCTGTTCACCATTAAATATCAAAGATTTATGATCGTTTCGTATACTTAGTTCAATTCGACTGAATTTTGAATTACGTCGATGTTCTCACAAAGAAAGCAATGAAGCATTGCTTCACTGCTGGTTTTCTGTGAGGCCGTGGTATCACTCCGGTCAAGCCGGCCCATACGTGCCGAAACTTAGCTATAGGTACTGAAAGTCTTAATTTGACTGGCCTGTTGGTGTAATGGTTAGTGACCCTGACTACTAAGCCAGAGGTCGTGAGTTCGATTCCCACCCAGGACAAATGATTATGTGATGAGCATGATCATTTGTTCTGTGTCTGAGTGTAATTTATCTACAAAATGAATGTACATATTTAGAAATATATAAGTATGTTTATCAGCAGTCTGGTTACCATAGTACAGGCTCTGCCTAGTTTGGGATCAGACGGCCGTGTGTGAGGTGTGTGTAGTTATTATTATTAATCATTTCACTTCAAATTATCAAAATGTCACAACACGAACATACAGGTAAAATAATTGGAAACTTCATTCAAAATTGAAACCAAAGAAAATATTATCTTTCTAAAATCTCTTTACGGGCAAATAATCTTTGTAACGGTTGGGAACTTGAAGGTGAAGGGACCCTGTACAAATATACAAGCGAAGTTCAAACAAAACACAGAAACCAATCAAGTAATTGGTTTGCCTCGCATCCGTCTTGCTTCGATAACCTTCGTCAGCGCCGCCAATGGGGTGAGAACACCCCTTTATACCTGAATTATTTTATATTCTTGTTACAATACTAATTTAGATTCTTTAACTACCTATTAAGTAATAGATATGTATAAACTTCCTTTTTTTCAGCCATTAGAGCGCTCGCTTCGATCAATCGCGGATTGCTAGTGTGTAATATATTCGTATGATAAAAAATATTCATTGAAATAGTTTTATGAATGTAAGAAATATTGCAAAATGGACATAACACACACTCAAAACATTCGCCCTAAATTGAGAACTATCTTATCGAAGTCGGTTTAAAAATAATACGTTAATATTTTAAGGTGACTTGCTAACGTGGCAGTTCCGTCACCTATAGCGTACCTATAGATTCAGATGTATAGAGATAGTAGGTATGTTATTGTTTCGTTCAACACTGCATCCTTGCCTTCTATCTAAATACGATGACCTATACCACAAATAAGATAATAGTTACATAATTACCTTTATAAATTTTTATTTAAGTAAATTAAGTACATACTTCATCCTTATGATCTAAGTAAATATGTACGATGTTTTTTTCATTTAACGAAACATAATTATGATGTATCTAGTTTTTCTTTTAATTAGCGATATGTATGCATGTTTGTGTTCTATATAGATGCTTATTTTTCTACGAATTGAATCGGACGGAGTGTGTATCTAATCAGACGAAGTAGCCGGTGAAAAACTATTTCAAAGTTCACAAGTAACGTTGATCAAACATCGATGATATTCTCGTTAACTGGAAGGCTTTCTTCTACTACTAATTACTCACTACTCGTTTGTGGTAAGCGAATATATATTCACTTACAATCAGTATTGAATATAAGACAAATTCGTGAGTGATATTCAAATTTACTAGAGATAGCCTGGTGGTGGAATTTCGACCGATTTATGCCGCAAACGATTCGTTTTGTAATGAAATGAAATGAAAAATGTTTATTTCATCGATTCATCGACATGCTATGCTAAGAACATACATACATAGGTTACATGATAGGATATACACTGCATTTACATATGCAAGTATGCATGCCCAGTACAACCCGCCGAAAAGGGTTCCTCAGCTCAGCATTTGCTAGACGATGAACCGTCAAGCGCTGATTTTCAGTTGGCAACCTGCTGACGTGTCTCACGGTAGGAACAGTACCTAGCTATACATATCAGTAAACAGGTTATACGTTGTATTAATGAATAAGATTAAAATAGGTACATAATAAATAAGGGTACAGATCTTTCATTTATTTAGGCCAGTTATCACTACATATTATAAAACAAAGTCCCTCACCGCGTCTGTCTGTTCGCAATAAACTGAAAAACTACTGAACGGATTTTCATGGTGACACATGCTTACGGACGGTAATTTTCGTTGAATTTTCAACGAAAATTTTACCGTCCGTAGGCAAAACGAATCGTTTCTTGATTATAGGAACATGGCATTAAATGTCTTGTTTCATTTTTTTGAAAGGTTTAATTTGAAATGTCATTGCATATACATATGTGGCATGATATGTCAAAATATATAGATACTGGACAAAGGACAGAGTCGGTTAAAGGGATGAAACGCCTATTTTACTCCAATATCCAAAAAAAAAACAAGTGTTAAGACGTTGAGTGCCAGATGAAATTCCAGTACTTTTCCCTCAGTGCCGGCCGCACATGGACCGATAGAAATTGATCCGGGATATGGTCCGCAGATACGCGGGGCTGGCCCCAGGCGCACGACTCGCACCCCGCACATATGCGGACTTAGCAGCTAACGTGTTAAGTCTGGGAACAGGTAAACACTTACCATCAGACTTTTTTTTTTTTAATACAACTCCCGCATTAGGAATTACTCCTGTGTCCTCCAAACATAGAAACAACGGACATAAAGAACACCCAGACTCAGGTGGGAATCGAACCCACGACCTATAAGTATAGCGGTCAGGGTCACTAACCTCTAGACCAACAGGCCAGTCTAGACTTGTCGAGTACTTATTTGCTAACATGGTTGTTTAAAAAATAAAAACAACACTACCGTTGATAAGAACAAAAATACTCATTAGAAATACAAATGATCAAACAAAAAGCAATTTACCCTCACAAGGCTAATACAAGCTTGAAACAGGGGTGTCCCCCTACCCCGACAGATAATACCCCACTCATGTAGGATGGGGTGCGGGTGTACCCCCGAGACACACATTCTTACACGCCTGCGCTCCTGTATGTGGGTCATATTGTCCTCAAAGGAAGGAACCTTCTCCTTGTATCTTGCATGCACAAAGGAATACTCTGAATAGAGCGGAAAGCGAAACCATATTTAATGGAACAGATTTATTGAAATGGATAAGCTATGGGAAATAGATATTTGATGGTAAGCGCTTACCCATAGCTGGACGATAGATGGTAATACGAAGTAGTGGAATTACTTGCACGTCGCTTACTGTAATACTTTTAACCTTAGACGCAAAAAGGAGGGTTGTTATAAGTTTAACGTGTGTATCTGTGGCATCATAGCTCCTAAACGGATGGACCGATTTTGATTTTTTTTTCTTTGAATGTTGATTTGATCGAGAGTTTTCTGAGCAATAATTTAAGAAAGTCTGTTCGAAAATCATCAGCTCTTTTCTATGACTATAGGGATTTTTAATGTTACTTATAAGTAGGCGGCAAACGAGAAGACGGATTGCCTGATGGTAAATGACTACCGCCGCCCATGAGCATCTGCAACTCAAGAGTCACAAGTACGTTGCCGGCCTTTAAGGTGGGAGTAGGGGAAGAGTGGAAGAGGGGGAAGGGAGGAGGGAGGGAAGGGTTAGGGTCTCCCGTAACCTCACTCGCTCGGCGAAAAGCAATGCAAGCTTGCTTCACTGCCGGTTTTCTGTGAGACCGTGATATCACTTCGGTCGAGCCGGCCCATACGTGCCGAAACATGGCTCTTCCACGATAAAATTATATATTTTAATTTTTTATTTATGTAGCTACTTTTTGAGGAGGTTTTTGAGGTACGGAACCCTAAATATTGAATCCGACTAGTAGTAACAGTTTAATGCGTTTAAACAAACAAGCAAACAAACAAATAACCTTCGGCTTTACTAATAATAATAACTTCATACATCTCACACACGGCCGTCTGATCCCAAACTAGGCAGAGCCTGTACGTATATATATATGGTAACCAGACTGCTGATAAACATACTTAGGTAAGTATATCTATATTTCTAAATACATTCATATTATAGATAAATTACACACAGACACAGAACAAATGATCATGTTCATCACACAAATATTTGTCCTGGGTGGGAATCGAACCCAAGACCTCTGGCTAAACAGTCAGGATCTCTAACCTAGATCAACAGACCAATCAAGCATTTATTACCACATCTTAATCAGTATGAGTTAAAATTGCATAACTGTATTAAATAAAAAAAATACGTTAAAACAAAAAATCCATCAAAATTCACCCACACAGTGTTTTGAAATCACCACACCGTGGAAAAAAAATATCATAATAAACTCTAATGAAAAAAAAAAACTATAAAATTTTCATTAATCGATGGGAATTAGAAAATAATACATTAATATGTAACATATAGCTCCGCTAATTAGCAATAACATACACATCAACAAACTTAATATCAGTAATTTAACCAAATTAGTTGATACAGTCAACTTGTAACTCTTTATCAGACTAATCTCTATTTTATTACGTCCAAATCGTATAATAAAGATGGTGTGTGTCATAAAGTGAACCACGGCTGTGTCTTAACTAAAATAAACAGTCAATCAACTATACAAAATGATAATTATATAGATAAAATTTTGAGTTCCATGTGGGACCGTCGGACATCGTCGTTGAATATTCATGATCTAAGATATGTGTCTTATCGAAGTGTATTTAAGTAGTCGGATATATAAATGGAATACTCGCAAACAACTTAATTCAAATAATAATATTTGTACAATTGCTAAAGAAAATGCAAAGAAATTTACATAGATTTGTAAAAATTTACGATAAATGTAAGCGAATACACATGCCTAGACTGTGACATCTTTTTATTTGTAGATATTTAGCCAAATAAAGTTATATTTAAAGAGTAATATCAATTGGTGCTTTAAGTTTCTGATGCAGCGCAATACTTAAAAATCTTAAAGACAGTCTCGTCAATGAAGTTAACTTTACCTACGCCCAAAACCTATATATACGCTTTCGAAGTAAACCTATTCTAACTATTCAGTGAACTGAAATACTATAAAATCATTTGATGTAATATCTCAAAAATAGTTGAATAAACTCGTAAAGCGTTAGGTTAAATATATAAATGTCAGCAAATTTACAATTAAACAAATAATGGACACAAAGTATCCCACCAGATTCTGATCTGTAAATCACACAAATATTTGTGCCGTTTAGACATTAAATAGATACAACAGCAAGTTACCTTAAAACACTGCAAGATTCGTGCTTTCAAACCAAGTTAGGGTAGCAGGATCGCCAAAAGATCCACGGGAGGGATAGGATTATTGCGAGTGATGCTATCAGTAGCATCTGAGAGCTATTCAGAGTGTTTTCAGTCATCTCTTACTTACTTACTTATTATTAGGTAAGTGAGCCAAGCGCTTGATTACCATTTATTTTGGTTATTATATATTTGGTTATTTCTAATAAAAACCAAAATGGTTAATAGATACTAAGTAGATAAATATTTTGTAAGTATAAATATGGAAATACAAGTACTTAAACTGCATTGCGTCCATATCATTATTTCACCCGATCATTGTATTTGATTAACCATACACATTTGCGTTTTGTCTTCTCTTGTAGGTACCTACGTTAAAGTTTATCACATAGTATTTTGAATTAACATGTAATAATGATATGCTAATATATCTTATAACTCAAATACACATAGTGATCAAAACAGACCTTCCAATAACTGAAAAGAGAAATATCACAGTTAGGTATGTTGACTAATTCATTTTTTTTATCATCATTCTATTTAAGCCAGTAATTTAATTAAGCTCGTAAATAAATTATGTACTTATATAAAACACAGATATATCTTTAAAAAAAAATAGCAGAAATATTATTTATCAGTTAAATGGCAATTACGCTGGGAAGTCTCCAAGGATTCGGATCAGCTGTGTCCCAGTTACTGATCATTTAAATACGTACTACTCCAAGTATTTATAGAACATGGACATTGACATTCACAATATCTGTGGAGGCATAATTTTATACAGATTCTGCTTTTATGTTCATAGCGTTTGATTTTGTATTTTTTATTAATTTTATTGACTTTACTACTTAAATTAAAAAAATAATCTTGACGGGAATTAACGCGATCACGTATTTAATAATATTACCAACCTTTGATTCCTGTTAACATGAGTATATTACCTACCGAAACGAAACTTTAAAAGTTAGTTAAGTTCAAAATTCAATTATTTTTAATAGGTAGGTATAAGTACTTTTTGTATAATACAAAACTATTTTTGTAATAGTTATTTTGTGTTTGTAAATTTCAACATAAGGCAGTCTACGGAATATTTTAATAAAAAAATGATTCTTGTGTCAAAATTAAAAAAAAACAAAAGTAATGGTCAGACGGCGGTGTGTGAGGTGTCTCAAGTGATTATTACTATTCTATTGGGATAAATGCTGTGAAAATGTTTAATGTTTAAAGTAACATTTTTACAGCATTTATACCTATTATAAGTATTATATAGGTACTATAGATATTATATTTCGCTTAGGAACTATCATTTTATTGCTATTTGTACCTGAAAAAACAAGCTGTAGAGAGGAAGTGAGGGAGTTGAGATGGTTTGAGAGAAACAGATAGCAAACTGAAATTAAAAATATATGAATATCTCGGTTTTCAAGCTTGGATTTTAAAATTGCTATGAATATTAATGAATATAAAAAACCTAGTAAGAATATCTTATTATCAGACTCTTGTAATTACACATTTCTTTGACTTGGTTTCTTGCCCCATGTAATAATATATCTGTCCATGTCACACGTCTACAGGTTTGGTGGGAAACCGTTGTCTGAACAACAATAGAACTCGCCAATCGCACAATCGGAGCCGCACACAATAGAACGTTTTCCTGTGGCCACGCCTTACCCAGCACAATGGGCACAATAACACGCCCAGTTAGATCCAACTACATTCGTGAATAAAGAAAATTTTCTCCACAAATACAAACGTAACGGAGATTGTATTGACTTTTTAAACGCCCTCGTAGATGTAGCGCACACCCACCTGTGTTTCATTGTGGTGTGCGAAAATGATTTCACAATGCCCGGCTATTCACCGCGACACGCACACTGTGCGGCCGGCGCCACACTCAAAGACGTTCGCCGGGGCGGAGCTTAGAGAGAGATAAAACCTCGCCTAGCCGTCAGCCCACGTGCCCGAGCAGGAGAGAACGCTCTCGTCCGACACGCACACATTGGCCGCTAGAAAAGGATGGGCTGAACGGCTTTGTATAGATTCCGCGGAATGAAAGCTGTTATTCTGCATAGACAATTGATTGTAAATGATGTTCTGAATACAACTGCATCGAATTTCTGTTATAAATTGTAGTTTGTGATGAGTAGATTAGTGTGGTTTGGTCAAAATGTGATGTTCGATTCATATTATGTGCGCTAAGAGCTCCGAAGGACGGCATTGTTCACAGGGCAGTGACATTAGGTCGGTGCGTCCTTGTCGCACGTGGTGCCGGCGCGGGGCGGGGGCGCGGTGCCGCGGGCCGGGGGGCGGTTATTGTAGCGCGCGCGTATTGTCGGCTCGCTTCGATCTGCCAGCATTGTGTATCGGCGCCGCGCGTTCAGAAGACGTGTATCGCGTTTGGAATTCGAATTTCGAATTGCGTTCGATCGCGGAACGTTCGTACGAACTGAGTTGAGCGCGGAGTCTAGTACATTTTAATTTGTGTTGAACTATTGTTTTTGTGTTTTGTTTTTTGCTTGTGTGTTTTATTGTTTTTAAGTTTGTGGCTATAAGAACTGTTAGAACTATGACTGTGAGAAATAATGCCAAAGAAAAGGTGTGATTGGACAACTTGCGGTGTTTTATTAGTTCTGTTTTATTTATTATTGATTATTTATTAGTTTTCGTTGAACTTACATTTCTCTGATGTCTCAAAAGACAAGAGGAACAATGGTAACGCACCTGAAGGTAATTAATTTTTATATCTTTATGTTATTCAATGTGTGAATACGTGTTTTTTTTTACTTTAATTTCATAAAATCAGGGTCAACACGTGGAGACAAGAGTATAATAGATTTTTAAAGCTTCGTTAATAATTTACATTTAGATATTTTACTTATTTCAAGAATATTTATTCAGTAGGATTGAAATAAAAAATTGCCATCGATTCTAGGGGTCTTATTAGATGGCAGTCTCATCGCAGTAATAAGTATAGGAAGCAGTTACATCATATTTAGTAGGTAACTAACTACCAGTTACAAGCAACACAGTGGTCTAACTGTCAAATGTGGGACAAAAAATGGCTATTAAATTCTGGTATAAATCTATCCTATATGAATATAAAACCTTGTTGCAACTTATATTTCGGAATACCTACTTTTTAACACTGTTGTAGGATTAGTATACAAACTAGTTTTAATTTTTTTTGACATGACTTTTTGACATATCATTATGCAATCGCGTTTTTTATTTATTAAATTTGCCCATAGTATCTACTTCTACAAGTTAAAACAATCGTTTTTTTTAATCTAAAAAAAGATCTATTTTAATTTACCTACTTTAATTTTAATCTTTATATCTATGTATAAACTTACACTCAAATCTAAGTAGAGATCTTTGATACAAAAACCTGACTATTTAACATATCTATCTCTAAACTAAAAACAGAATGATGCAAATGAGGTCAGTGATTCTCGAGTTACATTTTTTAAGCAGACAGGCTGAGGTATATACGTTACATTTTATTGTATATACCTAAAGATTCTAATAAATATAATATATCCTTTAAGATAACACTTAAAATAAGTTGTTTAAGATATCGGTTTTATTATTGAACTAGCTACACCTCGCGGTTTCACCCGCGTAAGTCCCGATGCCGTGGGAACACCGGGATAAAAAGTAGCCTATGTGTTAATCCAGGTATGTAGCTATCTACATAGCAAGTTTCATTGCAATCAGTTTAATAGTTTTTGCGTGAAATAGCAACAAACATTCATACATTCATACATCCTCACAAACTTTCACGTTTATAATGTTAGTAGGATATAAAATTTAAACAGATTAAATAGGCGAAGTAAGGTACAGCATATTTCAGCTTGAACTGGAGACTTGGGTTTTGAATACACTTTCAGTGTGTCGTATTGGTGTTTGTAAATAGGATCGCCAGAGTAATATGGGTAGGACATAGCTGGTAAAACGGAAGTGACATTACTGATAATACAAGTGTTTTGTCGTGTCTCGTGCTTATTTGACATCTAAGATGTAAAAAATAAGGAGTTTGTGCGTCTTAATAGATATAATATAAATGAAGAATATCTACAAATTTTATTAACATTTTATGAGTCATCTAAACGTTGAATTCAAAATATATTTTAATAAACTTATTATGGATTAGAATATTATGTGGTCAATATATTTAGGTACACTAAGAGTATAATTCAGATACCCATTCATCATTAAGATATCTAATGAAATAAAGGATGAAGAACACTAAGAAGAATTTTAATTGCTTCATAAATATACTGTATATTTATGAAGCGATTAAAATCCTTCTTAATATTTTTTTTTATTACAATTTAAAAGATTTTTTCAATGATTGCTGATGTTAGGTAAATAAATTAAATTTTAAAAATTTTGTAATTTGAATTAAAAAAAGCGAATTTAACTTGAAAATGTAATAATTCTAGAATTTACAATTGACAATTGAATAACTATGATGCAATAAGTGATTGAGCATTGAATTCAGAGTTCAATTCTGAGCCAGCTTATGCAACCAATGCAACCTGGTCGAAACGTCAGTCAATTCAGAGGTATGTAATACCTAATTCATGATCGCGTTAATTCCCATATATATATTTATATATATATTATAGTCATATCATGGAACGCGAAAGTTTAAAAGTTGGTACATAAAGAGTGTCTCCAATGTCCGTGTGACATATTTTTATTACGAATACAAGTTCTAGTTTTAGTAATGATTGGGGTAACAGATGTTCATATACCTATAATAAGATTAATAATTAATCTTGTCATATATTAATTAACACCTGCTACGTATATTTAACCAAGCGACAGGCACCGAATAAGGGACAAATTTCCCACTGTGCACACAATGGGCTTTTTCATGGACAATCGTTAATTGGAATCTCTTAACGTAAGAAGCGGTAACAATTGTAAAATTTTACTGCTGCAGCATTGTTGGTTGAAGTAAATTGACGTCCAAATTACCGCAATTAAATTTAAAAATTAAGTAGGCGGTAAATTGTCGTGAATTGATCTGTTGTTTGTCGACATCGTGCTGCGTTTGGGAACCCTGTTTATTTCGTTCTTAAATTTCATTTAATGATCCCCAGTTTTTAAAGTAATAAAAACGTGTCAATTTGTTAACGACACTTTAGCTTTTGGGAATTACGATAGGTTGCGCGAGTATACGATACTATTTGATTGGTACTTTTTTGTCTTCTTAATGAGGCAAGGATTTATTTTAATCTTGCTTTTAGAAGCTGGTTTTGTTTGCTGTTACTTTATAGTACAACTAGCAGCGCCCCGCGGTTTCACCCGCGTAAGTCCCGATCCCATAGGGATATCGGGATAAAAAGTAGCCTATACGTTAATGCAGGTCTCCAGCTATCTACATACCAAGTTTCATTGCAATCGGTTCAGTGGTTTTTGCGTGAAAGAGTAACAAACATCCATCTATCCATCCAAATGGGATTGCTATAGAGATTAAAAATTTTGTCTGAATTTGAACCTTACATCAGATAAACCGACGAAGTAAGTGACGACAATACATTTTTTTTTTCAATTTAAATAGACAACTCCCGCATTAGGAATGACTTCTGTGTCGCGGGGGACTTTACAAACATACAAACAATGGACACAAAGAACTCCCAGACTTTGGTGGAAATCGAACCTACGACCTGTGGCGCAGCAGTCATGGTCACTAACCACTAGGCCAACTATATATTTTTGCACATAAATGATAGCGAACCTTACAAACATATTTGAAATAGTTATACATATTGTCAAACGAAACGATTCGTTTTGCTTACGGACGGTAAAATTTCGTGAAATTTTCAATGAAAATTTTACCGTCCGTAAGCAAAACGAATCGTTTCTTGTTTATCGGAACGCGGCATTAAACTACGTACCTATCAACGACGATTGACACACGATACCTACATCCTCTTTCCAGAATGATCTGAGAGGATTTGAGGATGAGGATCTGGACCTGAATTGCTTTGGCTTACCTAGCCTTTAAGTGGACTTTGGACTCCGGTTTTCCAGTAGTGGTAACCATATCAGATGACGTCGATTTTCAGATGATACTACCTCCCAGACACCTAAACTGCATTAATGGACACTACAGGCAATTAATGCGTGTGGCTATGTTAGGGCCTGATACCTATGATTTAGTTTCAATTAAAAATAAACTATAGGTTACATACCTAAATAGTTTTCCATGATGAATAATGCGTGCTGGAATGCAAGGAACAAGGATTAATATGTCAGCTCAACTCCCCGTCTTAGGCATTGGAATAATCTATACCTACATCTATACAAATAAATAAAATTGGAATGTCTGTTTGTAATATTAAAATAACCGCTTTTTACTAAGTGCATTTGAATGTATACACGGTACATATACCAAAACAATATTTTTTACAATTTTTGTCTGTCTGTCTGTCTGTCTGTCTGTTTCGGCTAATCTCCGGAACGGGTGGACTGATTTCCACGGGACTTTCACTGGCAGGTAGCGGGTGTTATAAGGAGTAACTTAGGCTACTTTTATTTCGGAAAAAGAATTAGGGTTCCGCGCAAAATATAAAAATATGTACATGCGAGCGAAGCCGCGTGGGAACTGCTAGTCTCGAATAAAGATTCTATACAATATCTACCTATCTCATTTCAGAAACTGATATTTTCTAGTACGATGAACTATAAAGTATCTATCAGTTGAAATTAAAAAAAAACTGGGTACGTCATCGTTGACTGGCAAAAGTACCCAGAATGTGATTACACTTGCCGTTCAACGCAGTTTCATCTGCGTTTATGGTCACTACTCCGCCTCTGAGGGTCGTAGCGTAATGTCACATAGCCTATAACCTTCTTCAATAAATAGTTTATCTAATACTAAAAGATATATTTAAATCTGACTGATAGTTCCAGAGATAACAACATAAACATACAAACAATCAACGAAAATTATCGTCAGCTTAATTATATTAATATAGATTTGCCTTGGCAACTATGAAGTAAATCTATAAAATATGAAATTTACATTTTCTACCTTAAATATGTATACCTTAGCATAATAATGAGTACTTACCCAAGTACAATTAAAAACGAGTTCCAAAAGATCCAAAAGTGTGGAAATGACTTAGCATTCATTGCTTACTGCTACGCCAAAATTAAGGATTAAGGATGAAATATGGTGGTTGATTGGGTTAATTTTATAATTTTCTGAAAAACGATGGTAAAAACACTGCATGAAGAAAAACATTGTTAGATACATTATTTCTACATAACTTAGGTATATAATACTAGCAGCACCCCGCGGTTTCACCCGCGTAAGTCCCGATGGAATATCGGGATAAAAAGTAGCCTATGCGTTAATCCAGATCTTCAGCTATCTATATACCAAGTTTCATCGCAATCGGTTCAGTGGTTTTTGCGTGAAAGAGTAACAAACATCCATCCATCCATCCATTCAAACTTTTGCATTTATAATATTAGATGGATTAACCCAAGCTTACCATTTCCGTTACACAACGAAACCCTGTCTACCCCACTAGTATTTTGTGTATAAGGTATGCGATTATTATATGACATGTTTAATTTATTCATATGTTGTATTTATGTATCTTGTATGTATCTATGATAAATTATTTTTAACCTATTTCATCTTAATGCACTGCCCCACTACTCCCTATGATGTATTCTCTCCATCCCATGGTCACCTGGAAGAAATTGCCTTGTGCGAAAAGTCCGCCAATTGTACAAGTCTGTCTTTTGTTGAAAGTTTTTTTTTGGATTTAATACATGTTGTACAGTAAAGAGTATTATTGCATACCTATTGACTACACGGATGGCGCAATGGTTTAAGTGGTTACTTCACCACTACGCCACGCCGAGTGTTGTGAGTTCAAATCCCACACGGGACAAAAAATTGTGTGAGCCACAAATAGTTGTCCCGAGTCTGGGTGTTCTTTGTGTCCGTAGTTTGAGTGTTTGTGAAGCTCCCCGCGACACAGGAATATTCCTAAAGCGGAAGAAGTTTAAAAAAAATATTTCTATTATATTCAAATAACACTTTAATATGTGATACTTACGCATAAAGCAAGCATGTTTATTTAGTGTCCAGTTTTAAGCAATTTTTTTTTTGTTTGAAGACGGTTTTTAAATCTTTTATTCTATCACTAAACTGACATACCTGCACAATGTGTATTATTTTTTGTGAATAATGACCCCTAGGAATTTCCTGAGTTGCATCTGTCTGCACAGTGTTTGTATAGGAAACTTATTCAGTTGTCGAAAGCAGGGCGTATCACCGCTGCGACGACAGTCATCAATTAGCGCCTCCGTTTTATGAGATACACTTACACAAATAGACGTACTTGCTAATATTGTAAATTGTTAACTGTATGTTTTTTGGTTGTTGTATGACGTCAAATTCATAAAAAAACTTAGTCGTTTATAAGTACTCAGCGTTTAAGCACGTAATATTAAGTTGATAGTTTTCCAAAATATGTTTTTATTACAGATCTGTAAAAAAAAAAAAAGTATCAGATTATAATATGTGACGTTGACAGAATATTTTGTTCTAGATTTTGACACATTATGAATTTTACAAGGAAATTGGAGATGTTAGCTTGTTAATGTTTGTTGAGTGGCGAACACATTAATGTTTGATGCCTATCATCAGCACCTCATAAATAAGAACATGAATTATGAACACGTAAGTAAATAATTTTAAGATTTTTCATATTCTGCTTAAGAATTTCACACGACGTTGACTACTTTCATTTCGTTGAAAATAGGTTGAAGTTCTTTAAACTTGATAACCTTAATCTATTCATTGACAGCCAATGCAAAACTATGGCTTCCATTTTAATTATATGTAAAATAGAATGGAATAAAACTTTATTGTACACCAGTAAATATTGCTAAAACTAAGTAAAAGGACAAAAGTCAGTACATAATAAAAATAAGTTAACAGTAGTTGGTAAACCTTTTACTTCTGACCGGAAAGTTCCTATAAAACATTTAACTCTACAATTACAAGTTCACAACATACCAAATGTGGTAGTGAAACCAAACAAGACATTAATAAATCTAAAACCATTTCCAGAAACTAGGATAACTACATCCAATTGTTTTTAATAAATATTATTTTTGTTATTAACCAACAGGAAACGGGCACGCGTATTTATATTAAAACACCGCGCAATGAAAACAGTCGTAAATCCAATCGAATATAAACCTATGCTTGCCCCGGATGTGAAGTATATTAAAAATGTAACTATTTAACCGAAGACTAAATAGGTAACGTCCAAATATCATAAAAATAAAGATGCGGTCGATTTTAATAACCGATTTATTAGTTTTTAATAAAATATAGGATGTGGTTTTGTCTTTAGTTGAAGATTTAACTTAAACATTGTGGTTACTGCCTTTAATGTTTACAGCTTACACACTGTTAAAAAGAAGTTGTATCAGTGATGTGTTTTTGAGTATTGATCTTAGTTTCTTTTTCGTAAACATTTTGGCAAATGTTTTGGTTCCAAATTTAAGTGCGCAACTCACAGTGCACTCTTGCGCCATAAAAATGTTGACTTATTTGTTTTATTTCATCGAGATACTATTATCTATCATATTGCTCTGAAAGTCCAAATATGACAAAACAACAAAAACGTAGGTGAAAGTTAATTTGACGTAGGTAAAAAATGCTTTTACAATACCTACCATACAGTTGAAATAAAAACAATTGTAGACACTGAATTATAACATTATTCTCTAAAAAGGGTATCAATTGACATTGACATCATTGACACGGAGTAGGTACCTAACTACAATCCTAAGAAAACACATGAAAGTATTAAAGGTATCTTCAACTTTCTTTATCTATAACAAGACTAACAGTGGATATTTAGGATTACGATGCCTTGGGAACCCTTTCGCAATATTTTAAACCGCAATAGTATAATTGTTCTGTGTGGTATCGCAGTTTGTTGTAAAATCGTTATTAAAACTATAGTATGTTTAAGTGTTTTAAACATTGCTGTTGATTTTTTTATTATCAAACCTGTACTAATATAATAAAACTGAAGAGTTTTTTTGTTTGATTGTTAGTTTAAATGCGCTAATCTCTGAAACTACGAGTGGGTCTCAAAAAATTATATTTGTATATGATAGTCAGATTCTTGAGGAATAGTATAGGCTATGTAACATCACGCTACGACCTTTAGGGGTGGAGTAGTGACCATAAACGCGGGTGAAAATGCGGACGGCTAATAGTGAATTAATAATACCTAATTGTTATCTAGGACATATTACACATCTCTATAAAGACCCTAAGACTAAACAAAGCTTGAAGGTACTATGGGATCTAGGACCCGAATAAATACATACCTACATATTATAATCTACTAGCTGACCCTGAAAATTTACATTTGCGCAAATGTAAATTTTTCCCTTTTTTGCAACATTTTTCATTGATGCTCCGCTCCTATTGGTTGTAGCGTGATGTTTATAGCCTTATAGCCTTCCTCGATAAATGTGGTATCCAACACTAAATGAATGATTGAATTCGAACCAGTAGTTCCTGAGATTAGCGCGTTCAACCAAACAAACAAACTCTTCAGCTTTATAATATTAGTATTATTATAATTTATGAATTCGTAATATGTAGAAGCCCCTGTGAAGCATTTCACCACTTTACCCTAGCCTAACGTGGAAAATATGCGAACTGGACCAAAAAACTACACGGTGGTTCATCACGGGGTTTTTTTGCCAGTCATCTGCTTCATGTGTTACACCCTGAACTTAGCATATGCATAAAGGAAATCCCAGAGCTTACCAAACATTGAATAACTAATCTCTAAGGAAAGGCCGTCAAGAATTGTATTGCCTTGTACATTACTAGGTGTTAGCAGAATACCAGCGCTACTTCCCCGAGGCAGCATTACGCTGAGCTAACGACCATTTTTGGAGGAGATCAAAATAAATTTCTTTCTTTCTTTCTATTATTTGAACTCGTCGCTGCTAGTGACAATTTCAAAATATCATGAAGTATAACTACGTATATCTAGTTCTTTAAAAAATCTCAACGATTTTCATAAAAGGAAGCCGCTGTAACCCTATTATTAAGATTCTTATCCGTCACACCCATCCGATTTACAAGACAAATGCTACCGAGTACCCGACCAAATTAAATAGGTAGGTCACGTCCTCTTGTCATCATTGTGACATTCAGTTGACTCAACTTGCCAGTATTATCGCCACCCTATATTTGAATTCTTTTTTTATTAATTCTCGCCACGTCGCCCATCTCGTCTTTGTTCGTCCCATTGTGAATACCGTGTGTAATAGAAATAGGAATAATGTGTGCTTGCTGAATAGCATTTTTGTATTTTGTCCTGAGATTACAAGAGAAGTCTCGCTTCGCAAGAATATGGCAGTCGTAAAGCTGGGTTTATGGTAAACTGAAAATTGCTTTGACGGTCTAGAACACCTTTATATTTTTCTTTTAAACCGTTTTTCAAAAGTAACCTGGTTTCTGAAGTAATTATTAACCTATCTGTAACCTAGTATACAAGTATCTGTAGTAGTAGCTGATCACCCCCCACCCCCGGGTTTTATTATGCATACTTACCTTACCTTACCTTACCCTACTTAATTCTATTTAGCCCCCCCCCCCACTCATCCTCTTGGTATCTCTAAGCACATAACGTACGGCTCGATATCGGTTATGCCCTTCCTCTTTTACCCCACTTATAAAATAATTCAATACACCTAGACAGTTTAAACGAATCAACAAAAGTACGATTACCTTAAAAATCATGATATTTCCGTCCTCACATAATTTACGATTTCAAAATATTTTGAAAGCCACTAATAAATATTTCTCTCATGACTACAAGCGCATTAACACCTACTTAAACAAATTTTATACTAAATAAACTTCGTTGAGGGTTTAACAATAGAGCGCGCCCTTTGGACTCCATCCCTTGATATAATTCGTCGATTTCTGTAGACAACGCCTTCCGTTTCTTTCATTGAATCTTCCAAAAGGACAAAGACGAAGTAGGTTGTAAGTTATAAAAATATGGCGGTTTTGAAATATCATCACATAATTTACTGTAGGTATATATAATAAGTTTACTGCGACCTAAATATACATTAAAGTTGCAGACCATCTAATGCCTTACATCGAGAATAGCGTCAGCACTCTTTAACAGACTGTTATGATACCGAAGGTAATTCGATCTCCATCAACCAAGATCAGGCAGGACAATTCTTTAGGCTCATTTTCTGCTAAATAATTCCTGAGGATGCTTCATGTAGAGGAAAAACACGTATCGAACTATCACTTCGTGGTATCGTAAAATTGCGCATCTTTAAGTGTACCTGCCACATCTAGTAAACTATTAAGCAGTACTATTTTTAATGTAAGGATGGTTTTAATTCTACAAATATCACTAATACAAATATTACGTACCATAAAAAACTAATAACTATTGTTTATTTTCGCATGTTTAAACTGTATAGGTAATGACATCCATAGTCCACCAAAAATTTAAATAAAAAAAACTTTTATCTGCAACCCGCTAATGGACGTTTGCTTGCACCATCATCGTACGACCAAAAGAATTCCCCAGCAGTACTTCATTTTAGGTGTCCCTATTATTTATGCGGAACCCTTCTATTTGTTAGCACGTGTTTTATTGTTCAATCATTGCACAATTATTGTAGGGCGAACACGGAATGTTAAGGAAGTGCCCACTATTGTTTGCATAAAAAACTAGAGTGGGTAAATTAGAATTTATTACGATTAAAAGTGTCAAAAGCTTATCTAAAATCTTTGACATAAAATTATAAACTGGAAAGTCAAATATCAGTTATTGTGGTATTAATCTAATGTTGTTTTGTAAATATAGCTTTTTGTGTACGTTAAGGTCTAAAGGAATTTTCCGAAAAGAGCTTTGAAATAAATCACGGAAACAAATGAAACATAGAATTACAGTCTCAATGTTACAAAGGTGAGCTTATTATCAATTTTATTGGGCAATGTTCCAATATCGAGCTGTGACTAAGTATTAGAGAATTTTCCAACACAAAAATCTAATATTTTATTCATTCCTACTTTTATAAGAGATTTTGTGAATTTCTGAGAGTTTAATGTAATATCTTCTATGTACGGTTTCGTCTAAGTACATATACATTTTTTTAATGATCTGTTTACTACAATTACATACTAAACTATGACAACAGTAAATTACTAATAAACCGTAATGATTTACTTATAAGACAATGTTGAAACAGTTATTTCATTATAGGAAGTCAAAACTTTTGATTATAGGTCCCTCAATTTCCGAAACCAATTCAGTTTCAACAAAATAAGTCATGCTACTTCCATTATCAGTTTATTTTCTTGCTTTCGAACCAAATTCGGTGTTAATACAATAAATATTACTATTGTCATTATTTGTATATTATCATAATAACAATTCAACTGGAGGTCATCACTGCCTACCATATAATTTTCATCATTCATCACTTGTAGTATTCTCAAATGCTTTGTACGTCAAATACCCTTTGTGTGTGTTTTCTACGTGCCGTCTCTTCTCATGGCTGGATATAGAAAATAAAGAGTTTCCTGTACAATTGTCGAGGGACATTCGACCCGTTCAGAGGAAATGCTTCCACCTTTAGAAGACACACGTGTTGAGAAAGGGCTTAGTGTTTTATTGTTCGGTGATATTTGGAGTAAGTCAAGTTCAATTTTATTTAAAATGACATTGTGTAATAAATTTACCAAAATATCCTCCTTTAATGTATATTTATATTTGTGGACTAAAAACTTTAGTTACAAAGTTTTTCATCGTTGGTGAAACTTCCAGCACACCTAGTCTGATTATAAGTGAATTAATATCCTCAAATCTCATTATCTTCTCTATTTTTTTTTTACAGTGGCATTGGTTGACAATCGAGATTGATGCCCACTATAACATGGCCATAGCACCACTCTTACTCTTACAAAAAATGATTTGGCTGAAATAAAATTCACAAAAAATTGTGCTCAACCTCTCAGCATCTCTATCTTGGTCTTTTAATAATACTTTATTTCCTTGATATAATATTTCAATGTTTCAAAACCAATATACATCTTTAACAATACTCCTAGCAACATTCTTGCTCCACTCATGTATGAAAACTATACGATGAGTCATGAGACGAATATTGACAGGGTATAAAATAGATGTCCATCTGGCTGTAACTGTAATGTCGATGCAGACCGGTCTGCTCCCTATAAATGCTGCTTTTGCAGCATATACCACCCAAGTGAGGTAATTGATGTAAAAGTTTATGTTCGATACAGAGGACACAGACAATTATATTAACATGAATTCCTTCGATAAATATAAATCTTGATCTTGAAGGTGTTATAGGTGAAAGGTATGGTTATATTTTAGGATCGTATAGTAAACCCCATCAAAGTAAAACTCGGAAAATGTTTGGGAAATTTCTGATAATATGAACTTGATTTATCGATTAATCGAATATTTCGTAAGAGACTGAGAAGATTAATACTCAATACGCTTATTGCACACCGTACTGTTATAATTCAGATATTACAGTTTTCTATGGACCCTGTATAGAAATTTCGTTCAAATAGTAATTTTTATATACAACTATTTATCTTATTACTATTGACTAGATTCGGTCGAAACGGTCTTTAAAAATGTTCACCTACACAAGAAAAATCATTTAAAAATCCCTCCTAAACTATGATTACACCTTTCTGAACCACCTTGAATAAGGGTACATCTTAAAACTTGTCATTAGTAAGGGAAAATCTTAAATAAATTCTTTCAAAGTTTTCAGTAATATCTAATGATTCGTGAAAATTGACGATAACAATGGAAAAACGTAATCTTTTGATTTCCACACATTGTACATTTAACGGCCAAGTACAATAAAATCTCTTTCAATAGCTTCCACATAAATCTTCCATATGTGTATTTCCCTATATACATAAAAAGTCTCTTCAAAAATTTCTCCAAATAAGTAAGATTTATGTGACTTCCTTAAAATATACCTAAATTGACGTCTGAAAGTAAACATGTTGCTACGCCTACATCTGTTTGTTTGTAAAAGAAAAAAATAGCTGACAAAACCAAAATCGATTGACATATTAGTGCTGTAATGTATTGAGATTGATTTAGAATCGAATGATAATATCGTTCTCAGAAAATATGCCAAAAATGAGCTTCATGGTATGTCTGTACAAAATGTACTTTAATTCAAAATAATGCCTGAGATTGTACATAAAATTGTGTATAATATATTAGGTGTTAATGGCATTAAATCATATGCGTGGTACTTCTAAATATAGTTAAGACAAATAATGAAACTTGCTCTATATGTTGATAATATACAATATAGATCAGGCAAGTAGTTCTCTCAATACTTATTTATGAAAATTATATTTGGGACTAATTATATAGATACAGGCCTGTTGCTCCAGTAGTTAGTGATCCTGTTGACCTTATAGGTCGTGGGATCAATTCTCATCCAGGACAAATAATTGTGCGATGATGAGCACGATCATTTGTTCTGTGCCTGGTTGTAATTTATTTATAATATGTACATACTTAGTAATAAAATGTTTATTACTGGCAACGTATTTAATCAGAAGAATATTGGACGAGTTAGAAATGCGTTAATAAGTAAATAATCTCTTTATAAGTCATTAGTCTCTTTCTAATATGAAAGATCGAGGATAGTGCAAGTTTATATAGACACTGCCAAAACATGTGTAGTCACAAGTATTATGTTAATTTTCTATGTTGCCTAGCAGCTCTGTGATTTTCTTTTCCATTTTAGAATAATATTAATTTATGTTACATTGTCCTCACATTAAATTGCGCTTATAAGCAATGTAACAAATAACTTTGTAAAGTGGACGAGTGGAGTTTCTTGCCTGTTCTTCTCCATAGGATCTACGTTTGAATCAGGCAACTAGCTTCACGACCGACTTATACTGACTGACTTCTCCTGACAATTCAAAAACACCTGCAATGGGTTTACTTGAAATAAATAATTTTGAATTTGAATTTGAATGGCGTATAAAACAACTATATAACTGGAAATCAGCATTCTAAAAACGAATTCAACCTTAAAATTTTTGCGACATGGATCAAAAACACGACAAGACATATCTGCTTATCGTCTGGATTACAACAGCCATGAAACTTATTTATGAAAGGTTACCGATATCAAAGCGTTTATTGTTATGAAGTACAGTCCTGCATCCTGTGGATATTTAGTTCGATGCACGATCGTAAAATTCTTTACTATCTTTATGAACGTAATAGTTCTAATTTTATGGTCAAAAATGTTATAATAATAATCTAACGCGTTTGTTCGGGACTTCCGTCGATAGACCGGTATTCAGAACAGATTTTTTTTTTATCACTGTATTTTTGGGATGCAAAAAGTTTTAGGTAGAGCGTTGTGGAATGCCACAAGTTACATAAATCGTGTGATAGTATAGTTACGTAAATACTTGTTTCTTTGACGTATGAAATCTCCCACTGGTCGTCACCTCACGATAGCTAAAGGCAAGGTGGTATGTTGGGCTTGAACCAACTATAACCACACAGTTTTCTGTCGCGGAATTTTATTGTGGTGTAACCTAAAAAAAACAACTTTGTGAACTCTGTCAGACGTGCTACCTGCTAATAATAGACGTATAACTATACAACATACATACTGTACAATATACAATTACTTAATTACATGGGAATATTTGTTGGTATTTAAAGAAAGTCATCAATATTTGATGATTTTTTTACCCGACTGTGCCATAAGAAGGGTTAAGTTTTTCGAGTGTATGTATGTATGTATATCTATTTCTTTAGCACACTCTACAGCGCCAACGGCTTGTTGTATTTTAGATTGAGGCGCCGTTAGATTCGTCTCAATTCTGAGAGTGATACTGGGTATACTTATCAAAATTATGAAAATTATTATTTTTAGTTCATTTATTAAGTAAGTTTGAAAATTTTAAGTTTAAAACTTTTCACGCAGTTGAGGTTTTGGTTTTTTTTTCAATAATCCAATAATGAGAGTTGCGTGCAGAATACGTTCATGAAATCATTCTACGTATGATGACTTAATTTTCACATATTATATAATTATATTAAAGACAAGCATCCATCGGTGCATTTCCTTAATATCTCACAGTATATTACTAAATCGTCCAATTTCCTTACCATTATGTCACTCCACAGATTTTTGTCCCTTTTACGCTCTTAATGACAGATTTTATGCTCTTGGACTCTCTGGGGTTTACACTCAGTAATACCATTGTTTTCAATGTTTGTGTGTATTTATTTAACGATCATTATTGAGAACAGCAGGGAAGGAGATATTGGGGATTCAATGTAGGTATTAACAGATAAATGAAGACTTTAGAATTGAGGGAGATTTCTTTACTTTATTTACACTTGGGAATCCTTGGAGCCCTTATAAAAATAAAAGGAATGGTGATATGGTGTATTAAGGTTTGCCAAATAAAGCTCCAAGGTTTATTTAGCTTTCTTTATTATCTATGTTTAAAATCATTATTAATTTTAACACAAAAGATCATATAGATTAGGTAGTAGTAAACACACTAAAAATAAAACCTAATAGGTACTTAATGATTTGCCTGGTACAGAAATCGAATTCATGTCAGTTATTTTTATGGAACAGGAATAAACAAATCCCCATAATACACAAATGTATTACAAAGATTGTTCTAACTTCAGATGTTAGTAATTTGTAAACTAATATTATATATATTTGAATACACTGACAAAAAGTCTGATCGCATATTTACAGGATTTCCATGAATCAACGCAGTCGCACACGGAAATCGTTGCGCGGGAATATTGATGTAGAATCATTAAAATTAAAGGTTTTTTTATGGCTAAACGAGCAGTCGGGTCATCTGATAGTAAGTGACCTCCGCGCCGCCGCCCATGGGCATCTGCAACTCAAGAGTCACGAGATGTCAGCCTTTACGGTGGGAATAGGAGAAGGGCAGGAGTATCTGGCAATAAAATCTCAAATCTTTGGAAAAAGTTCTTTAGAATATTGCAGTACTTTAACAAAACGAGCACTTTAATACTTTCACAATACAATAAAACGTTAATAAATAACAAAAAAAATGCTTCCTGAAGATTTGCCGCTAAACCTAAATCTACTCGTATACTATAAACATACGGACACACACAGTAAAACAACTGATTCAAGCTTTAATTAAATAAAATATGAATGGTGTCTATAAATATCGTGGAAGACAAGGCATCAGGCATAGTGGCATTGTACTGACTGAACACAAACGGAACACGTGTAATGCATTACCACATCTGGACCGATCGCCCATAGAGAAAAAAATCGTATCCAATTTCTGCTCGAATCCTGCTTTTACTATTTTTTATTACACCCATATGGGCTTTTGCGATTTCATTGATTAGTTTATTCAATTTTTTTTAAATACTTATAAGAATATTAGCAGTGATGTAAAAGATTCTGTTCAATTTTCATTTAAGTCATGTATTTTTATGAAAGCAAAACGTATTAAAGTTTCTTTTTAAACAACGTTAATAATATTACTGAAGAATACGCGTAGCAAATATTTGCATGTATGAAAAATTACTTCTACAATAAGTATATATCATTATAACTTATATTTTTTGTTACAGGTAAATATAACATCAATGCAGTTTCTAAAGGTTTGAAAAACTGTACATAATTAAAACAATATCGAATATCTCTTAATTAATAATTATCATTAGCTAATGATTCTTGTAAGAAACAGACATGGGAATCAAACCTTAAATGCATATTGAATTACTAGTGGCGCCACCAAGCGAGTTACAAAGACATTTTGTCTCAATCAAGTGGCAACAGACGTCTGCCATAGACAATAATATCTTTGTTCAACATAACGCTCATTGTGGCCGAATCAATTACAACATAATGTGTTCATTGTGTAATGTACGCTAACATTGTCTTAATGCAACTCTCTCAGTATAGTTTTTATAGACCTATTTATGGAGCGGTGAATTTATTGACCAGATATATATTGCTACTGAGCAATAGTTATCGTTTTGTTTCGGTCGTTAAATGGTTTCGTGGTGATGGGGATTTTGTGACTATATTAGTGTTATTTGAGATGTATATGAAATATCTTTATATGTGTGTTTGTTTGCGATTTTAATGCAATTTTGCACACTGTGTGCTGTTTGGTCCAACTTGAGAGATAGGACATTTTTTATCTCAATTTATAGTCACAATATTTTTTACTGCAAATTACTTAGCCACAGCAACGCGTGCCCGGGTTGCTCATATCTTTTTACTAATATTATAAAGCTGAAGAGGTTATTTGTTTGGTTGAACGCGCTAATCTCAGGAACTACTGGTTTGAATTGAAAAAATATTTTAGTGTTAGATAGCCCATTTATCGAGGAAGGCTATATACCAACACGCTACAGCCAATGGGAACGGAGCATCTGTGAAAACTGTTGCAAATACGGAGAAAATTTACAAACGTGAATGAAGTGCGCGGGTCAGCTAGTAATCTATATACTTACATATTATTACCGGATGTAAATTTTCTTAAAAATTAAGAAAATTTGGCGAACGCATGAAATGAAATTTTTAATACCTACTTAAAGTTTATGCAGGTATAGGATAAGTGCAGATAGCTAACTTAATGGCTAAGCTAAGTTACTAATTGAAAAAATATGTCAAAATGGCTACATCAAGCTACACGTGTCCAGTATACGTGTTGACCTGTCTTTTTACTTAAGTCTATATGACAATGACAGTTCAAGTTATACTGGTCTAAGATATGAAAAAAAAGTTAATGAATTATGGACGGATTTTCGACCATCAGGCCATCTTTATTTATCCATAATGATTGGTATGAAAGGTCCTAAGTGCATGTTTTGTAAGATTACCTTTTTTTGTGGTCCTTTAAAGATACTTGTAGAATGAAGTTTACGGAGTATAAGGTTTAAGATTTTTATTCTCACTAAGAATATTACAAAATTCACTTACGTGAGAAAAACACTTCACAACTAAATGTAATAATTCTTTAAAAAAAAACCGACTTCAACAAAAAAATACTATTCCATAAAAGACTTATATATGGTTTTCTCATGGATGCCATTGTCAGAACTGGACCAAATTGAAATGGGACCACACGGGAAGCAGCTTTCAAATAAAAATAGAATCATCAAAATCGGTTCACCCAATCGAAGGTTCTGAGGTAACAAACATAAAAAAAAACATACAGTCGAATTGAGAACCTCCTCCTGTTTTGAAGTCAGTTAAAAAGTAAAAAAGAACGTAGGTACAGAAAATAACACACTTTTCTTTAACCATTACCATACAATTATTACAACTAATATACTACAATACACAATAAAGCACAATATATGCTAATGAGGGTAAGAATATAAAATGTTTACACCGGGCCAGCAACGGCTAACGGCCCGTAGTTGTCCTACGGGCCGTTAGACGCAAGCGCAGTCGACAAATATGTTATTACTAGATATGGCATAGATGGACGATCAGATTTATCAACTACAAGCATCTATAGACTACAATGACTATGCTTGCCACCTTAGTCGTATAACAAGTATAAATTAAAATAGCTCCGACTCAAAAATCTCTTAAGGATTACAAAAGGGCTTTTGATCTTCAAACGGCTAAACAGATTCTCTTGAAATATAGCTAAAAATATTCTCGAATAAGTCTCCTTTCAAACAAAAAAAAACTAAATCAAAATCGGTCTATATGTTTAGGATGTGCCACAGACATATACACAAATACACACGTAATACTTATAACAGCGCTCCTTTTTGCACCGGGGCTACTGAATGCCATGCTACTGCATCTTGCTCGACGCTTATACCTACTAGGTGCAAATATTCTTCCGATTTCTACTTTAATTTTTACTAGCAATAAGTAACCTATGCGTTAATTCAGGTCTCCAGCTATCTACATTAAACTATTTATAAATTTGGACTACATTTGCAAAGTAAATCGATAATATGTTTATCGGACGTTTCGATTAAATCCCGATTTACACATCCCATATGAATAAAAGTTACGGAAGTGATAAAACAATAATATTTGCACAAATAAGATAGGTGTTTACAATGTACTAAAATGAGATCGTTAACATATCAAACCAACAACACTTGTCACCGGTGAACAAGCTATCATATTCCACTAAAAACTCTAAAAGGTGAACATCAAAAAGAAAGGTACATTGACACCAGTTTGAAATTAGAATACCGAAATCTCGTAATGGACTTAGGGCATGAGAAACTGAAGAGGCACTCATTATTGTGGAGTAACTTAAAACCGCCACATGTGCCACATATCGGCCAAGATTGCGATGCCACATGTGAAATGAAAAAAAAAAAGACAAAAATCTGTTGTCACTACTCCCTAAGGTACAAACGACGGTACGAACAATGACACTCCGATCCTGTTCTCAAAATCGATTAATTTAAACCCTAACATGAATAAGATAGAATATAAAATCGATAGTTGTATTTCGATATTATGGTCGATTTCTTTGGAACACGGGTTGTTTTGTGATCGTTTTTTTGTTCAACCTTCCGTAACCTTTAGCCTGTGACACGGATTGTAGATTAGGCATATTGTTGACCTTTTTTGCTTCCATCTTACTTGCACGTGTAGTTTTGTTTTTGTCGAAACCCCTCTGAAGAGCTTTTTGTTTTTATAGCGAGTTGTGCAAGATTTGCATGTGTGCTAAATGGCTTTAGCGAGTTTTTGGATATCGTTTATGTCGTGTCCCATGGAACTTTACGAAAAGAAACCATCCGTTTTGGATATAAAATGGCGCATACTTGAGGATTTAAAAATCACTGTGTCATAAAATTTTAAAACATTATAACGGATGAGAGTAGCTTTTGTTTTTTTTTAACTAGTGATCGGGCAACCATGTCGAAATTCTATCGAGATTCATCAAATTCTTAATAACAATAGAGCTTCGTCCAAGATTGGAAAGAAACTGTTTCAACAATTTGTTTATTGATAACACTTATCTCGGAAATAGCTACTAAACAAAAAAAAAGGAACCCTTTTGTCAAACAGAAAAGAAATAGTACTAAATGATTATTCTGTCTCATCTGTCTAGCCTGTTACATGTACAAATAACTAGCTACGCCTCACGGTTTCACCCGTGTAAGTCCCGATGCCGTGTGAATATCGGGATAAAAAATAGCCTATGTGTTAACCCAGGTCTCCAGCTATCTACATACCAAGTTGCATCGCAATCGGTTCAGTAGTTTTTGCGTGAAAGAGCAACAAACATCGATACATTCTCACAAACTTTCACGTTTATAATATTAGTAGAATATTATTTTACTATGTATAATATCATAAATGAATAATACTTTATTTTGTAATCATACTCAGTGAATTTATAATATCACGTGAATTTATAGTATAAACATTAATAAAATAGGAATTTAGTGGCAAAAGTCTGTGACAAACAACAAAAGACAAGATTCTGTAAAACAAGAGATACTTAAATTCATCGAATCTCAAACATATTTTGTTGAGAACGGAAGTTTTAATATTGTCGGCGTTCGCCCAAGCGTAGCCGTTGACAATATTAATGTTTTATTATGAAACAATGAACAGATCTGGATATTTTTATAAAAATGTGTAGCTAACCGCTTAACCGATGCGCAGTCAACAACCAACAGCGGTTACTGAACAAAAACACAGGCACAAATGCTCCTATCGCCAAATAATTATATTAGTATATATTATATACGTTTGATAATATTCAAATATTCATAGGTTTTTTTAATATGATTTAGTGCAAGTTCAAAGCGATATAAGACTTCTTTCCAATAAATTCAAAAGCTCAGGTACTTGTATGTAGTTTTTTTCGGCGCCAAAATATATCTAAACATTCTTGAACATTTTATTTTTAACACCAACGATATAATTACACTCGTTCCTATTTTTTGGCATCTATTTTTATGCCGTTTGCACGTGTATATCAAAATAACCAGAAACATTGTGATTACTATAAATCACGTAATTATAAAAAAAATATATACTATTTGCGACACTCATGATTGTACCAACGCTATTGATGGTTGAAAATAATTATGTTATAATAATGAAAAAAAATATATTTTTGATATTATATTAATAATAGTAGTAGCGTAATGGGTAAGGCGTCTGACTTGCGATCAAGTGGTTGCGGGTTAAAACCCCACCTAGTACTGACGTAAACCCGTTACTAAAACAAGCAATTTAGCTTTTCTGTGTGAACCACGTTGCTAGAAGTCTTCAAAAATATATTATGCAAGCATTGTCAAAATTTAATTTAAATGTTGATATCAATTCACATAGAAAAAAACATACTTTAACGCCATCTACCGAAGACAAGCCGAACTACATAATAACATAATCCTGTATCGCGTAATGAATATTCTTGCACCGTGGGGTCAGGGTCCGCCAGCCATAATCACCTAGCCTGGTCGGAGGATCCTACCTTTGTCTTGAAATAACAATCGAACCTCCACAGAGAAAATGTCGTTAAAACGCGCAAATTAAATCAACATAACACTTGAACACAAAGTATGAATGGTCTCATTAAATAACTTCAATTGGGTGTAAAACGCAGAGATCTTCTAGGAACCATTACCATCCCGAGAGGCCGGTGTCCCGTATAAATCTACCAAGATGTGTTACGAATAAAAATAATAGAATTGTCGTGTCTAATAATATTGTGGCCGTTTCCGTTCGCTCGTTTATTTCGGTTTGTGAGAGCGAATATAACATATTAACGTTCATTCATGAGTGTGCGGTGTTCTGTATTACCATTAGTTGGTTAATGTCCTCTAAAAACTGCCACAAATGGTCCATTACAGCACATTCGAGTGGCGATGTCAATAATGCTTTTGTGTTGTTCTTTTTAATTTGGTTTTTTTTTTTCGTTTTTAAGAAAGATTTCTGGAGATGTTTTTATATGTTATTCAATTATAGTTTTAAGTTTTTAATATTCATAGAAAACTCGCAAATGTTTAAATTATTACATAAGTTAGCTAATCTAAAGTGTTCAATTAATTGTACACTGCAACTCCTCATCTCATTCATAATTTCTCTTTCCATCCAATATCCGATAAGGTCGCCAATTGTACTCAGGCTTTAGTTCGGTAAGAATCTACATATATGTATACAAGTTTGTATTAACCTGTGTGTGCAATATATTAACTGTAAATAACAGTATTTACAGTGATTACGGGTTAAAATAATCCTTATTGGAAATTAAACCACGCGCGTCCTCTTAATATTCTTTGAACGATAGAATCCGTAAGAAATTAGAATCCCACTAAAATAATCGGTAATGCTAATAATTCTTAACGTACCTTGGGCACAATAGATTTGTGTTAAAATTTGAGCCTCACTACAGAAGATTGCAGTTAGACAGCAATAATTTAGTTATTTACTGGTGAATAGGGTCGCCAGAGCTCCAATTTGGGTATACAACATGCAACTGATTCCATTGGTAATACCGTAACCTTTTGCCATAAGAATGAGGTATTATTACCAACTAAGTTATACTTAAATAATATAAACCATAAAAAATCTTTGATTTTCCAGGATCCCTACATTCATAGTCATATTATACATAACGAAATTTCCTGTTTGCTGAACTAACCATGACATGACTGCGGCGATGTCCAAAAGGAGTTTCAAAAGTTTTATCTGTATGTAGATGGATGTCTGTCCCTATGTTCCCTCGTAACTTAACGGCCAAATCGATTTTGATATGTCATTAGATTCATCTTTGTCGATTATCATTGGGTATATTAAAATTTAAAAAAATCAAAATGGCGTATTTTTGGCGCCAAAATTTTCAGTGTCGTCTAGAGAATAAGAAGTTCGACACGGATCTTGATAGATTACTATATCAATTTTTACTTTCGATAAAACATATGAGACCGGTAACGTAACTAACATGTTTGTAACCGAGTTTTTTGTTAATGGCTGATAATTTAGGGTTAGCGTTAATTAGTTTTAGTCTAACTATCGGTCTACTGTTATTAACACTTTATAACAAAAATGTTTCGTAACCCAGACGGGTCTTGAGAATTAACGTGTGTTTTAACCTATTATTTTTTACGTCGGTGAAATTCATTTCGTCAGTGTAATAGATGTTAATTATTGTTATAATAATTGGCGGTTTTTTGTGTGTGATTTTTTTTAGTAGGCACATGTCTTCGTATAACTTTATAAAACTCTTGATTTTGTATATTATTGTTTCCAAGGCAGTAAAGGAGCTTATTGCAAGCCTGAGGGTAAGCGGTTACCAGTGCCTATAAAAACAACAATAAGATTGTCACTCGCGTGTTGATAATCAAACTTCCAATATATGTAAACCTACCTACCTACCTACGAACGAAAAAGCAACGCTTTGCGTCATTTAACCGCGATTTTCTGTAAAGGTTGCAATTTAGGGGATGGGAGTACCTACCTACCTATTTGTGTAAACATTTTCTACCTCATTAAATTTACAAACACTTTTTTTTTTCAAATGCAATGTTGTGAAAAAATTTGGTGTAAATTACAAAAATAGTGATAGATAATCACTACATATTATAAAACAAAGTCCCCCGCCACGTCTGTCTGTCTGTCTGTTCGTGATAAACTCAAATAATACTGAACGGATTTTCATGCGGTTTTCACCAATAGATAGAGCGATTCATGGGGAAGGTTTAGGTATATAATTTGTTAAGATTTTGTGTAAATTGGTTGAAATATGATGACAATTGTTGAAGATGTCTCTGCGAAGCCGGGGTGGGTTGCTAGTATAATAATAGAAAAAGTTAAAAGTAACAAAAATATCGACATCAATTTTAATGTTGTCATAAATAATCACGTATCTAACGAGACACTGCATTTGCATCCTAAGCCTGTAATATTCAAACAAATCTCCGGGATATAGCAAAGAATGCATAGACATTCCAAATCCATCTCGGCTATCAAGGGAGTCTTAATCCATACGAACGATGTGTACTGATAGAACAAAACAAATTCTGAGGGATGACTAATGTTTAGGGATGGTAAGATTCCATTTCGATAATCGAATAAACCTTACTAATATACTAACTTTTAAACTTTCGCGTTCCATGATATAATTATTTATATATACGGGGATAAACGCGATCACGAACTTTCAATTGGGAAGATGGTTTCAAATTACCTACAGCGTGGAATCCAGTGATAAAAAACATGCCACCTCGCTTTTATGCACAGTCAGATGAACTATATTAATATATATTATTAAATCATAAAACTCGGAAATTATTATATTTATAATTTGGCTTTATAATCCATGCCACCAATTTTAAGCTGTAAGTTATAGCTTATAACTCCCATTTATTTAATTCCGGTTAGTAATTACGAATACAACTTAGTAGCTGAACACATTGGACAGAAGTCTAATCGATTCTCGAAGCATCGATTTGAAAGTAGCTATAAATATATCGAGTCACAAATCTAGTCTCGTCACTACAAAGACTGTAACAATAACGGGCTAAGATGATGGATGCTGCCGGTGGCCAACACAAAAGAAAATAAAATGATCTCAGATGTAGACGATAATTCATACAAAAACAATAATAAAGGGGTAATTTTGTCTGAACAACATTGTTCTACGTGATTTATTTAGTCGTTGCTTTGTTCTTTGTTGTATATAATGTGTTAGAAAAATATTTGTGTAAATTAGTTTTATGTATAGAGAAATTCTTTTCGTAATTTACTTTGTTTTATACACAAAAAAATGTAACAGTTTTGTTTTTTCAGAAGCTTTTGATTGCGATCATAACACCTTAATCTTCTGCATACTTTTTTAATACTTAGTTGAGTATTTTTTTTTAATATTAGACACCTAAAGAATTTACTTTCCGGTTATTTTCTACCGGATTATTTAGTAGTTTACATTGCAGCTGGCAACACATTTGGCCTGGCAGAAAGGAATTGTCGATGCCTATCACTGGTTATGTCAAGGGTTTATTCAACTACAGCACATCAGCTGATAAAGTTTACCGCAGTCATTAATATGGTGTTAGTATTGCCAAAATCGGACGGTTTCAACCTGAGTAGTAATCTGATGGGATCCGTCATAAGCCTTGTGAAAACCTCAAACGACATAAAAAGAGTTACTTCCAGACAAACCCAATAAGTAACCCAAAAAACACTCGATGACAATATGTACATTATTATTGTATGAAATATATCTAACTAGCGGCCCGGTACGTGCTTCGCTACGTATAAAGTGAATAATATCGACCAATTTTGTGCAAACTTCACATAAACCATCTACTAAATAGTCCGAACAAAGCCTAAACATTTGGCTTGGATAGCTGAGCCCGTTCTTGAGTTATAAAATTACAACGAAAAGTGGCATTGATATTTATATATATATTGATATATTTAAAAGCGAGGTTGACAGTCACAGTAGAGAAAATATTTTAATAAAATATATTATTTGATTTTAATTAGACGACCATAGATTTGGACTTGCATATTTCTTATCAATAACGGTTTCTCTTATAACTCCTTAGTCAAATATGTTTTTAAAAAAAAAAGTACATTTAGACAATATTTAAAAACAACTATTATCATAATCTATAACTGAATAAATGTTTAATTTAATGTTCTTTAACAAAAAATAACAGCGATCGCATAGATTAGGAGTAAAATAAAGAGGAAAAAGAATGCTACGGATAGTTTATTGTTTATCTTCGATAGAAACATATATATGAACTAATACAAAAATACACCATAATCTGTTGGATTAGAAGAAATTAAACAGTGCAGCATAATAAAAACTTCATCCTTCTAAGAATACAGAGCACTTTCGCCAGTGTTGAAGTAGGACGGACCACTTCTGTTTTATTGTTGGAGCCATATTTTATGACTGGATTGTGTACAGATTTAGATTATAAAGACCTCTTCACGCGTACGCGCGGTATAGCTGCGAAATAGTAGGTAAGTGATCGAGCAGGAATAAATCACAGGAATGAACAGACTACTTTTACTAACTGTCATCTTTTTTCGATATTCTCAATAATTTATTATACATCTTGTCAAAAATGAAATAAAGTAATTTCTTATTTAATTGTCTACCAGCAGGTAGAAAATTAAATAACACTATGAAAGTATACTTCTTGTTAATTTTACATGCGTAACTGCTTGTTAATTGTCATAAAATAGTTGTTAAATGTCTTTTGTTTAGTATTCTGTTAATTGTTATTTTGAACTCATATTTTACTAGCTTTCATGTCAAAATTTAATACTCTTTACTACAACACTATGTAATTGACCTTAATGGGCCATTATTTCGTTTTAGGTCAGTTTATCGTATAAAAAGAATGTAGTGGTTTTGAAACGATTATTTTGGTTCATTATCTCAGCTATGGTATGTTCAATGTTGAATACAGGCCTCTCCTAAAGAACTTCTAAAAGAGATGTTATTTTTGGAAAAATTAATAAATGCTTAATAATAAATAATTATTAATTCAATTTCATGTTTATTTCTGAAACTTATTGATATTTTTCGGATAATATTTCGGTATAGGAAATATTTCGGAGAGTAGTCGCAAGCAAGGTATTAAAAGATCTCTTCTGAAATTAAATATTAATAGTTTATAAATATTAATTTTAACTGTAAATCTTTATAATGTCTATTAATAAGCAAGTATATGGCAAACATCTGGTCACCATTTTCAAGCATCAAGGACATTTATATTTGTCCACTCGACAACAGCTGTTGCGTCGTCGCCGCGATTTGTTGTTTATATGTAGTTGCCTTAACGCTGTGAGATGGCCGTGCGCACTCCAAGCGTGGTGTTCAATCATACGACTGCCTGCTATCTTTGAGATTATAATGAAACTTTTATGACTTCAATTTTCGTTATGAACAAAACTTTGGTCGGACAAAGATCTCTTATAAGTTATTTGTATTTTATATAGTTTGAGCTATAAAATTTTATCTATTGTATTGATGGTTTATTTCTTATAAATGCACGTTAACAAACGTTCTGGTTTAATATTGCAGAAAGTTTTATGTTGATTTATTTTAAAATCTATATAGAAACCGGATGATAGTTTTATTCTTCACCTGCATAGGCAAGTTACAAAATGATAGTTAAAGGAAACCATGTTGTATTATAACATTAATAACTTGTCATCAAAATAAGAATAGATCGCTAGAGAAATTAATTACATTCACAAATAACGGTACTTCATAGAAATATCATAATCAACACAAACAAGTTACCTTATTGGCGTATTTATTGATTCTTTAACAACGCAATTCACCAATACTTTTTGATTTCCAACAATATTTTATTGTTGCTAAACTATAGTAATAAAAACCCAACTAAATGTAATGACGATGTAAGTTTGGTAATTGAAAAAAACATCCAATAAAAATATAATCCGATACAACAATAAGTATTGTGCTACCGGTTGCAATCATTAGAATTGATGACGCCAACGTTACTCAAAACATGGCACAAAAAATAGGAGAGCCAATCAAGAAAGTACAGGAGCTCACAATGCTATGTCTAATAATGAATAAGATGTGTACAATGACGTATTACCGCGTAATAAAGACGGGGAAGTCAGACACAAAGGTAAAGAACGTAATGATTTGGAAGTGAGTGGATATGTAAGCGTGAATGCGAGGAGCGAACCATGAAAATTACATGCAGAGCTCAATCGCAGCCGCGCTTTTGTGTGGCACAATGTGGGCACAATGGACGGTCAAGGACTTTATGAAGGACAAAGGGTTATAAGAATGGAAGAAAACATTGAGATTGGTACTAATTTTGAATTCATATCATGTCCACCAACAGATAAATACCATATTCTTTAAATCATGGTTTTCAAAAAATATAAGTAGAGTAAGTTCGGGTTACATTGGCCTGAAGGTGTAACTTGGCTCAAACCATCAGAACACTGTTATAGTTGAAGATAATAATACGATATTTGATAGATAGCTGTATAATTATATTAGTGAAGTAGTTGCAGAAGGCTTAGGTTCCTAAATGTATGCGTTTTAGAAGCGTTAAAAATCTGATAGCTTGAGCCAAAGTAACCCGAATTTACGGTATTTAGTAATATCAATGGTTAATAGTAAAATATTACAAAAATAAGTCGTTACGAGTAAACTGTAGAAGCAGAAACAAAACCTAACTTCAACTATAATAGAACTGTTACTATAGAGAACATGGGCAGCTTGAATTATGCAAATTCCATACATGTAAAATCTGTTGTGACTCACACGGGGCATTGTACTGACTTAGAAGCATCAAAGTGAGATCAACCTGAATAAAGGCATCCGCGCTGGACCGACGAAGGGGTTGTACAATGTCGGCGAGGTCCGAACAAAAACTGACATCACAATACGTTGGGCCAACAACAGTGGCCGCTCATAAATCAACCTCAAACAAAAGTAACAATAGTATTGAGGGTACCTTATAAGAGATCTTAGCATTGTGCTCATTCTTTGATGTTCACTAATAAAACCTTTGATTAATATCGTATAGACGGAACCAGTTGGTATGCAAATAATGGCGTTCTAAAGGATCCGACGGTAGTTGGATCACACGTGCTGGGGTCTCAACAAAGAGTAATGTTACATCTTCCTCACAATGCTTTTGTTGATCCTCTGTAGAGCTAAGTTCAACTTGCCTGATTTAGTTTTTTGTTAAATTTTTCTAAGTCTTGTTAACGCATTCCATTGCCATCCAGTAAAGTTTTTTTAATAATTAATCGTAGATTATGTTTTTTATGCCTATTGGTAAGATAGATTAAAAAAAAATTCTTGATAAGAAGTGTCAAAAGAGTCAAGTGATTATTGACTATTTGTTTGTTTTTTAGAGGTAGTTTTTATCAAATCTATAATAATGGAAGTATACAAAAAACCTTGAACACTTCGAGACTAAACAGTACAAATAAACAAATGAATATGAAAGAATATTTTAAGTTTAGTCGTCTATTAAGATATTTAAAAATAGCATTTCGACCAATGACCTGTCGATAGTTATATTTTTTACAATTCCGATGTTTTATTGTTTCCCATTTTGTCTCGTTTATCAGTTAAATTGTGTATAATTTGGGTTAGTAGATATCAGTGTTATCATTGTTATTATTTTGTCACTACGAAGAAACTAATACATTGTCACCTCCAAAATGGGGCAATCGAATTCCTGTGATCGATGGACAGTTTTCAAGCATTACATAATTTTCTGCAGTTACTGTAATATTATTATTTCTTTAATTTTTATGTGTGTGTTATTATATTAAGTTAATACTAGTAAGTAAATTGTTTTAAACTTTAATCTTAGTGAGTTAAGTTTACTATGTAACAGTGACTTTGTTAATTGTTTAAACAATATATTTCAGGTATGTTTTTTATGAATAAAGATACAAATGCTTTGATTTGCATTGTTGTTTATTATGTATTACTCTCAATTATCTTTGGTTTCATATATTTCAATTTTATTTGTAGTGTCTTACTTTATACATACATAAAATTTTGTTTCATACTCAAATTCGCTTAGGTGTCTCCGAGTACCTACTAGACCTTCTTTTGGGAAAGGTAGATTACCCGTGACTCTAAAACTGACCATACCACAATACTTAATAACACAAGGGTTTCCACTTCTAGTGATCCCACTCACTTGAAAACGGGCCAACCATCCTCTTCTTTACGTACCACTCATATCTATTGCTATGAACATCAGTCAGAGTCCTTCCTGGCTCTGAAGGCCATGGAAGGCGATACCAATTATTTATAGTAATTTAATATATCAGACTCAGTTCAAATCATTATAATGTCACGGGCTTTCTGTTCAGGTAATATTTAAATTGTTAGGATAAGTAGTGTAACATATTGATTGACAACCCTAGCTTTCGACCAAACGTACGCGACGCAAAGCAAAATAAGCTTTAAGGCGTAGTGGTTAGACACATAATGGAATGCCCATTGTAACGATAGGCAAATGCTTATTTGAACAAGCATTGTATATCGTGTATGATTCAGAGCAAGCAATGATACATACATCTAATTTTAAATTTTAATATCTATAGGTACATTCTTTATCCAACCATTTTACGATTATATTACCTACAGAAGAATATTATTTTTAAAAACTAATGTACTCGTATGTATGTATACGTAATACCAGACGTATTTTTTTATTGAAAACTAAACATATGCAGACACAAAAGTCAAATATAACAAGATTTTTTTGTTATTCTTAATAACAGAGATCAGTCTACAGTTTTTACTAATGTAATGAGTAACTGGATTTATTAGAAATCCAATAAATTTTATGATGAAACTCTAAACATGTTGCAAATATTTAAACATCTTGTGGATTTCAGTAAAGCTTTTTAAGAGTAGGAGTAGCTTTATATAAAAACTAGAAGCGCCCCGCGGTTTCACCCGCGTAAGTCTCGATCCCGTGGGAATAGCTATCTACATATCAAGTTTCATCGCAATCGGTTCAGTGGTTTTTGCGTGAAAGAGTAACAAACATCCATCCATCCATCCATCCATCCATCCATCCATCCATCCATCCATCCATCCATCCAAACTTTCACATATATAATATTAGTGGGATTGCAAATAAACCATAGACTGACCCACGTTTGTATTTTTTTTTATAGACAAAGTAAGTAAAATTACCTTTGGTTTATCTTAAAAGATATACGTACGACTTTGTCGTGACCTACGACAAGTGACATCACGCAGAATGTTAGAAACATGCATAGATATACATAGGTCAAGCGATAACCAATAAATTGCCATTATCCCATTAAAATTAATTAGAGATACATAAGAATAGAACACAGAGAGCGGGTTATATATTTTGCCATCTTAGTAGGATAAAAAATATAATGTTCATTAAGGGAAAAGATCGATGACAGTTGTCCTTTTAATATTCATTTAATTTTATTAATAATTATTATATATTTACAATTAATGTTTAATGTTAATGATAATTTTTGGTTGCAATCCATTGGATAGTTGATAGTGTATTTCCTCTGCATAGTGACATGTATTCTTTAAAGATTCCTTAATAAAAAAAATAAACAAAAACCAAAACTGCCTTCAAGGTACTAAATTAATGTGTATTACGTTGCATAATAATATATTTTTCTTTTTTTATGGTATAGGAGGTAAACGAGCAGGCGGGTCACCTGATGGTAAATGACTACCGTCGCCCATGGGCACCTGCAACTCAAGAGTCACAAGTGCGTTGCCGGTGGTAGGATTTCAGGTTGAAGTAGGGGAAGGGCGGAAGGGGGGGAGAAGGGGGGGGGTTATGGCCTCCCGTAATATCACTCACTCGGGGAAAAGTAATGCAATCATTGCTTCACTGCCGGTTTTCTTTGAGGTCGTGGTATCACTCCGGTCGTCATCTTTTAAAACCCTTCATTTTGATACCCTAACTCAGTGGGTTTGCAAGAAAAATAAACCAAATAAGTCGCCCAAAACTCGCTATTTTTTTTACTTTAATATATCCGGTGCCATTGCCACTAAGCTAAGACTAATCTAACGATGTATAATTTATCCAAATCGGTTCATTCGTAGTTATGAGGGAACAAAGTAACACAACATACCCACTTACATACCTACCTACAGATCAAACACGCAACCCTCCTTTTGAGCTTCTACACACTCAGGTAAAAAACCTAGAAATACATCCAATTCGAATACCAAGAATATAGTTTTAGCAATTTTAATAAACACAATAGATTTCAGCAATATTGGTATTTAGAAACAGGTAGTACATTGTCTGATATTATACGGCCCAACAAAAGTAATGGAAGACATTAACACACATAGTTCTAATATTAATACAATGCACGAGAAAATATCTATTATCCACAGTTGTCTAGGGCTGTCCTTAGCTTAAACTCTTATTCTGAAATGCATTTACTATGAAAAAGAATAGAACTTGAAATTAAAAATATTTTTCTTTTTTTTTACTGTGCTGAGCTGAGAAATCATCTTAATTACACATTGATGTTCAGATTTAGTGTACTAGAATAGTTTTTATTATCTTATATTTTCCCTTTAGTGACAGCCCTGTCATCACAGTAGGTATAATTTTATTTATCACCTCTTTGTTTTCTGAGGTTTGTGCCAACATCATATTCTATTTGTTCATGAATATCTTCCATGATAAATGAACTATCGAAATAAAAATTGTTATTTCGCTCGTATTTCTATGACTGTCCAATTCCCCAGTTAATAGGTAGGTATAGATAGAACCTTTATTTTCGGGCCTGTTAATATAGACCCTGGTTGACAGCAGGACGCTTGGATTCGTAATATGTCATTGTAAAAGTCACATACAATGTATTCGAGGTAATTTTAATTTGTCAAAGTAAAAAAAGTGTTTTATCACATTGATGGATTATAAAGTCAGTCGGAAAGCTGTAATTATTTACTCAGTTGTCTCTTAACTTTTATCTAGCTGTTAATCGATTTATGAGAGCAACAGTTCAAAGGAAAAATAATTTTAGTAAAAAATAACTAAACAATTAAATATATGAAAGACAATAAAATTTTCCAACTAATATAAAACTCAAAGATAACATCTGGTACACAATTAAAACGTCAAAAAAATAACAACAGAAAACTTTTAAGAGAAACGTCAACGATAAATCTTTCGTTAATAAGGCGTCGCATAAACAATGTTTTTTTTTTCACCATTTTCAATTTGGCACTGCGCTTGTGCGCCATGCGTCGTTGCCTCCTAACATTGACCAATTATTGCACACACCACTCACACGCGCCTTTGAAGTCTAAAACATAAAATTTGTTAAAAAACTGCGAGAGTCAATGATAATTATTTATTATTTTCTTCGAACCCATTTAGGAGTGAAGCAAATTTATTATATTGTGGAGTAAGTGACAAGTGAATGGCGACGACACGGACACGGTGCCAAAAACAATAGTGCTTACGACAACAACTTTTACTGATACTTCTGACATTTAGCCATGTATTTCTGGAGTTACTGACAAGCTCTTTAACATTAGCATTAGTTAATTAAGATCACATAGCTCCTAATTTTAAAGTAACCTTTGAAGAAAGAACGCTCGTTTGTTGTGCTAAAAAATTAAAATATGCTCAGGAAAGTATTGGGGAGGGAAGGATCATTTTAAATTTTTCTATTCAATTAATTATCTGTTATTATTAACTTCATATTATTGTGTATATGTTTTGATAAACTCTAATCAATTTCTTAGACAATTCCTAACTACGTGCCAAATAAGATTCATGAAGATAAATTTTATTTTATTTTGAATATTTAATGAAAAACACAAAGTAACTTACTTGTAGATATCAACAATAATGGTGAATAATTATACTTAAATATGATTAATTATGCCAATCTTCAGTCTTATAAATAATCGTTGACAAATATATATCCATCTTATGACTAAAGTTACTTTATGTACTTCATATAAAATTTTAACTGACATTCCAGATTTGGTTGGCGTCCAACAAATTTACATCATCCATCACCAACTCATCACAGTCAGCATTAAACATCTTATCACTTGACACGTCAATATCATTACGACCTGTCCATTCAATTACAATCAGAGAGCTTTCGTGTTTGATCCTATTATTACATACGAAGTACACTAAGAATTTCTTTGGGAAAAATGCTTAGAAATATTATCGAAGGCCTCACAATGGGCTCGCGGGACTTTGATGTGACAAGAGGGAATAATCAATGGTTATCGATGGAAACATGCTTTGATGTTTAAATGGAAGTCGTAATGAAACATTAGACCTTAACGTCTAATATGTTGAACTCATAAAGTACTAGGCAACGCGAAATAGACTGTCTATACTCGCATGACACTAAAATTTTTGTGTCAAGATTGTAAATGTCGGTGTTCAGTGTTGGATTTTATTGTACAAGCATAATATCTGTTCGTGTAATAATATGCACTATAATATGCGAATATTAATTCAAGAATTTGTTAGCTTATTTATCTTTTGATGACTTTTACAACCCTCATTACAAGACAATTTGATTTGATTTGACATTTCTGAAACGTGTTCGTTTTGCAAAAACAATAATTTTCCTGTTGTATTTCTATTTTTACATTTTGTTTTTCATTACTACTTAAAAATCAATATCTTGTAAAACTTTTGATACTAATTCAAAAATATTTCGTAGCTAAACACAGTCTGTTTATCACACTACAATCTTAACAAGGCAACAGTGAACCCATCGCGGAAATCGATTCTAATTCGAACGTCTGTATCGGAACCGTACATCGATGTATCGTTATACCGCCGAGCCCTCTTGTTTGTCGGATCGATTATTCCACTTCATCTCACACTTATTGGGTTCAAACAAGTCTATCTCGAAGGCATTGGTTGCGATTGTGACGTAATTATGTACCCAATTAGTCAGTATAGTTTTTATAGACATTGTGTTAACTGGTATCCTTACAATTTTTAGCTTGATCTCCTCCTTTGGTTTAGGTTTTACGTTTGAGCAACGACACGGATGATATTCCCAGCAACATAGAATACCTTTTTGAAACTTTTTGAGTTATTTACACGTAATTCTATTCAGATGTTCTGTTAGCTTTCCATCCTCGACATGATATTTGAAATTACCTTAAAGTTTAAATAAAAAAGAATAAAGGAAACAAATGAAAGCGAGATATAAGTAGATATAGATAAGCAAGAAAAGCTAAAAGACATAAATTGTTTTCAAACTGAATCCAATTAACTTTAAACAAAATAAAAACTAAATTATCTTATTTTCAAAGCATATTAGTTTATGTGCTTATGAGTAATTAATACTGCACAAAATACTGAAACAGACTTAAAGAAAGACAAAACATGATATTACTTACGAAACATTAATACTATATAATCATACTCTTACAACCTTGCACTTGCAAGATTCTGCATTTATCTGAAAGCAGTATTTAATAAACAATTTCAAAACTATGTTTAATAACAAACCTATGGATACTTACTTTACCATTTCTAATTGATTCCTCTCAGGAATTCAGTATTTCGTATGGTTTCCGTGTCTATTCATTTCAATAATGTAGTGTTATTGTTTGCAAGCGGTGAAAGCATATTGTTCTACAACAGTGTTGAACAATAGTTAATGTTCGTGACTGTTCGCTAAACGTGTCTGTACTGAACTGTACGAAGACTATTTGAAATAAATACAATATTCGATAACGATATGCAAATTTGCTTTTATGTCAAGAAATTTGTAGTCACAATTCATATATTGTATAGGTATCAAAGAGCATTGTTCCAGGTCATATTGAATCGGGAAATTTTATAAAAAGGATATAAAGCCACTTTAAATTCCACAGAACCGTGAAACAATAAGAGATCTCAAATCTTTTATTTTCTAAGTAGCCGTTCCCCAGTTTCACTCGCGTTTATGGTCACTGCTCCGCTCCTAAATGTCGTAGCGTGATGAACCTAGCCTTTCTCAATGAATAGTCTATCCAATACAAAAAAGATTTTTTGAATCAAGTAGTAGTTCAAGAGATTAGCGTGTTTAAACAACCCATCAAGCGAAAAACTTTTCACCTTTATTATCTTTATATATAAAAATTTTGTGTCACGTCGTTTATCCGGTATGAACTAATGAACCGATTTTAATGAAATTTTAAACACTATGTGCAGTTTGATCCAACTTGAAAGATAAAATAGTTTTTATCTCAATTTATAGTCATCATATTTTTTATTGCTAATTTCTTAGCCACAGCAACGCGTGGCCGGATAGCTAGTATATGTATATTATCTGAAAATAAAAGTATTGGAATCCATTCCAAATCTGATGTAAATCAGGCATAACATCAGTAAGTACAACCTTTATCCAGTATAATCCATATTACAATAATTCAGACAGGCCACAGGCTATAATTACGACATCTAAATATATCAAACCAAAACATGGTTATGTGTTCACCTACACCGATTATACAAACCATTATATTACATTCAAATCTACATCATTTCACACTTAAATTACTAAACGAGCATTAAAACGAAACCAAACCGCAACAAGGCACTTGACGACCCAAAAACCGCAAGTAAACGTAACATTACAAAATAAAGCTGAAATATGTATTAACGTATCAAACAAAGCCTTTGATGGCATTAACGGGTTGACAAACACCACAAATTGTGATTGTGACGTCTTGAAAGGGGTTAATAACATCCGCGTAGGTAGGTTGGATTGTGTAATCTGGTTAGAAACGTCTGCAGATTGAGCTATTGTGAGAGGTCTGGATTGATTCGAAGTCATATAGGAAACAAACCTTAGTTTATACTATTGTTTTATTATTAATTACTCGAGTGCAGTAGGTGAACGGTTGAATGAATTACAATAGGGAGATTAATGAAGGGTTTTCAGGTGGTTTGAAATGTAAGTAGTTTTGGCTTTCGGTGAATGACAATTACTTAGATGCGATGTTCTATGTTGAGTACTATAGATCTGTATTGTTACAACTCCATTGTGGAGTTCAAGCTAACTTCGTTTCACAATTGTTTTATTCTCATCTATAGCGTCTTTTAATGCAAAAAATGGAGGCCGCTCTTTCATATTTCTATAAATATTTTGTAAAAAACATAGAGTTTACTAGGCATGTCAAAGTTTAAAACGATTGAAATACCAAATCGATTCACTGACTCGAACCAACTTGCCGGAATCACGTAAATACAAACTAATTAAACACTCACTAATTCTGACACAATTTTTAGGCGACTACGAGTCATCTGGAAGATAAGGTCAAGTTCAAGAATTGCTCAAGACAGGATTCCCCGTCTTGAGCATTTCTTAAATCATGCGTACTAATTCTAGCAGCAATTAAAAAAAAACTGCCACTGTAGCCTAATATTTGAAAGCTCAGCCTATACTCAATTTGTTCATATATTTAAGGTTCACGGCAAAATATTAAAAAAAGAAGCTTACCTTGTTTGCCTTATATTTATTAAAGAACTTGTGAACATTTATTCATATTTATTAAATGGATAATACCTCAACCCTCTATCTGGTTCTTCGTGGATTAGCCCCGAGGATTTTGTCCCCTTTCGGTTACGTTGTCCTCAAATGATATTTTATAGGACAAACACCGGCCGGCCCCTGCAAAAATAATATGTGTCTGGAACTAAATTATTCACAAAGGTGTAGCACCGGCGAACCAACCTTATGAATAAAATATAAATCATTCGATATATTATTTGATGCATACTGTCCACAGTCTCCTGTGTAAGGACATTTATTTAGTAAAAAAAATAAGTGTTCTACCATGATGCAAGCTGGATATATATTTTTTCTGAAACCTTCAATTGAATTTGATGGTTTTTAAATAAAAACGAAATTGTATTATTACATATTGCCGGGTACATTTAATTTCACCGAGCCTGCTAATTTATAAACATACACTTGATATGAGCATTTAAAAATGTTGCACTTCAAATAATTTATGACTACTGTTTATACCTGCTACTAAATTAAAAAACAAACACATGCCCATTCTTGTGCAAAGAAGTTACGGATGTTAACAAACGATTGATACATGTTACCATGGAGCGCCGGCGACTCTACTAACACAGGAGAAATACAACACTAGTAATACTAATGAATCAGTCTTATTTAGGGAGAAGTAGTTACCTCAGTCTGGTAGGTCTTATTCAAATAACAAACAATATGTACTCTACACAAGAAACAAAAAAAAGAAACAATATCATTAGATAGATTGATAGATAAACTCTTTATTGTACAAAACATACGAAATGATACATAACTGGATGTACATATTCTTACAAACTAGAGACCTTGTACCATTGGCGGCCTTATCGCGATCTCTTTCAGAGAACCATTGGATAGAAAGAGAGTTTATATTTGACAAAAGGAGTTGCACATTATACATTTATACATAAAAGCCGCAATCGTGCACATTTAGCAAAAAACCACTGTTGATTACAATTTAATCATTTGTAATACCAATAAAATAATACAAATATATTCTCATCAAGAAACTAAGCTATAGATATTATGTTTAATATGTAGATGGCATTAAGTCTACTAAGATCACTATGTTTAAGTACTAGTGAGGCAGGAGGTTAGACGGCGATGAGACAATAACTGGCCCTAGGGGTTCAAACGATCGTCTGGGTCCCCTCACCCGCGTCTAAGAAAGGGGACTTCGGATGTTACTACTGAAATACTTCGTTTCGTAATAAAATAAAGATCGTCGTTTTTATGACCACACACTTGTTTACTTTTTGGTTACATTTTATTTTGTTAGTTCGTTTTGTGTTCAACAAAGTAAAATTATTTGTTTAAGAGAGTCTTAGACAGATATTTTATTTAACCATATTTTACTAAGTCAAGCCAGATCGCGAACGTAAGGCTCTTTAAATCTTAGCAGGGAAAATGCTTTCAACTGAACAACAGACAGAATAGCGGCAAATCGAAATATATAAAATACAGCTATTGCAGATTTAGTAATAAAAATGATTTGGATTGGAAAACTGAAACACAAAACTAAACTTATTTTTGTTCTTAAAAAAAGAATAAACGTGGTTATTTGATAGGTAACTTAATAAAATTGGCAACTGGCTTACACCATCTGCAATCGCACTTAATAAGGTAACTATAAATCACACAAATGATTACACAACTTCCTCGGCTACTAAGGACTATCTGCATTAAGCAAATTCCAATATTGTAAAACATCAATAGTGAGCCGCCCTTCCTAGTTTATGTTTCGGCGAGCAGCCCGCGCCACATTGCCCCTGAGATTTGACAATAATTCTCGATAGCTCCTCTATTCTACCGCTTTCAATGAATACTGAATTGAGACCAACTCCGTACATCTTAGACACAACCTATTTCAATTTAGATTATTGCTTTCTCGTTCGCGATGCAATATCTTAATAGAACCCTCACAAGCCTAACTTCAATCAGCATTTATTGAAACGCGTACATGCAAATCTTAAAAAAAACCTCATCGCTAAATGTAATCAAAGCTTGAAGATTAATAATGAAATCCAACTGTGTATTTTATTCATTGACCTTCCAAAATTAACAGAGATACTGTCCACAAAGACTCGCATTGAAAGGTGCCCCTTTCACTGATTCGTTACTCTTTAATCTACAATCGAAACAAAACTGAGCTCGTAACACGATTGTCTATCTGTTCATTTACTTAGTAAATTATTCTTTGTGGAACGGAAGAGAAGGCTTTGAATCCATTAATTCTCTGATGGGGTCACAAAGAGGTGGTACAAATTAAAATAATGTATTCTACGACTTCAATGGGGCTCCCTTCGTCCGGTACGCGGCTGTTATTACAAGAATAATATATTTAAATCAGAGTCTGCTTTCAGATGAAGATGTACCGCTTTGTGAGTCCACCGAATAAGTGATCACGTACATTGCCATTAGGATACGTTTTATGTGCAAATTATAGCCTGCCATTTTTGAGCTTACTCAAATTTCAACAGAGATGCGCTCCGAACAATTTGGGTTCGTTAGATAACTTTTAATACTGCCATTATTGTGTTCATGTATGTGGTGAAAAATTCATGTGAATTTTCACATGTACAAATGAGCGTGCATTTTCATACGTACGAATGTTCTTACAGAAAGTTCAATTAATAACAAATCCATGCTACTACAACAGCAAATTAATCCCAATGTTAAAAGGGTTTGTAAACTACCCTCTGTTAACAGATAATTTAGAATATGATCACCCCGTTGCCGAATATTTCCGAACAAACATTTCGATGTATTTATTCTGGTGTTTATTTTGTAGCGTAATATGTCGTGTTCCACTTTGATGTCGTGAAATCGCTTCTGTTCTTTGTCAGCCACCCAAGGATTTACATCTATTACGTTAGTCATTTAACTCTCAGTTTTACTGCTATCTATTTTGGATTTAGAATCCTTTGTAACATGATAGGGGGTTTAGTCTGTATCGTTCGTTGGTTTCATATGGAATTATTGCATATGGTTGGTTGGAGTTTGTTTGGCAGTATGAATGGTTCATTATATGTGGGGATACTTTGAGCAGGACTCGGCTATTTGCGATGTATACTATTGTTTATGATTTGGAGCAATTGTTTGTGTTGCACTGTCAAAGGATGTGCACTTGTTTGTTTTATGATGGGGCGAGGGAGATAGGACGATAGGATAAACAAAGCTACACTGTGAAGGAGCTCAATGACAAGAGGTGACTTGTGTGTCATTATTTTTATAGTGGCACTAATGATTCAGTTAAATGGAAGCTGGTGGACAAATGTTGAATTGATTCAGCGGATTTTGACATTGATTCTGAAAATTCGTTCCATTGTTCGAATTCAGTTTTTCATCATTGCCCAATTCCCGTGTTATGTCATTATAAAGCTAGTTAAGCAAGTTAGTAAGATCTTTCTGGACAACGTAAATAAAATATTCGATTCGTCACTTTCAAAAGATGATTATCGGTTCGTACTTTCCATTACGGAAAGAGACAACGGACTTTAAATACCGTGACAAAATGTATTATGATAAAAAAATAAAATGACAAGGTTTTTGAAATCACTAAAAATGAAAAATAAAAGAAAAAAATCATTAACTTTTAAATGCTTTACGTTTAAAATTATTTACAAATAAATATAGACGTGTTTCTGTAAAGTTTATCGTAAAGATAAGAAGTATCAATACAATCTTTATACTCAAACTATACGTCAAACCAGGGGTAAGAGTTAGTTTTCCATAAGGATCGGAAACATTGAAGTACTGCTTGTAACCAAATTTACTACAGCAAGTATTCCTTTGAGAAACTGGAGTGGCTTCTTGAATCATGCACTCATTTTCATTTCAACTATTTTTCTACAACTTTTGCATCCACTGTTGCCCTTTTCATATTCAGTATATTTCTTGTTCAAGATGATGGAAAAAGTTTATTTGTCGGCTTTAGTTTTAGTTTGAACAGGATGAAAGCGATTGCTGATGTACTAGACAGATGAGTTTGTGGCAGGATTTTGTAGGAGTTTTTTTACGCTGTTTGATTAATTTACTCGCATAGGAAGTGAACTGAATTTAATACTTAACTAAAGTTGTGTAAAAATGAGTATTGAACAAAAATGATAAAGTGATTACGATGTTAAATATTTTGCTGATGGACTTACCGCTACTTTAAGGTACAGAGGCAAGTACCCTTTTCAAGCCAAGATCCCTTATTGCAGTTGCAGTTGCAGTGAAGGTATTTACCGCTACTCTACAGAAGATTGCAAATGTAATTATATAGCTCAGGATCCCTAAAGTACTTTACCTAGATACTGCAGTGCGAATGGGAGACCCTGTGAGATGACAGCGAGAGATCATCAACCCTTTTTGAGATATGGGGTCTTAATAAGATAACATCTGAGTTTATTCACGATGTTTACCGAAATGCTTAAAAAGCTAGGACTAGAGCCAGGGCTAGGAAAAGATGTTATTCAGTCAAATCTGTAGTTATTCTAAAGTCAAATATTAAAGATGCTAAAGGAAAGACCAGCAGTTATAGCGAGCAGAGAGTATACTCTTCTCATTCTTCTCATTCGCACACATAGAAGCTAATTGCCGTGCTATGCGTTGTCTAAGTGTTTACAGTTAAAATCTCTATAGTCTGACAGCATAGTCCTCTCGCGTTCTATTTCGTCTTTCTCCACATTCTCTATTGACACTGAAATTACCCTAGCACTAAAAAAACAGACTCGTTTGAACAAAGTTCAAAAGTTCAGTTGAACTACATTCGTTCATTTTGCTTGCGTTTCATTTCGCAGTGACCTAAGGGCACAATAGTCTCTCATCAGAGCCTCTTGTTTAGGGAAAATCGCCGAGCCGTCGCTCAGTCTGTATACCCCTTAATTGTTGATATTACGTCTTATATTGATGGTAGTAGCGAGTTTTGAGTAATATATTGAAATAGAACTCAGAGGGTTTGTTTTACTAAAAAGTATGAAAAGTTTGAAGAGTCATGTAAATGTCCGATTTTAGAAATGTTTCTCTGGAAGGAAAATTACTTGCATGTTCCAAAAAAATCATGAAAAATAACCAATGACTGCACGGATGGCGCAATGATTTGAGTGGTCGCCTCACTCACCACTACGCCGCGACGCGTTTTATGGGTTCAAATCGCACACGGGACAAAAATTTGTGTGATTCACAAATAGTTGTCCCGAGTCTGGGTGTTCTTTGGGTCTGCTGTTTAAATGTTTGTGAAACCCCCCGCCAGAGGAATATTCCTAATGCGGGAGTAGTATCTTAAAAGAAAATGCGCACCATTTCTGAGTCTAGAACAATATTTATTTTTTAATTCTAAATCTAGCAGGTTCGGTGATGATCCGTGGGGGTTGCCACACGAAAAAAAGCTAAGTTCTATAACTGTTATTCTGAGTACAATAATAAAAATATTATATACCTTTGTCATTACCACGTCTAAGAAAATCAATGGGTGAGAGTTCCTAATTCCTCATCAAGCAACCTGTAAAGTTCGCAAGAACATGCAGTACTCGGTGGAACAATGAGGTACAATGTTGCACGCTGATTGGACATTGTGTACGGCGTATTAACTGTATTGTTTGCAGAGTAATCATAATGCCGTCATTACCCTCGGAGGGCGGGCAGAGTAGTCAAAAAGTATGGAGACAGACTTTGTTAATAAAACTTTTTGAAGTTATACTTCTCTTGGCGCGTTGGCAAGATGATGAGAGTAAATTTTACGATGCGCGCGCACACCGTCACGAAAAAACGTCACCCTGACAACATTTTGATTTTTCAAAAAAGTAACCAACTTCACGATAGTGATAAAAATGGTTTTTACATATTACTTTGAGTACGTTTGTAGAATTTGAGGTAAGTTGACGGTATGTATTATTTATTATGATATTTAAATAAATTTTATTTAACTAGATAAAAGTATAACTTCTTACGTGCGTACATAAATACAACACACACCTTTCTATTCAAGGGAACATGTGTATGATACTTAAATTTTTACTATTATATTTATCTATATAATTATTAGATTATGCCTAATCTTAATGCTAATTAAAACAACTGTAATGCTTAGATAAGCTAATATGTAGCATAACTAAAAATATTTTTCAGCAGTTTGAGAAATAAGATAATCACTTAATATAAACGGTGCTAAACTCATATTTAAGCCTAATATAATTCAGCGCAGGTTAAGCATTCCATGAAATGCATAGGAAGGAATACATATTTTTATACTATTAAGTTGACAATCAAATCGACATTTTTGTCTGATGGTACGTGATGCATCAGGACTCGTACTATAAACGGCATCAGTTTAAAACTTCTGGTTAACCACGACTTTTTGTAGCATGGGTGTCTTTTCCCAATGCAGTTCCAACACAATCAGAAATGTGCTTGTGCTCTATACCCTTGTAACATAATTTAGAACATCTTTGTTACTGAAATGATTATTGAAATTTCTGAATAAATTGTTTTCTTCTAGAGGTCACGTTCCTTACATTTTTTAATATTAGAAAAGATAAGGTCTTTCTATAAGTAAGTAATTCTTCACGACATATATTTGCTTGTTTTATTTACTGCGTATATTGACAAAGATAAAAGCAAATTGCTATTATAATAGTCCATCTCCTTGCTATTGCACTCGCCCACTCGTCTCGCGTTGTCGCGTACCGATGGGTAATTTCCCCCATTGTCAGGCGCAAGAAAATGCTTACAACGATTCGCAGTAACTAGATATGCCTACAGACCAAATAATAAAAATTGAAACTAGACACGTTTATTTCTTTAGTTGTATCTTCACTTGCTGCGATTTTTTTAAACCTTAGTTTTTAATTGTGTCTAATAATTAACCTTTAGCCGTGGGAGAGCCATGTTTCGGCATGGTATGGGCCGGTTCAACCGGAGTGATACCACGGCCTCACAGAAAACCGGCAGTGAAGTAATGCTTGCATTGCTTTTCACCGATTAACTGAGGTTACCGGAGGTCCTAACCCTTCCCTCTGCCCCTCTTCCCCTCCTTGCCCCCTCTTCTTCCCTTCCCCTACTCCGCCCTTAAAGGCCGGCAAGGTGTCCATGGGCGGCGTTAATCATTTACCATCAGGTGTCTGCTCATTTGTATCTGGCCAATATGTCACCATTTCAAGTTTTTATGTGAACAATCGAGAGTAAATGAAATATGTACTTACATAATATTTTTAACTCATTTTTTACCACATAATTGTTTTATATTATGAAGTAATACTGTCAAATCAAACATATAGTTCTATGAAGATCAAAACGTCATGAACGCCGCAAAATATAGGCATAGTTCTGGCTTCTGAATATTACACATGACAAATTATATAAGCATTTCAAAATGGAATGGATGTTTTGACTTCGGTCCCATGTTATATCTACTATTTACACTTATATTTTTTTAATTATATTATTTATGTTAGCTTTCTGGAACATTTTCAAACATGTTATAAACTACAGCTTTACGACCAGGCGGCTTGGTTTAACTTCTCTTTCTTGCGGTTGGCAAAACTAAACATTCACCAATTTTTGTTGATACTTTTTTTATATTATTTATGCCACTACTGAATTGAGTAATCATTTGTTTCTCATCGTTAAAATGATATCACACAGTATCATATACATGTATTAAAAGTTGATAAAATTCCAGAGTTTTACACAACATGTTGGAAAAAGTTTTTTTTTTATCATGTTAATGTAAGATCTCTACTGTTTTGTATTTTATTACTGCTATTAAAACTGTCATCGCCCATTTTCTCGGCCGGACACCATCTATCACGATTTTGTGAAGTCACTTCTTTGGCTCATCTAGTATATTATCACATTTATCAATAGCTATTACACTTGTTACTACATTTTGTTCAAGTTTCTGTGCGTGAGGAGTTTTCTTGTAATCCTCCTCGATAATTCGACCTCCCTCCGTTTCACTCAATAGAAGCCAATTGTGCGATGCAGAGCTTGTTTTGACATGTCATTTTATTTTATTTTTCTTTTCAAGTTGTTTTTATGTTGTTATTATTAGAAGTTATTTTGTTTTTTATTACGAACTTAAAATATTAGTAGATTGGGTAGAATTGGTTTGATTGATTTACTCAATAAATTAAAGTTTTTGTAAAAAATTAATAACTAAGTGCTCATAAAATATAAGTAAAAGAAAATATTTGTATAATAAAAGTTTTAATAAATAAATAATAACAAAATTGTAAGCACCTAATAATAAATTTACAAAAATCGATACGATGTCAAAATTGTAAGTAGGTAAGTAGGTATAATGTGGGAATATTCAATTTAAACTTGAAACCAGAGCCCTAAAACTTAATAACTATGTACCAATCAAAACATAAATCCAGCTAGATTAATGACCAAATTGGAACATTTACTACCGAGAAAGTGAGTTCATCAAAACCTAATTTGGAACGAGAAAGATTCTAGAAAATCTTATTAAATTTCATTGAGAATAAACTTATCATAGAATAGAAATAATTCTGTTACTGGAAAATTCCTGCCGACGTTTATTCTTTTTTTCTAAAGGAAAAAATATTTCTTCGTTCCTCATTCAATTACCGACGCTTCACAATATTTTTCTATTTAATTTTTATTTTCATTGTACTCTCCTGTCGCACTGGGACTTTTATTCGCTTATTTGATTTGAAATGTTTTTATTATGTCTGCTTCTTTATAAATGTGTTTCGATTGAAGGCATTTTCTTAGAAATTAGGCTGGTAACTTTCCTTCTAAATAAATATAATCGCATGTGAATCATTTCAAAATTGCTTCATTTGACAAACTCGATAAGTTGAGTTTCATCATCATCGATTCGTTTGATTAAATCATTACCTACCGTGACTTATAGAAACCCTATCAAATTCCAATTAATGCGTCATCTCCGTGCGAGATTTCTTGGTAGCAACTTTACCTAGATGACATTAATACATTGATCGGCTGGAACCTTAGCCATTTATCTAAGACGGGTGTTGGCAATTTCCTATGTCAAATAGATTGGAAGCAAGGCACTCGTTCAGTTTACTTAGACCATCCGACCGTCTTTCCGTCCATCGCACTCTGATTAATTTCTAAACGGATGCACATGTTAATATCTCGTATAAATTAGAAGTCGGGTTTACTCGTAACTTGTTTAATATTAGGAAAAAGTGTGAACATTCTGTTGGATACTTATATAAATAGTTTGTAAGTTGATTACATACTTAGGTAGTACTGGGAACAAAAGGTAGCGTGATAACACTTGAAGAACGTTAAAGACTGACTGTAGAAGATTGAGGTGGAAAGGACACCTGATTATTTGGATTAAATATCCTTTCCTAGACTACATGCAGTAATGATAAGAAAGTATACAGATAAGTAAAACTATTTTTTTGCCTCGCACAACCAATCTCTGGAACAAATTGTCGCCTGCGGTATTTCCGGACCGATACGACCTTCGAACCTTCAAGAAAAGAGCGTACTCCTATCTCAAAGGCTGGTAACGCACTTGTGACTCTTGAGTTGCAGGTGTCCATGGGCGACGGTAGTCACTTACCAGCAGGTGACCCGTCTGCTCGTTTGCCCCCTATAATATAAAAAAAACCATCTGCTATATGTGTTAATGATGAATCATATCCAGAAAACTTACAAACGTTTCTTAAGTTATATACAATTACATGTATTCCTAATTCTAAACTAAGATATTCATGTAAACTGATAACACTGTAGAATGAAAAACAACAACAAATTTAATTGTTATCAATAATACAGATAAGGACTTGCAAAAAACTAAACGCAATTCGCACACACCATGCATAGTGCAATTCTTTTTTTTTTTAATTGAACAACCCTTTTATCGCTATGCCAGCCAACCATTTAAAACAATTTCAGTTACAAGGGGAGGTGTTTACAGAAACAATTTGCTACTAATTTGGTTACGGCATTGTTACCGCACCCCACTGCAAATTGAAATCGACTTGCACCATTGAACTTACAAATTATTGTTTTTTAACTCTATAACAAAACTTGAAATAACCTTATTTAAAATATGTTGTATTAATCTATATTTTGTAAGATGTAGACAGAAAATAATGTAAAAAAACATTGAGGTTTAGAGGCGGTAACAAAGAATGATATATGTGGTAAAGGAAGTCTAAAATTTATGGACGACAATATTTCAGTCACATTATGATTACACGTTACCAATATAAAAATATACGCATTTAAATATAACACGCAATTCCTAATGCTTTTATAAAAAGTGTAGAAATGTATTAATGTCAATCAAAAACAAAAACATCATGCACAAGAAAATAAACATTTCGTAATGTAAAATTGACCTGTCAAATTTTCCCGCCACAACGCCATATTGTTTGCACAACTGCGTAACGGTAGTGCGTTACTAACAAAAAAGAAATAAGTATACTTCCATTAATATATTTAATCATTTTTGCAGCCATAAAATTAAATTCACTATAAATAAAAATTAAATAGCTTATAGTGACACATTTCTAAGCTTTCTTATTGTTGATTTATTTTTCCTATAATATTTAATTAAAAATATAGAGTTTAACACTGAAACGAAAAATAAAACTGTGTGTCGGTTTGTAATGATGGAATGATCATGAAAATCTACCGTGTACCGTACCGTACCGTACCGGACCGGACCGGAAACGTCAAAATCGTCATCACGTCCACTGTGGTCTCCGATCATTCACTTTCAAGAAGGCTTTAAATAATTCCAAGAAGTACTATTCTGTATAGGTTGCTTTAAAAAAATAACAAATTGACTACGTTTAATCGCAACATTGAGGTGAAGCCCTAGAAAATTGACTTAATTTTGTCGTTGAACCGTGAATAAATTAGGATACGGAATATATAATTAAAAAGCAATATTAATAAACCTAAAAAGTTATTGTTAAAGACTGCATAACTGTAGACATTATTCATGCATCTATAATATAATATATTGTAGATAAATAAAAAACTTAAAAACTGCTAGAACTGTAGAGCTTTTAAGATCTAAATTAGAACAACTTTTGAAGTGTTTTTTGTATTCTAAACTTTTTTATTTTTGAAGTGTAAACTTCTTTAGGCACATTGGGCACTTTTGGTATGGGGAAAAAGCACTGAACTCGCGTGACCGTCACGCTCAGATGACATTCATTGTCATGATGACATATAGATGTGTCTGTGTATATGTATATATATGGGAGTATGTGTTTTCACTTCTGACGTGCAGTCCTACGACTGACAGTTTTTTTGTTGTTTAAGCTTCAAATTAGTTATTCAGTTATGGAGAAAATATTTAACTTGATTATTGTCACGAGTTTCATCAAAATCTGCTGAGTACGACTGTATGACCCTAAATTTTAAATGTTGGTAACATTTTAAAATAAATTAGACAGAATAATTAAACAGACCAGTATAAGTAGATTAAAATGTTAAGAATATCCTCTTAAATTGCTTATTATAAGAATAACACCTTATTGTTTTGAATCTAAAAATGCTTGAGAACAGCAAAAGATAGCTCCTCCTATGCTTATTAGCTTCTTGACACCACCCCATATTTCATGGCCACTAATAAATACAATTTGCTGTCAGTGTGCTATTAGGACTTTTCCTGAGTCTATTGATTTGACACCCTTTCAGACGTTGGGGTGAACTAGACTATTGTTCAGAAATGCAATTTGGAAAATTCGAAAAAATTATAATTTAATCATTAATTCAGTTTAACTACGTTTTTGGCTCAAGATTAAAAATGTGTTTAAATTTCTTAACTTATTTTTCATCATTCATTCTCATGTTCCTACACCTCCCTGAAATATTATCTTTAATATATTTTGCTTTGCTTTGATAATATTATCTCTGCTTCATCTCTTAAATCATTATATTTTATTTTATTTTTATTTTATTATTTTAGGAAAACTTACAGCCAGTAATTCTTATAAGTAAAAACATAGTAGCAAAAGGCCAATTACAAGTTTTCACACATGAACAGTACCTATTATAATAATCTATATCACGCAGACAGCGATGTATTACATACAAAGATTACATTACACTATTATTTAACAGTTAGAAAATATACATAAATAAATAAAAAGGCAACAACTATGCGTCAAAGAAGTTTCCGCTAATAGATTTTTTTAAATGAGCAATACTTGACGCAAACAGGTCAAGATCGACTCTCTGACACTCCCCATTAAACGTACGACATGCTCTAACAAGATATGAATTTTGTCTATACGTTGTTCTCGCTAGCGGTACATCGAGAAGATTTGTTTTTCTTAGGTGTGCAGTTGGTACGCGTAGGCCAACCTTGCTAACCAACTCAGGAACATCAAATAAGCCATTCATAACGCCGTATAAAAATGTTAAATCCGCTACTTTTCTGCGTTCGTAGAGTGGGAGGATGTGAAACTTTCTACAACGACTTAGGTAGTTAGGCAAGTAGGTATTGGATCGGTATTGTATGTACCTTAGAAATTTCTTTTGAATACCTTCAAGGCGGTTAATGTATACGCTATAAGTTGGATTCCAAATTTGCGATGCATATTCGAGGTGACTACGGACGAAAGTACAGTACAGAATTTTCATTGTTTTGATATTCTTAAATTCAGATGATAGCCTAATTATAAAACCTAACCCTTTGGATGCTTTATTTACAATATTATCAATATGTGAATCGAAGATTAGCTTTGCGTCAAATGTCACTCCAAGATCTTTGATGGTGTTGACTCTTTTTAGGGGTGCATTACAGAGCTTATAAGTAGTTTTAATGGGGTTTGGTTTGCGGGTAAAGGTACATGTGTAACACTTGGCGACATTCAGGTCTAATTTATTTCGAGAGCAATAGTTTACGAACCGGTTTAAATCGTCCTGCAAAGATTGGGCATCCTCGGGGCTTGTTACTTGTCTCAATATTTTCATGTCATCGGCGTATAATATGATTTTAGAGCCCCGAAAGCATGCGCCGACGTCATTTATCAACACATTGAACAAGAGAGGACCCAATAAGGATCCCTGAGGAACTCCTGACGGGATCACCACGGCTCTAGAAGTGTAACCATTGAGAGCTACTGTTTGACATCTATTCTGTACATAGGACGTGAACCAGCGGTACAAGTTTCCTCTGATTCCAATATTGAAAAGCTTGCGTAATAGCAAGGTGTGGTCTATTCGATCGAAGCATTTGCTGAAATCCGTGTATACAACGTCGACCTGAGACCTCATAGACATGCACTCTGTTAGATAATCACTAAACACAACGAGATTGGAAGTTGTAGAACGACCTTTTAAAAATCCATGCTGGTTATCCGCGAAACTTAATTTGAGGGTAGAAGATAGTTGTTTATGTATTATTTTTTCCATAATTTTCGCAAATACACATAGTTTAGATATTGGCCTGTAATTTTCAACGCAGATTCTCGGACCTTTTTTATGAATCGGCGTTATATACACTGACTTCCAGACCATGGGTACCTCTCCCAGAGAGAATGACCTTCTATATAGTATAGCTAATGGGATAAATATGCACCTTGCACAGTTGCGGATGAAGACTGGTGAAATGCTGTCGGGGCCTGCGGACTTATTAAGATCCACTTGTTGTAGTAACTGAAAAACTTCCTCATCCCGTACTTCAACCGTGCGTATGTCACATAAGGGAGTAACCAGATCATCTGTAGCATCCCCAGACAGCAATGGACAGTCATCATCCATCACCGTCCGTTCTCGAAAGTTTGAATAGAAGTAGTTACCGAACAAGTTACATATCTCTTCGCCGTTATTTGATGATATTTCCCCTAATTTTAGCACTGATGGGTAAGAGTTAGTTCACTGTTTCGATTTCACATACTGCCAAAATGCTCTAGGATTTTTAGTGATAGATAATTCTATATTTGTAATATAATTGTTGTACATGTCCCTCTCTAATTCTTTAGCCCGCTGACGTAATGTGATGAAAGATTGGTAATCAGAATAGTTACGGTATTTTTTAAATTTTGAATGATATTTAGCTTTCTCTTTTAATAATTTAATCAACGGGCTTTTGTACCAAGGGGGATACTTGGATTGTGGGATGATTGTTTTCGACGGTATATATTTATATTGTAGGGTATTTATTGTATCATAGAACAATTTCACCGAGTCTTCAAGGGTCCCGCGTTCTAGCTCAGTCGTCCAATTAACTTTATTCATCTCGTCTATGATGGCATCGTAATTCCCTTTATCATAAAAAAATTTAGTTCGGGGTAAAGAATGCATCTGACTGGTATCTATAAAGTCGGCGGAGATACATAGTGCCTTATGGTGTAGATCCTCCTGCACTAGAGGGTCCTGACTGCATGAGACTACAACTTCGGTATTAGACAGTACGAGGTCGAGTATTTTGTTATTCATATTTTTAAAAGAGTTGTATTGTACTAAATTGCAAAGAATGAGATTATCGCAAAAAGCCGTTTGATTATCACCATGTAAGTTTGAAGGATATGAGTAGTCACCATCGGCCGCAGTATGCCATTCAATATTAGATTGGTTAAAATCACCTAAAATGATAAATTTTTCTGTGGGGTATTTTAATATAATGTCAGTTAAATTTTCAGAAACGTTAATTAGCTGAGTCGTTAAGGAGTTACCCAATTGTTGATTACATATGTAAGCAACACATAAATGCAATTTATATGAAACTTTACGTTTTGATTGAGCCAATGTCAGGGTTACCCATATGTCTTCAGCTGACGAACACCAATCACTGCGAACATCAGCGACAAGTTCGCGACGCACGGCTATTAATACCCCCCCACCCATAGATTGATTCGTTTGCAAGTAATTTCTATCCCGGCGCCAAACCAAATATCTACTATCAAACAGTTCACTATCATCAATGCCATCGGTAAGCCACGTCTCGGTCAAGCAAATAATATCAAAACAATTAATACTCACATTTCTGTAAAATGCAGATGTTTTAGTCCGTAGTCCCCGAACATTTTGGTAAAAAATGCTAAGCGGTAACATTACAACTGATTATTAACACTAGAACTATAAACAAAATACTATAAGGCATTAAGTAAGCAACCCGGTGAAACGAATACGTTATAGAATCCAATATAAGCAAATATTGTAAACATAAAAATGCGTTACTTTTGTTATACAAGTTTGTCTTTGTAACATAACTGCAGTAGACTACTTTGAAGGTACCAATATTATATTTTAAAATGAACGATTCAAACAAACGCAAGCAGATATCAACTTTAACTATTGATGTATGATGTTTAAAATTAAAAATAATTATGACTAATGAATAGATGACACCGAGCGGTAGGCAAACAAAAGGAAGGCGAGAATGAAATGGGTATAAAAAATAGTAAGTACATACGGTTCTCAAAGTTATGGCAGCGACAAATAACGACAGAGTATGAGAGAATCGTCTTGACGTGCTTTTTAAAAATACTTTTTTAAATCGTTTTCGGTTTTGATCTGAAATTTTGGTGATGTATTATTTTTACGAATAAAAATTTTGCAACCCCTAACCCACACATAATCATAATTGCGTTCTTTGGCTAATATTTTAGTTTTATTTAGCAAAGTTTTATTGTCCAACGTAAGGTGATCATTAATGTAAATTTTATTGTCGCCTTGAAGTCCTATGGCACCAGCGCTTAGTTTCTTATGGCTCCTGGCAGCAGCAATGAAGTCATTCTTCACATAGTTGTTGTGCACTGAGCATATTATAGTCTTGTTGGTGTTATCATTTCGCATAGGTATTCTCGCTATATAATTAATCTGTTCTTTAGGAAGGGGGCAATCGATAATATTTCCTATCTTAGACATAATGTCAAAAAGATTTTCAGTGCTAGATACTGGTACTCCCTTAATCTCAATGTTGTTGCTTCTAGCCCTCTGCTCGTTTTCGCGACATTGGATCTCCAAATTTCTACAACGGTCTTGCAAAATAGATATTTCATTTTTTGTGCTTTTCAGATTTTCGACATCTTGCTCTAAGGTCGATATTTTACTTGTCAGATCTCTAACTGAGCTGTGCACGTATTCTATTGAAGCCTTCATGTCAGATATACAGCACTTTACGTCAGAAAATTCTGCTTTCATCGACTTTAGTTCCGATATCTCAGCGCTAATTGATTTTAAATTATCTATTATAGAAGGTAACGCTTCCATTTGCGTAGATAGTCGCTTCAGTTCGGTTAGCACGTTATCCATATCGGCTGATGGGGTCTTTAAAGTGCCCGCGCGAGGACTTATCGCTTGAGTTTTGCAGTCCATGCACTTCCACGTAAGCTTCCTGTCCCCGAGTTTTCTCCAACCGACCTCCTTTATGCCCGCGCACGGAAAGTCAAACTTCCCTTCACACACGGAACACGTGACTCCGTCATTGACTTCAGCATCGCATCTCTTACAAGTAAACATTATGAGATAACGAGTAATCAACCACAAAAGTTTGAGAAATGTAGGTGTCCCGTAGCAAGAACGAGCAAGTAGTTGATGTGTAAAGTGTGCGCACGGTTCGCTGTCAACCGATCTAGAGACTTGCCTTTATAGGTTTTAACACACTCGTTCTTTCGCATGTGCACGCATGTGTTTTACTTAGCAAGCGAAACAAGACAGATTGTGGCGAAAAAGTTCCGGAATAAGTTTTTGTAATAATTTGCATATTTAATATGTTTTAACATATAATACTACAAAGATCTTATTCCAGAACTTACTAACTTCGCTTTTTTTAAGATAAGAAAAAAATAAGTGTGTTAAAATCTATTTCTTGCTTTGTCTATTCTTGTTAATAATTTTTTTTTAAAAGACAACACCCGCATTAGGAATTACTCCTGTGTCGCGGGGGACTTTACAAACATACAAAGAACAGACACAAACTTGTTATATCCACAGAATCATCTCGATATTTTAATTTAAGCATTTATACATGTTTGGGCCTTTTTTATTTAAGTCTTCATCTTTTACAGGCTAATTAATATCTCAAACATTTATACGTTATTTATACGTATATTTTCTTTTCCATTTTTTATGAATTTCTAAGAAAATAATGAAATCGTACATAGATCTTATAACCCACTGAAATGTCACCCTACCTAGGCCAATTTTGTGTTTTATTTATCGATTTATTTCATCGTAGAATAGCATGATATTAATCTTCGAAGTTTTCTTTGCGTTTCTAAAATACCACTCCTGAACATCAAGATTTATTATATCATTTTCCGGCTATTCCGTAAAACACAGTTAAAAAGATAATTTCAGAACATTCTTTATTTCATAATTCTTAAAAAATATTGATTCTAATAGTTTGAAATAATTAGGATTTCGTAAAATCAATTATTACCTACATATTTTTAGCCCAATCAGCCCAAATGAAAATTATCATCTTAAGACTGAGTAAAATTGATTTGGAAAGCAAATTTGGTTTTGACATCAAAAACTCACAGCATAAGGTTCACAAGTAAGTCAATCAAAACTATTTTAATTATACTAGCACTAAACAAACGCAGAGAGTAAGCCCTTAAATTTTAATGTTTATTTTTCATTTAGTTGTCAGATCTGTCTCAACTTTGCAGACTTAAAGCCAACTTGTTTTGAACACAAACATTATTGTGAATGTAAATAATGGGTAATGGATTGAGTTGGTTAATATATTTTAAGTTAAAGACCTGGTTCATATACATCAATAGTATTTTTAATCTTTACATTTTATGAAACATAAATATAGAATAGTGTACATTGATTTATTTGTTAGTGCCCAACTGTCGGCATCAAAATCAAAATTATTTATTTCAAGTAAACCCATTTTAGTTATTTTTTAACTGTCAGGAGTAGGAGTCAGTCAGTATTAGTCGTCGTGAAGCTAGTTACCTGTTCCAAACTTGCCTTACGTGAGTTATTAGTATTGTTTTCAAAATATTCGGACATTGGTAGTGTATTATTGTTCTGTTTACCCTTTTGGATATTTCCAGGCATGATTATACAAACATATACTGTGCTTGTTCATATTTAGGGATCATTACAATCTATCGTTAACTTGGTAATTCCTGAGCAATATCCTTCAAATTAGTATACTTCATTTGTCATTGACGTTCAAAGGCTGAAACACTGTGCCAAAAGGATGACACCAAGTAAACGTTTCAAAATAATCACATCAGTACAAGTGATCCGTAGACAAACATCAAAGCAGCGCGCCAGACACTAGCACAGGAACCGTTTGTTAACACAATCAATGAAGACGTTTCCAACACAAATCAGCATCAAAGTACACAAGTTACTGTATAATTGTACACACGATCAAAATTTACTGTATATCAAACCATTTCGTTTCATCCAGCATAGTCTAACACACTCACATTAATAAAATCAGTCAATTTAACAAGACCTTCCGCGCTCTTCTAAAATCACGTAAATTGAGATGTTGCAGATGAAATAAAAGGGGTGTTTAGAGATCTGGCAACAGTGGTCAACTTAGTACATGATCCGGCGGACACCTTAAGTCCAAAGGAAGCAGTAACTGCAATTAGTACAATTAGTAGAAGCCAATTAGATGCTTTAACGAAGCGAGTTTCGTAACTAGTCGAGAGTTTGGGTGACAAATACTACGTTTGACATCTGACCCGAGATCTCAATCAAACAGTGATACTGTTTGTACGCTGTGTTTGTATTTTGAATTTAGTAAGACTTATAAAACAAGCAGGCATCCGAATGAAAATTGCTATGTAACTGTAGATTACTTAAATCTTAATACATACATAGTTTTAAAAGAACAGTTCTAGAAAATTTATATGACAATTTTATTGTTACTCGTTTTGTATTCATCCAAATTTTTACGAATGTACTTTTTCTTTTCAGAAACATGTCATCTAAACGAAAGTCACCACCGTCAAAATTGCAAGAAGGTGCTGCCGATACAGAAAAGCCTGAGGCCGGCCCAGCCAACCTGGACTTTCCGGACCATCAGGAATCAGACGACAACGAACAGCACAGCTATTACAAATTTTCACCAAGTTCCTCCACAAGGACTTCCATTAGCGAGGAGGAAACGAACTACGAAGACGAACGACCCTCAAAGAAGCAACGATTCGAGCAAACATTAGACATGACAAATAATCTTCTAGTCCCATCATCTTTCTTAAGTCTACATCAAGTCAATGACCTTCAGGCACGAAGACGTGGCTCATCAGAATGCAGTAGTCCAGGAGCCGAAGCAAAAGTTTTGGGACTGTGTAACAATAACAATTCATTGCTGAACCACAATAGCGCGTTGTCGCTGAATGCGCCTCACAAGAGGTCCATGGATGACGTACTGAAAAGGTTAACATCAAAAATGAATAACAGTACGATTAAGGAGGAGAAGAGGCCAACGCCTTCAACGACGCCTGTCAAACAAAACAAGTAAGTAAAGTAGTCGTAGATATTTTCTGAAAGCAACAACAAGGAAACATTTGTCCAGTTCAATATGATCTGAAATCGTTGTTATAAAGCAAGAGTGAGACAGGCAGTGGGCATACGACAACAATAAAACCTACTCGTGCATTTTACTGAAACAGATCCGAGAGAGATCAGAGAGTTTTTGGATATTTATATTAAACATTAATTCGTCATTGAATAAGATAAATTTGTGCAATATGAATAGTAGTAACGAACTAGAAATATATTTCCTTTGTGTCTAATATAATCAATATTTATTTGTCTTTATGCCTACAATGGCTAAATAATTGTCTGTCTCTTATACCACTGAGTTTTAGTCTTAATCATCACCTAATCAATCTTACTATTATTGTAATGATGTGTGTCGTAATTATTTTGTTATCAACTTATCTCACTGTCTAGCTCAGATACTAGTAAATGACAATAGTTCGTCCTCTGTCTATCACTGTTCAAACTCCATAAGCTTAGGGTCTGTCATCATTACTAATTAATCAGATCACCTTCCGATTATTGGCAGTTTCCTACACTCATTTATCTACTGTTTAGTTTCAGTGTTTACAAAGAGATACGGAAATCATTATTATATGACGATAAATTATTATTAATATATTTAATGATAATGTTATTATGTTGACAATTTATTTTAGGTACTGATTTTCTTTCTTAGGTCTAGTTTCTTGTGCAACTTTCTTTATGTTTCTCATAGTAGTAGTATTCAATTTCGAGTGGTGTGTTTTTTTAATTCATTTTTTTTTTCAAAATTTATAAAAAACCTATATATATACTAACTCATATTATATCATATCATATCTCAAAACATATTGAAGCCGACCTCTTTCCGTACCTGCTAAAGGCAAGACGAAATGGTTATGTCGAAATTGTGGTCGACAAAAAATTCAGTTTGAGTCAGTAGTAATAATGTCAGTCAGAAAAGGATATTTATCCATTTCCTCTGGTATTACTGGAAACCACAATTTAAAGTTTCACTGACTCTTCGGTAGATACTCGTAGGGTCAAGTAGATTTTTTTTAAAACTCCATCCATTGACATCGTCTTTGGTGTGGTTGTTATAGACACATTGAGCAATTAGCTCAATATGTCAGGTCACCAATGAATTCTGTCATTAAACTTTAGGTCAATAGCTCGCTTTAAATAATTTTTTTTCACGTATTAGTAAAAATTATAATAATTTATAGGTAATAACATAAATATAAGACATAATGACATTAATGCAGCAATACACGAACCAACACTGTCGTCGCACGGCAAACACAACAAAAATAAAACGACCAAAGACCATTTCAAGCTAGTCGTTTACCAGAATTTAATTGGCCATATTACAGCACATTAAAAACAATGTTAGGGCCACCGCATTTCTCTATAAAGCTTTAAACGCGTAAAGCATGCGTTTAAAACTATGCTTTTATAGATATGTACGTTATATGTCTACTGAGTTCGGGTGACGTACTTAGTTACTAGTGTCTTTTAGACTATCCAATAGCCGCTTTATAGTAGTTTTAAGCAAAACAGATATTTCAACGGAGAATCTCACTGATAATGAAAGACAAATTACTATGCCTCACGGGTGGTTGGTGTCTCATGACTTGATTTTTTTTTCGTAATTAATTGTTTATAAAGATAGCAACGATTTTCTCATTACAAATAAGGTTTTTATAATTTTGGATAAGGCAATAAAATTTTAAGTGCTTCTTATTGGAAAGTAATTTAAAATAAATAACGAATACTGTAATAGGAATACACAGATTTATTCAAAATATTTAAGAAAAACGATTTCTGTTAAGTTCCATCTCAAAGGAAACGTCTAACAGAGTTTTAATAAAAATACGCGGTAATAAGCGAGAGAGAAGAAGTAAATAAAAAAGAGAAAAGTAGGCGAAAATATAGTAGATACAACTTACTCTACAGTATAGGTGGAGATAAACTCACTCCTCACATACAAAACACATCAAAAGGTTACTTCGATAATGTATGGAATCTATTTGAACATTTTGGCTAACCGTCTCTCGGTTGTAACTTGATTCCAGCAGTACTGTAAATCTGGGAGCATACCTATTCATTTAATGAATTCTACGTATTAACTACGCTTAAGTGTGTTAGTTAAAACATTACAAATAAACCGTTTTCATGAACAAAATTAAGTGCAGTTACTACATGGCGTCAAGCTATGACAGACCACCCATAGACACAAGTAAACTACAAAATCTTAACTCACAGTTTCATGGCTAATACTACTAATATATTTAACATGACTTTAAGTAGCCGAAGAGTTATTTACAGTCTATAACGTTAATGGTGAACAGGAGTAAGTAGTAATTAAATTTAAATATTTATACGAGCCACTAGGCATTCGTGAGCATGGAGAAAGATAGTAGACCGTTTCGCATAACTTGATCAGCATAAGTTTGTCTTAGCCATTAAACCTTAAGGTCTAGTTTCCCGCAGACTATTTGTTTTTTATTGACTGAGTGTGTCAATTATCTACGTAGGGTTGTTTTAAGTAGTGCATTAATTTTCTTAACAACGGGATGGCTGTTGCATTTACATTTCTTTATAAAAATTTGAATACTTAAATCTAAATAAATTGTTCTACATTGATAAGTGCCCATATGCTCAGGAATTTATCAATGTTTAAGATGCTCCAAAGCCCCCAGAAATTGTTGATCCCAATGCTTAAAAATACATATGCTTAGAAATTTTTCATTTTAAGAATTTAAAAATACAATGACTTTAGAATAAAGAGATAGCAGACATGAAACGAAGGTTGCAATAAACATTACATTTCAAAAGAAACTCTTTAATCTCAAAGCATTCTATATCAGGTACATAGTAAATGTGAATGTATTTAAAATAAATGATAAAGTTGAACTTTTTATTTTTATAGTGGTTATCAAATCTATAGCTTATCAAAGCTCATGCACATTAAAGCATTATCCATGTCGGCAAGCCTTCAGCATGGTCATAAAGAACGCCATATTAGTAGCAGACTCATGCAAAAATCATGAAGTGAAAGATATTACACAATATAAGCGACCGCTGTGCGAAACAGTAATTACCGCGTCTAATATGTAAATGTACGTGCAAACTCTCCGATTATACAATTGTGTTCATGGATAACAATGATTTCTGCTGCTGCTCATACATTTTCATTAAAATTCCAAAGGTTTAGTACAAATTCCTAGTATCGTTGATGTGTTAATTTAGGAACAATAACGTTTCTAACATTATCGCCAGACTAATGTACGTGAATAAGCCTCTAAATGAGGTTTTGCCTTTTGTTTAAGAACTATTGTGTATGAAATGATTGGTAGTATTCTTATTTTAAAAACTTCTGTTACATTGTTCATGATTGAACAGAAATTAGTCTTTAGGTGGCTGACAGTCGTAGTCTTAATAATGAACTTATTCAGTGTAACTGTTGCCTGTACTTTAATTGCTGAATTAATTCAACAAAAAATATGAATAATTATCACGTCGATCTTTCGTATGAGTTTCAACGGCTTCAGATATAGTCATTTTCTTAAATGATTAGGTTTATGTTCTATATAGCTGTTTACATTACCTGTAGCCATGTCAGCAAAAATCATCGTTTAGTAGAGTTCACAATCCTAAAACGTCTTCATGAAGTTTTCTGGCCGAAAATTTGGCTTGTGGCATTTTTCGCTTCAATAGAATGTTTTTATTTCTGTGTTTATTTCAAAAGTAATTGCTATTTATTATAACTTAAAAGGCAAACGTAAAGTTTGCGATGTATCTAATATTTTTTGCATATATTAAAGACTTATAAACTCGGGTTCTTTAAGGTTCAGTGGGGTCATATTACTGCTCATAATTTTTGTTCACACGTCCATAGAATAGCTTCTAGACTTTTATTGTTAAAATATTCTAGCAATAAAAATGTTTAAGCACAAATGATTGACATTTTTACAAACATATTCCGTTATATTATCATATTATTACATTGTTATTGTAAAATACGTAATAAAATGATAGTCGTAAGATTGACTTTGTGAAATTCGAATAGGAAGGACACAAAGTTGTAGCCATTAGGTACATATAAAAGGCTAATTTGTTTATTTAATATTAGTTATCAAAATATAACCTCACTCTAAATGAGGATATTTATAAACTTGATTGTATCATTAGTTATGTCGAAAAATAACATTCTTAATAAAACATGAATACCTATAAAACACTAGATACTGTTTTCTTTTCACCGTGAAATATTCTTTTCAAGCAAGTACGGGTAAAAATTAAAAGTAGCGATTGTATATTGTAACACTAGCCATCCGGCATGGCTTTTCAGGGACGAACATAATTTTACAATTGTTTTCCTGAATAAATGAAGATTATCACTTTAAAAACGTTCCGTTCCATGGTTTACAAGAGGCCGAATACAAACAATTTATAAATACAGACGCTCACCGCGGTTCCTTTTATACTATGTAAAGATATCAACAATACTGGAGTAATATTGGTACGATAATTTTCTTTTTTTTTAAGAATAACTTAGTAAAGAAGAAATATGATGGGGTTTAAAAACTGTTCTTTGTTTTATGATGTAACTAACCAATATGACAGTATCTATTGGACTGAGCTTTGCTAGGCTAGGCATATTTCAAGTTATATATGGTGTGTTAATATTGTATCTAGATACTTTGAATCCACCAATATAATATAAATAAGTCTGCTATGGAGTACTATCACCGTGGGGGTTTTCTCCTTCCCAAGTGTTGTCGCTAAATCAAAAACTATTAATTTCTAATAGGGGCAAACTATTATTAATAGACGATAAAAAAAGTTCACTATTTAATAAAAATGAGTTAATAGACATTACTATGACTAGTTGTATCGGTAACGCAACGCTATTGACCAGGTGACAATAGTGGGGTGATAAAAGTCTAGACATATTATAAGTTGATAACAAGCACTTGAGTGCCGATTGAGGTACGAACAACATAGCAGTTACTGTTCTTCGTTCGTTATCTGAGATTTTGATAGTTTATAGTATTAGTGGTGAGATTGTTGCTAACACAAGTGAGATTATCTGGCTATGTATCCTAGATCAGATTTGATCTTTTTATGGCGGGTAATCTGCACTAAATAACTTCAGATAAGCCAATAATTCTGGATGTGTTCTGAGGTTACAATCATACAATTAATAGTAACAAAATTAACACCTTATATAATGTACCTGCTGCCCCATTTGTACACTCGAGTTCACTACATCTAAACATGTAAAAACCGGAGCTTTGGAGTTCGTACCTTCAATCATTCAATATCCAATCTTATTATAGATTAGTCTCAATAATAGAAGATAATTGTAACAGAGGTTAAGGAGATGTCAAACGTGATCTATGTCAATATTTACGTTGTTTATCAGTGCGTCTCTTATCATAATAGCTTTTGTTGATAGCACTGATTGTATTCGCGGATATGTTGAGTCGTTAGCATGTACATTGTGGATGTTTTGCAAACAACGGGATAGTGATATTATTTGATAAACTTTGACCAAATTGCAAATTCTTGACAAAATTACAAGTTTCCGACCAAATTACAAATTCCCGAACAAATTACAAATTCCCGACCAAATTACACATTCCCGACCAAATTACAAACTACTATAGATTACCAAACTATTAAGATTAAGCATCTTATCTATTTTTATGGTACAATATTTATATATATTGTTTGGGTTAACTAAGAATTTGAAATTTACACACCCATTAATTACTGCCTTTGTAATTATTCTCAATATTAATTACTGCACACCTCATGAACCTACTTTTAGATAAATATACGTATTAACAGACTTCCCACTTTTCAGAATATTACAGAGCAGTTTAATTTTATGTTCCGTCCCCTATATTAAATTGTTGAATTCCGAATCCTAGAAATTCTCAACCACACTCAAAGCTTAGAAATGACGCTCACGATCTTGGACCACTTAAGCAGACATACGCATCACTGAAGATAGATCTTCCTAACCTCAAATTACTACATCGGCCTACTTCAATCCCCAATAAGTCATTGTGGTTGTACAATACAAAGTTTTGGTATATTCCAGACGCATGCGCATTGTGTAGCAGTAATTAAACGAACAGTAATAGCCCTCAACGAGATTAAGACGCGAGCGTGTAATGTTCTACAATCCATCTCCGTTATGCTCTCGAATGGTCCATGGATTAAGTCATGGGCTTTAAGCGAGTAAGACAGCAAATTTATCTTTAGATGTTAATTAAGCCAGACCTAGGATTGTCTCGTAAAAACAAAATTTGACATATCTTGGTATACCTTCTATTCTCAGTTTTTGATTTTACAAACTAATAATAATATATAATATTCGATAGTCATTATGATATATACATATACCTGTGTTTTTACTTAATCTGTTAACTGCCCGGTGTATGTTGTTTTAAAAAATACGCTATAATTGCAGTATAATTCATTTTAATACGCTATGGAGAGGTTTTAAGATTTGAACTTATTAAAAACTCCCAAACAACGCTTTTCAAAAAGCTTTGCTTGGGGTTTTTATTTAGTGTAGCGTAGTGTTATATGATAAGATAAATGTGATTAAAGGTTACAAAATGAATAAAGGATTCATAATCAAATCAACTTAACATTTATGTACATTACGTCTGACGTCATGTAGTGTCTCGTCTAGAGTAACTTCCGCTATCGCTTATTCTTATACCTTGGGCCACACAACCAAACAAAACGTTAACAATAGAATGAAGTCATAATTTGTACAGTGATATATATCCACAAAGCACAACATAAGTGTTACAGATTACAGAATATGTTATATTAGTTAATATGAATATCATATTTATGAACACACTGATGGCTACAGACGGCCCGCCATCGCCGCAGGCGTTTCTCAAAGTTTTTTGTTACACAATACGAGATTAGAAATACTCGCATTACTTTAATAAGGATGGAAACGACAAAACAATTTATCTATTTTATAACCTTTTAATGCAAGTAAAAAACGTTATTGAAAAACTTTTTGGGAAATCAGAGCGATCATTCAAAATATTATATTAAAATTAATTTTTTTTATTGTTCAGAGACTTATCACTCAATTAGAAAATGTCATGTCGATATCTTAAATTAGAGTAGTGTTTAAGTATTCAATCAAAACATTAACCAAATGCATGTCTCGCTTGATGGTAATAAATACTCACGAAACAATACTTTGTAAATAATACAAAATACTGACTGGTAAGCTCCGTTCTTCGGTAAGGTAGACAACTGATAAATCATAATTTAATAATAAAATTAATAATTTAAAAAAGTTGTAGGTACTGACGCCTTTATATTCACGAATTCTTAAATGCCATATTGCCATTTGTCAGGCAAATTTTCTACGTCTATGGAAAAACCAATACCAATTTGCTCACCTGGTCATCGAACCTAAGATACGAGCATATATTTCTCTAGAATATCTTGCAACAAAAACTAACCTAACTGTAGCTACAGTCTTTTCCGTACAAAAAACCCCTAGAACAGATTGCCAAGGTAAGCCACACGTAAGCTAAACGTTTTCGCAACGACCTGTCACGAGTGCTAAGACAATTGACAAGGTCCCCACACAATAGATCTTTGTACGCACAATAACTCTTTATATTGTTCAAGCCTGCTAAGATTTGCCCACATATGGAAACAGGACAGACACTGTATTGAAATGAATTGTCTGTTTGTAACTTCAACAGCACAATTGTAAATTGATATTATTTGGAATGCGGGTAATCTTATTTTGTATGTGTCATGCTTATTTTAAGATACGATTTCGAGGTATGATTATTTTTATTATATGAAATGCTTACTGTTTGATAAAAATGCTCGTTTTAAATCGGAAGTTCTAGAAGTTTACGTAGTTTTTAAGGTATTTTCAGTTAGAGTTACTTATAAAGCATAAAACAGTATTGTTCAGACGAGTCATCGAACAGCTTTGAAAGGAAACATGTGCTGTATTTACTTTGTCTGAAGTCAGGTAGAAAGATGGGTTTACTGGCTCACGCAGGTGCTTACTGGGCACGGCTGCCTCGGAAAGTATCTGTGTCACATAGACCGGGAGTAAATGCGTATATGCCATCACTGCGGGACTGTCGTAAGAATACTACACCCTGATGTACGCTAAAGAGGCAATAAAAAGGGGAACAGGAGAATACTAGCACTCCCGCCCCACAGAGGACGCACATGGCACCGTAGATCACATAATGACCTACGCCTTACATGCTCAGTGAGGGGAGTTTTCACATGTAAAGAAAAATAGATAAAAGGTAAATTATGATAGTTAATTAGGTAGGTTATGGATTTTTAAAAGAAGAGATATCATGTGAAAATGGTTTTAACTCCCATGAACATAAGAACCTGGCCATAGGAGACCTAAAACTAACCCGGTATAGAATATTAGTTTCTTTCTCTATAGCATTTTGGGTTTGCGATCAGGTCGTCAATAGATACAGTTACATCTTGTAGGTGAATTTTTGACATTTTATCATGGATGTTTACACGTTTCCATTGAGCATTGATGGTCGAAAATAGGTAGGTAGTATATAGTTTATCCTACAAATCAATCATAAGCTCTTCCGAATGTAGAACCGATGTTAGTGGCAATAGCCCACTCAACCTAGCTGTTATATGATCAAAAATAGACATTTCATTTAACGATTTTAAAACGATATTTTGTGGTACACCTTTTTTACGCGACGTATAAAACTACATATTATTTTCTTCAAATAACCGCTTTTTAATATCTTATTAAATATATTACAAATTAAAAAGCGTTTATCTGAAAAAAATATATTTATAGTTTTATATGTCGCGTAAAAAAGGTATACCTCAAAATATCGTTATAAAATCGGTTAAAATAGATATTTCTTAAAAATTCCAACGCGCTCACAAACTTAAATAGTTTTTTGAATTATCTAAGCTAGTCTGACTAGTTTTAGAAGTTTAGAAAAAAAATGGGATCATTTTGTAATTAAGGCAAAAAAAAATATCGTTAATATAATTTAAAAAGTTTAAAACTGATCTCGCTGAAATTTATAGCACTTTTTAATATCATCACAAGCTACAATTTCAGAAAGTTTCGGATTTCTATGCACGTTCCTTTCAAAGTTATGAAATGTTGAAAAAAAACGCTCTTTTTTAACGTTGACTTTCATTTGCTGTTAAATAAAAGTACTTAGCGACTTTCAACAGGTCTCATTTTGTAGGTAATTTAATGGAGAACAAAAAATCCTTTGAGCACATATGAGGAAAAACGCACTGGAAACAAGATGTCACACGAAATGTAAAAAAGTCTTTTCTTTTCGTTAAATTGTTAAAAAAAAATGACACCCCACTTGTCCAGACTCAGGGTATCGAAATTCTTAATCAGAGCATTTTTTTACTATATAAATATTAAAAAAAATAAAAATGTGTGGTAATCCAAAATTTAGGTATTTTAGTTTCTTGACTGGGCCAGAGCTACATCACTCGCTCGAGGACGCGTTTTATATACTTACCTACCAATTTAGCAAACCGTCGACGGTACAAATGTCAGTACTTCAGTAGGGGCGATAGCTCGTAGCTAAGAACACGCACGGTAGGATGATATTGTCCGTAAATAAAAACAAAATGCCAAATCGAACTTATCGGACCTGTTTTGTTTTTGCTATTTTTTATTTTAAATATAGATGCTAACATCTAGCAGTAATGCAATTTATTATTTAAAGGATCTGTTAAATCCTTTAAAAATAAGTCGCAAAATGATTTTAGTAAATATGTACTTATTTTCTTGATATTTATTTTGCCATTGCCGCGAGGCTGTGCTAATAATAAATAATACTTATATTCGTAATAAATAAATATTGCTTAAATATATTCTAAACAATGTATGATACAAATTGTACTAAATCAGGTTTTGAGTGATTGGCCAGGGTGGATGTTGTAATAAATGTAGTCTATTAAACCGTAAATAATAAACCCATGACATCTAGGAAAGGTGACGAACTTTGTAGGTGTGGACTGCCCGCCCGCGTATTCATTTGATATAGGCAAGGCGAACTGTCTCCTGCTTCTCTGATACAGTATATTTCACTACCATGTCATAGGAAACTATCGTGAAATAATACATTACAGTGTAAATGGTTGGATGCAAATCACAATTTTTCGTTAGTTAATAATATCGCAAGAATGTTAATAAAGTAACGATATACACAATTATACGGTGACATATATATAAAAGCGAAAATTAAAGTGAATGATTGAGTTGGATACTCACTCACTCAGTTACTCACCCATCTACTGACTAATCACTAAATCTTAATATGAACATGAAATTTGGCAAAGAGGATAAAGAGGAGGGGGACTTATGAGTAGGACATATCAATTAAGGACATTTTGCGACAGGGTTGGATTAAAGGGGTCTAGGGCCTTCGCAAGTTTGTTTGTAAGTCCTTGATTTTTGTAATAGAGACCGGAAATTTTGCAGAAAGTGCAATATCTGTCAGCTATTTTACAATAACAAAAATAAACCGGCAGGCACTTTAGGTTTTTTATATAAATGGTTCGAGGTAATTGGCAGACCTGATTTATTAACTTTGTCAACAAAAACGTGTTCTCATTTTATGTGCTCAATACATTTTGATAAAAATATGATTAAGAACATACTACAGTTGAAGGTTGATGCTGTTCCTATCATCAACATTTTATGTTACTTTCGAAAGGTTTAAGAATATTTTAATTACTTATAAAAATTAAACATACATTTCATAGGGGGAAATAACAAATAACATTTATAATTATAATATTTATATATAATAATCTATTTCTTCTTATCTTTACCTTTTTAATCATCTTTGTACAACCCTAGAGTGTGAGACAATGCGGGTACACACACAGACGTAGGTGAGGAAGGCAAAGCGTTCTCAACTATCAAGAAGCGTAAACAAGATATATTTCGGGTTGTAGCTAACGCCAGGTATTTTATTTAAATTTTGTAGGCTATTATCGCTTTTGTACGGGAGTGATGTATCTGTTACGAAGTAATTATTATCTTATCTTTGACTGGGCTACAAGGCATAATCTTATAACAAGAAAATTACTTACATAGCAACAGACTTGCTTATCTTCAATTGGCCATCGAACTTAAATCTAAAAAGTGCAGTTTAAGGTACCGGCGTGTATCGCCCCAGTTTCCGAGACAATAATAAACTGATAACAATTGACAAAATATAGGAACAATAATTTCGGAGACCAAAGGTTATCGCAAGCGGCCGCCAATAAATAATACTACAATTAGTGCACTGTTCTTTAGATACGGTAGGTAATTGTAACAATAACATAGTTACAAAAATGGATTGTTTTGCGTTTATTTTGTAATAAAAGTTTACATTATTTTAATCTTTCCAGAAGTTTTAATTGTTTACTGGTAATGTTAGGTACGTTTTAATAGATTTACTTATTCGTTAACGATTTGATTTGTATGTGAATTATGAGTTAAATTCAAATTAAATCTATCATAGATCATGATGTGCCGTGGTATCATGGCGAGGAGATAGATAGTATCCTACTATAAACGTGAATGTTTGTGAGCATGTATGGATGTTTGTTCCTCTTTCACGCAAAAACTACTGAACCGATTGCGATGAAACTTGGTATGTATATAGATGAAGACATGTATTAACACACAAGCTACTTTTTATCCCAATATTCCTACGGGATCCGGACTTACGCGGGTGAAACCGCGGAGCGCTGCTAGTTATTCATAATTCTTAATTGTACGCCAAACCGCCAAAATTAATACAGGTATAGTGGATTGTCTACATTGAAGTGCTCAATGGGGTCGCTAAAAGCGATCTGTTCCAAACAACCCAAGGATGGACAGGAATGAACAGAAACTTACAAATAATGTAATGTTGACTAAATAAACACAACCTGTACTGTTGTGACGACAAAATTACAATGATCAGATACAATTAATACCTAGACTTAGTACAACTATCTATAAATCTCACATGACATTTATTTTTATCGTGTGGAAATCCCTACGGGTCATCACCTCACCGGAGCTAACGGTTAAGTGGTATGTCCGAGTCGAACCGACAAAAACCAACCGGTGCTCCGTCACAAGTGGGTCTTTTGCAGGTGACCCGGGTTGTAGAACCGGGTGGTACACCCGGATGGTATACCCGGGTCCTAAGTAGGAGGCCTCCGAGACCAACAGTTGTTTGTTCGTTGATCCACTAGTTACTAGTGGAGCTATATCCAGATAGAAGTAACGGCCTAGACCGCAATCCCTGTAGTCACTTTAACTTCTACATCATATTACTTTTTTTAACATCACCGAATCGTAACATCACACAACATTGTCAAAAACGTATGTCGTCATGCTAAGATGGAGTCCCATTCACAGAGTACAGGTCTCGTATATTGGTTTCGTGATTCTACTGAGTTTGTAGAACTTTCTTGTGGCCATTTCTGCGGTCGTGATTGACTAGATACTTTTATATACGCAACATGTAATTAAATGATAGTTGCAATGTTTAACTCTAGATACTAACCAGTCCAAGCTTAATATACCTACAATACGAATAAAACGCAGGAAATTCACTTACCGCGTCCCAATAATCGGCCTTCCAATTATGTCCTGCGCTATGCTGCCATATACATACCTGCTCGGAAAACCATTTGATTTTGTAACAACAAATTATGCGTATTGCGCACTATTGCAAAAGACAACTTTGTCACCATTTCCCGCCTTCGCGATTTCAAATTGGAATGCAACGTTAAGCGCAACGCAGTGATTGGTTCATACAATATTCAGGGCGGCCAATCGCAGTACGCCTGTGTCGCCAGTGCATCAAAAATTCCATCTGAATATACCAGTGTGGCGAGCACTAAAAATGATAATGCCCTAACATGGCCATACAATTTGAAATGAAGAATTCATGCATCGTTCTCGTTTACATTTGGGATGTGTTTTTATTGACGCGGACAGGTTCAGTCCATTTTATTTATTGAGCGGGGTTTATGCAGTGATTTTGGCAAAACTATTTTTGTGTAAAATAAAACGAGTTTTGTGATGAGATTGAAATATTAAATGGCTCGCTGGTATTGACGAGGAACTCAACTATTGATATTCGAAATAGCAATTTTTTAACTACCTACCAATAACGTAGAAAACGGCGAATTATTTGTCTATTTTCATTTCATCTCAAGCAATAAAACTCAATTCGTAAAACTATCACATCCCTCAAATTGTGTATTACTGATATTACATAAAAAGGTATTATTTATTAATAGTTCTTTGTGACCTGTGCTAATCTCACCAGCTATCTACAGCTGCTGTTTTATTTTCTATATAATTTACACATGATTCTTCAAGGCTGGTTGCATTTTTTATCTGATATGTTTGTACAGTCTTTCGCAACACAGAAGTTATTCCTAGTGAGGGGCTATTTAAAAGTGAATTAGGTAACGCTAAAACTTATAGGATTGTCTACTAAAAGCTTTCCAATCGAAGATACCCATTGCGTTCAGAGCTCCTGCGAGTGAGATTCTAATTGAATTTTCCATTTGAATATAAAAATACCAAATTGGCAAAATAATTATAGAACAGAAAATTGCTGCTAAACCGCATTGTTCGCTTAGTGTTGACTCTGCTCATAAATAGACTTATGACAGCCCCATTGGCATATACTACATATACTAGGGTCAGCAATGCACGAGTTATATTTTTTTTTCAATACAACGCCCGCTTTGGTAATATTTCAGTGTCACAAAGGACACTTGGGACAAATATTTGTGCATCACACAAATTTTTAATAAACTCTTGAAAACAGAAGCACAATGGCATTGAATAATCGTTATAGTTGTCTCTACTTTAAAGAGCTTTTCACTTTATGCATCTGTCTGTTAAGAGGCTGCCTAAATTTTACAGTAAACCGCATTTATACCAATCTCTCGATACAAAATAATCATCCCCATAAAAAGTCACTTTTAGATATTTTAAATGTTCTATTTAAATTCTCGAGGATGTTTTTCCTCTTTGCTCTAACGATTAGAATGAGACACACGTAAAACATCACTTCTGTCTGCATTTATAGCTTCATCTAACAATAACTTGTAAAGTAGCCAAGTATAATCATAAACAGAGATATTAACGATATCACACACTCGTCTAAGGAAATAAATAATCTGTAATCATTTTACATCAATTTCACTAATATTATTTAATCTCTGTAATTAACCAGTCAGGATCAATAAACCAAACGGTAGATACCGGTTTTACGGAACAAATCAACAAGATTCATCCACAAAGTGTATCTTTAAACAAATGCGTTAAAAATAACTATTATTTAGAACTTGCTTTTGACCGCGGTTTAGCTCGCGTAAAATTAATTTTTCCATCACTCGGGAATAGAGCTTTTTTCTGGATGCAATGTATCCTATGTCCTTTTTTGTATCCGTGGCAATGTGTATAATATTCTCAGTTGTATACAAAGCAGTTAAAACAAGAATCGTTTTCTCAGTGTCTCTCGAACAGTAGTTTATTCTGGATGAAAAGTAAGTCTGTAGTGTATCTCTGACAACGTTAATACAAAATTTCATAATGATCGGTTGAGTAATTAAGGTGTAACAACCAAATAAACATACTTTCGCAATAATAATGTTTTAGTAAGGTTATGTTGTCAATCATGGTACACGGTACTGAGGCATGGAATCACAAAACGACTCAAATATGGACAGGACTATGCTTTGTGTTACTCCACGAGATGTGATACAAAAACGAGAAGCCGTAAAAGAACCGAAGTGCTGATATGACTGACGTTATTAATAAGCGAAAAATAGCAATAAACATATGATAAGAGAAGCAAACTTGCAAGGACCGGACAGCGCACCCTCCTCTCACTACACGACCGACGAAGGGTTCACATGGAAGAGAGCCACTGAATGTAGATAGTAGTGGAGGTTTATTACATCCACATTTTAGTTTCATTTTTGGGATCATGTTAAAGAACGCGAGCTTATAGCTTTTTACCGCCTACTATTATAAATAGATACCTTTATTCCACAGAGAATTGTACAACAGAAAACCCCAAAACCAGTTAGACCGCCTCGGAAATCGAAAACAAGACGAAAACGACGAACTACGCAATAAAACACATAAATACTAATAATAATAGCCTTTATGCAATGACAACCCTGTTTACTTGAGCCACCGCGTACTAGTGTATGACAATTGCGATAGCACAATCGGCCGATACTTCAATTTTCTAGTAATGCTCGCACTACACCGATTTTTGAGTAAAGAATCGCACGTATTAGTCAGGCGTAAAATGGCTTATAAATCTGGTTGTATTAAAAATAGTTTAGTTTAAAAAGTGCGCGCATACACGTACTTTGCCGTAATGCCTGTTGAAAATAGGGAAAATAGGGCGCGCACTGCTACAGCTTCATACTGATTGCCAGAACGATCAAACTATCGGCCGATTAAAAATAACAAGTGCGTGGTGGCTCTTACGCTTCTTGGACATACGTATCTTTAAAGGTCATGGCAAGCATGGTCTGTTTTTTCCAACCACTTTATTCTATTAACTAGTGATAAACGAATTGCATTTTAAATTGACCCACCCTCACAGAGTTTGTACTACAGGCTAGGGAAAACCACAATCAACCGCAATAGTAAATTCGTGTTCCAAACACCTTTTTCTAAACAAAATGAGAAAATATCCGTTAGTGTGCACAAATCAAAGAGTGGTTCCGTTGAAGCCGGTCCATATTGACCTTAACCTGATTTAAAATGCTATCAGTCGTCGGTCCCCTACCGCTTGAATGTGTCGCGTTGCGCCGCATCTCACCGCGTCGTACAGAGCTCAATAAAAACGCCACTATATGACTGACTACCGGTGGCGGAGTTTAAATTAGTAATGAGTGTATTGTTGAACGAAAGACTAAAGTGGATACGTTGTTTGTTGCTGTTACGTAACTGAAAGTACATTAATATTTTTGATTAAAATTTTATTTTTAGGATTATTTATACTTACTAGTACCAAATTAAAAGCTTCTTAAATCCCCGGAATTCATATTTTTAATCCTGTACCCAAAGTCTTTAAACATTAGTGAATTTTAGTAATGTTTTCCATTGAACATAATGTACATGTATACACTCCCTGAAAGGCATCAGACTATGACAGAATTATGACATATCTCAAACTTGATTACTTTTTAGCCATATATCATTTGTATTAAATGAGATTGCTGAGTGGACTAAAAAACCATATGGAAAAAATTGGATTCAAGATAAGACTCATACATGCAAATAGAAGTTGCAGGAAGTATCGTCAAATTTTATTGTAATAAAAATGAATATGAATTACTTCTAGTTTTAAATAGTTGGACTGAAATTACTAAACAATTAAGACAATTAACTTCAAAACACAAATGTCGTATCCATACAAATCAAATACATTTGTCTTTAGGGGACGAACAAGACGTATAACCCTACGGGCACCGTTGTCTCATGCAAAGGGATTTTTTATTGTTGCCCGCAAATTGTATTCGCGACAACCCTAGTGCTGCATACGTAATAGTGAATGATGTGTGTCGACGAAATGAGTCGTTGTTTCTTTAATGTAGCGATTCAGAGAGTTGTATGGTCCTTTAAATTGAAAAAAAAAACTTGTACATTTACAACTACAGCACATTGTAAACCATCCTACTTGATATTTTTTACACCAGTAAGGTTGCAAAAAAACATACGGCCCTCGTGATGGTAAGTGATAAAACTAGACTATTTGTTTCTTCTATAGGAACAATACTGCTCTTTTCTAAACAGCTTAAGCACATAAAGTCTACCAAACATAACAAATTATGCAATAATATTACGAATTGTTAAAATTCCAAACTCGTAAGACTTCATTACCTTAGATCTCATGTGATACGGGGAAACTCATGAAATATTTTCAAACATCAGGCACAAATCAAAAATCACGAAACGTAAAAAATATTTCTAAGCCAAAAAACCGTAAAACCCCAAAAAAAAAATTGAATCCAAAACATCACCATACCAACTATTATGTATTCTGTGACCATACACAATACACACTGCACCACAATGCGTAAATTACGTCCAAAAATCATTCCACTTAATAAAATATAGATACCTACTATTTAAACAATTTGAGACTCAAATTAATCCTAATATTCGACAGTAAAAATATATTTATATTTCATCAACAGACAATATCATAAAACCGCTATATTGAAAAATAAAATCGCCCCACGATCATTTAAAAAATGTCCGAATCGGCAGCTAATTATCTTACAATTAAGCATAGATACGGATTCGGCTGTATCAAAGAAGCTGCGTCTGCAAATAATACTGAAACCAATTATTATCTCAATTACTTACCTCCCTTTGATGCTTAGAATTTTCATCGAAATCGAAGCAGGGACGGAATCAAAGAAAAAAAAGTTAAAATAATGAAGTTATGAAAAGAAAAATACACGTTAATATGAGTTTTTAAAAACGTGTCAGTTTCAAAGAAATGTGGTTACATGCGTAATATGTAGAAAGCTTCGCCAACGTTCAATTTTGGAATGCTTTTAGTACTTATACAAACATAACCCAAAGTGTGGTTCTTCAAAAAAAAAGGTCGATCACCGGCCATAGGGACCGCTTAGAACTTACGGTACCCTTTAATAAGCAATTTGTCTGTCGCAGTATTAAAAACCTAATACACAAACTTCAACCGTTTTTTCAAATGACATCTATACTAATAATAATTTATTAATATACTCGTATAATAGTGGTACAGTACATACATACATATTATTACAACAACATTACTTAGAAACGAATGCAGCCGGGCTCTGGACTTGTGTCACGGGTACCAGTTCCTCTCTCAGTGATGACTTATGATAAGACGTGTATGTACGTGTGCGCCTGCGTGCGTGCGTGCGTGCGTGCGTGCGTGCGTGCGTGCGTGCGTGTGTGTGTGTGGGTGTGTTGTGTGTGTGTGTATGTGTGTGCCGCGCACAACCGCTCTACACCAGATGATATGATGAGGATGCTTTTGATAACCTCATTACTTCTCATCTTGAAAGTCCTTTTTTAAACTACGGTAACAAACAAGCACTCAACCTGCCTTATGGTTCAGCGCTTAAAAACACTATCAGTATTTGCCATGTTGGGAACCCGATCAACAGTAGGTTGCAACTAACCAGCTGCTGTCTCTCTTCATAGTTAAAAGGGAACTTCTTTAATCCATAGATAATCCCGAGCCAGGTAGCTCCAGCTCGAGCAGAAATCTGCTGTGCCTTGTGCCTAACTGATTAAAATGTCAAAATATCAAATTCATAATAAGTAGTACTTACCTACTCTAAAAGTAATATTCTGAAAGAAATTTTCAAACAAAATATTCCGACTTTTTTCTAAATTTTTCCTTAAAAAAAAGTATTTATGAGATTCTTATCCTCTCAAATTGACAATCACAACGCCGACAGGTGGTACTGACAAGCTGTTATATCGGAATACTTTTTGTATCGACTTTCTTTAAAAGTCCAACTTCGATTATACAGGCTGCTCTGATTTCCTTTCCGTATAATTGGCGAAGTTTTGTAAAGGTCACTCACTGATCGGCAGCTATCTTTTTAATGAGGTTTGAAGTTATTGAGGAGAAAGAATATCCTTAAAATGAGACTGATTATACCTATATAGTGATAGAATCTGCAAAGATTTGGAATAGTTAAAATTCTTTACTAATACAAAGTAAACTGTTACATCAGGCGTAGTTTTTTCATGTTTGTTATTTTTTTTAATACGTTTTATTAGCTTCATTTGTTACTATGTACCTAAATAAATTTTGGAAGTCAATTTTAATCTAATTCTAATTAATTGGCTAATCGAATTGAAACATTGTTCATTCGTGGGAGAGTCATGCTTCGGCGCGTATGGACCGGCTCGACCAGAGTGATGCCACGGTCTCACAGAAAACCGGTAGTGAAGCAATGCTTACATTGCTTTTCACCGCGTAAGTGAGATTACCAGAGGCCCTAACCCTTTCCTCTTCCCCCCTTCTAGCCCTGTTCCCCCTGTCCCTCTCTTCTCTCCTTAAAGGCCGGCAACACACTTGTGACTCTTGAGTTGCAGGTGCCCATGGGCGGCGGTAGTCATTTACCATCAGGTATGACGTCACAAATTATTATTTTACCTACACCTACCTAAGTTTCTACATACACTACTACCGTAATAGTTACATTGATATAGTATGTAAATAAGCAATTATTGAGGTATGGGGCCCTTTATTATCTACCAAAAAATTGGTGGCGGAATGTTACTGTAACACTCAAGTCTTTGATGAAAAGATCAAACCAATCCCGCTGTATAGTGTCAAAATTCATTCTCCCTGGGTCCCCTGACATCCACTTTAATTACGTCACCCCTTGACGTAACCCTTGAGATTTTCAACACACATCTCCGCCTTTTGTTTTATGATAAATATAGTAGTTTTGTGGTGTTGCGATCAACATTATAATGTTCTGAAACTATTAGGACGGTCATGATGTGAGAAGGTTTTGGGAGGTTAGGAATGTCAAGTTGGATATTTAAATATATTTACATATACTTACAGATTTTTGAAGTGAAATCTTCTTTAGGCACGTTCAGCACTTTTGATACGGGAAAAAGCACTGAACTCGCGTGACGGTCACGCTCAGATATATATACAGACGTGTGTGTATATGTATATGTAAGTTATGTTTGCACGGTTGACGTGCAGTCCTACGACTAACAGTTATTTTATCTAATCTTGGTATTGTAGATTATAGTTACAATGAAAATAATTTAGAAGTGTAATGGTTAAAGTGGTCGCTTCGCCACTACGCCACGCTGAGTGTCACAAATAGTTGTCCGAAGTCTGGGTGTTCTTTGTGTCCGTTGTTTGAATGTGGTTAAAGTCTCCGCGACACAGGAATCATTCCTAGTGCAAAAGTTGTGAAAAAGACTATATCATTTCTTTAGATAACGGCAGCTTCTCGATAATACCCGGTCATTATGAAGGTTTAAAACGACAAATTAGTTGGAGTTATGTAGTGATAGTCTATAAAGTGACCGAGAAATTTATATAAGTATATAAAAATGAATCCCTAATTTTGCCGTGACCAACGGCATCACGTGGAACGGCTGGACCAATTTCGCTAATTCTTTATTTTTTGTGTTTGTTATTGTCAGAAGGTTCTTATGAAAGAAAAAAATAAGAAAGATGCGCGGTAAATTTAAAAAATTAAGAAAACTTAACGAGGGACTTACGTGATTGAAACCGCGGGGCGCAGCTAGTGTATTGTTGTTAAATGTGTTCAGTGCTTCTTATTTAACAAAAACTAAGAAAACCTGTAAAGTTAGCTGGATAAGGAGCCTGGAATAGATTGCTTTTTGTGATAAGGCCGTCTATTGCTGATTTCACTATAGTATAGTAAACAGTGGTTGTCAAAAGAGTAGATCTAATATGTTTTAACTTTTATTACTTTTTCAGTACTTTATTAAAAAATAAGCTATTTAAATAGAGCGTTATTTAAAACCTTTAAATTTTTCCTGTAACCGATCGGATCTTAAATCTTAATAAACAAGCTTATAATCACTCATCATGTGATAAAACAAGTCCCCCACCGCGTCTGCCTGTCTGTCAAAAACGACTGAACGGATTTTCATGCGGTTTTCACCAATAGATAGAGCGATTCATGAGGAAAGTTTACACATATAATTTGTTAAGGTTTTGTGTAAATTGTTTTAAATATAATGATGATTGTTGATGTCTCTGCTACCCGTGCGAAGCCGGGGCGGGTTGCTAGTATTTAATAAAACTCACAGTAACTTTTTTTTTTCTTAACATGGATTATTAGATCCTTCTCATATTACCGCAATCAAATAAACTGACTAACAACAATCTCTACCAATACATTTGAATACGAATCAAAACATAAAATTTTCCCAAAAATGGTGTATAAATAATAAATTAACGCAGCCAGTGCACCGTGAATCGGAATAATCTAATAGTTTCGTCGTCCGTACACCCAGCGGTAGTGAATTGGTCTATTAGTTCACCCTAGTTTAACTACGGCCCCCTTCTAACATAGTTACATCTAAGTGTATTGTTTTTACCTTTTAGTACCGTCAATTTAATTCTTTGGAAGTAAAATACAGCATCTATACTACACTAATATAAAAAGCTGGAGAGATTTTTTGTTTCATTGTTTGTTTAAACGAGCTTATGACTAAAACTACCAGTCGGATTCGAAAAAATATTTTTTAGTGGATAGGGCACTCATTGATACGACGCCTAGGGGCGGAACAGCGACCATAACCGCGGGTAAACCTGCAGAAAACTGCTAGTCAGATATAAAAAGGTAACTAAAAACACGAAAAAGAATCTCCATACTCCCAACGTTTTTATGAAAGCCATAGCCATAAAAAAAAAAAAAAAATAGTTGACCACTATGTCTCAGAATATTTAAAAAAAAGACCGTCTTGCCGTTAGCAAGAAGTGGAAATAGATCCGGAGACTGAGAGAGAGAACCACTGGAGACTTCCGTCTCGAAAGGGTAGTTTAAGACGTCCTCCCACCCCCAGATGGACTTACGACCTGTTAAAAATGAAAGAGAACCACTGGATGAAAGCGGCTAAAAACGACCCTTTGCAGAAGTTAAAGAAGTGTATGAAAAGCCTATGTTTAGAAGTGGCGTTTAAAAACTTCTGTGGTGTACTCACCTTCCTCAAACTCAGACACCAGTAAAATTTACAGCAAATGCACAAGAGATCTCTTCATTGATAATAAGTACTCCTTATAGCTATTGTCGGTAAGAGAATCGCAGACTGCGATAAGACCGCCCATTGTACTGCTATTTAATATTGTATTTCTCGTATGTATCCTAATTTTTGATGTGCAAGTATCCTCTATCTATCTATATACACACAGACTAAAATTGGAAACAAAGATAACGAACATCTAAACATGTGTTTCTTACACGATTTCTCTCGAAAAAGTGATCTAGTTTAATTCCTGTGGGGTTACAAGTGTACAAAACACACGCGTAATAAATCATAAGTGGCATTCTCATTGAACAGGAAAATAAAACATGTTTCACTGAATCGTATGACACGAATGAGGCTGATCGATACAGCTTTTATATTTATTTGCAAAGGTTTTGTAATTCTCGGATACAATTGTATATTGGAACACAATCAATCAGAAATACCTCCCGCTGTAGGTTATCTTAAGGACCTACAATAAAAAATTTATACCTTCTCTTACTAAATATTTAAATATGTGTAAAAAATATCTTTTATAAATTATTTTGTGAGAATGCTCTTCAGTTGGACTTGTTAATAATACCCTATCACATGTATTGAAAACCGATTCCTGTCATCCCACTAATATTATAAATGTGAAAGTTTGGATGGAATGACGGATGTTTGTTACTCTTTCACGCAAAAACCACTAACCCGATTGCGATGAAACTTAGTATGTAGATAGCTGGAGACCCGGATTAAGGCATAGGCTACTTTTTATCCCGATATTCCCACGGGATCGGGACTTACGCAGGTGAAACCGCGGGGCGCTGCTAGTAATTTATAATTATATATCTAAAAACTAAATTTAGAAAAACAATTCTCTTATTTTTTACAGCTTTTAAATGAATCGATGAATCCAAATTACTCTATAACCGAAGAAAAACTTCTAACGACATTCATTATCAACAAAAGTTAAGATTTTCAGTACTGAATTTCACTTCAGCATAATTCTTATGAATCGTAAATTGGTTCATAACAAAAAATGAAATTTAATTAGGTCCCGTTAATTTATTTTTTTCACTGAACTCGTTCGCGTGAGCCCTTTCTTTGAGAAAGTGGTTCACTCTTTTGTATCGTGGTAAAATAAAAGATGTTGGGTTATATTCTGACAAGCGAGAAACAATCGGGTATGCATTCAACTTGTTTTTTGCAATTAAGGGCGTCCGTGATCATTTCTCAAAACTGCTGAATAAGTCATTTAAAAACATCGAGCCTTGTCATGTTACGTATTGTTTGTTCGGTTTTACTCCTTATAAAATAAATACTTATATACATGTGTAGGTACATACACATGGGTAGCTGAACCACTCACCGCGTTTGTTGTTAATGATCTTGGGAACGTTTACAAAAATACTTGAACTTTTGATACACCAAGTTCAATACACGTTACTGATGGCGATAGACCCTTGCATGATTACGTTGTCACGTATGCCTTGCAACACTTTTTGAAGAACCACATTATAGTCATTTGGAAAGAAGAGAAGTAGATCATTTTGAGTGAAGGCGTCTGCCTCAGTCAATTTGAGACTTGAGAGAGAAATAATGATAGTGCATTTAAAATTTTGTTGAAAATTTACAAAACAAATATGCCTACCTAAATATAAAATTAAAAAGAAACCTTGGTGAATACAAACTAAAAATGACCTAAATGTAATAAATAAAATGTGATTGAATACGTAGCAAAAGACTAGGAGGTTACGTCATAACCTCGAGAAAGAGGAAGTTCAGACCACAACATTAATAATTCAAGTCCGTCCCCTGATGCACTTGTTTGTGAACGAAAACCTCTATTATGGAAATTGTGACTTAACTTAAAGGTTTTATTTAAAGAGAAAATATAGGACAAGATAATGTAAATATTGTTGTTTTTTAGAACTCGAGAATAGGGCTCATATATAATTTTATAATCTACGACCCTAACACGAGATCTCAAATTTCTATTTTTTTTCTTTTATTATGTAAGTACTTTATTAATCTTTTGTTCTCTCGTTTGTTAATAATGCTGCCACTACTTATACATAGTTGAAAATTTGAATACAAAAGTACATTTTGAGAATGTATTTTGAAAATTTTCATTATTTTGAGAATTAGAGACTCAGACAGTTCGAGTTAGAGGCATGCGACCCTGACCTACAAGAGGTATTGCTAATACTCCCCAATCCATTCGTATAAGTAATATCCCTTACCTTCAATTGCCGTTCCTTCTTACTTACGTTTTTTTTTTATTATGCTCCCAATTTTCCCGTCTTTAATTCCTAAAGTAGTTGTAGGCTTGCCTCCTATTATGCGAGTGGGACCAAAGGACAGTGTGCAAAATGCGGGTGTTTAATACGGTTCTGCCTAACCCCTTGGGGGATATGTGCGTGACTGTATGTATGTGTATTTTGATAATATCAACTTGCACCTTCATTTTTACGGATCTGTAACTTGGCATCTTGGAAATAATTCAAATTGAAATCCTTTATTTCAGACATGAGTCCATAGGGTTAATATAAACAAAATAACTTAAAGGCTAGTGTTAGTAATATATCATTTTTATTTTTATAAGGCTATGTCCTTAGCTGGTGTGGATCTTTGCCCAGTGGCGCAGCAAAGGGGAGTCCCACCGATTTATGAAAACCTTCAGGATACTGTTAGAAGTGGCGCGCAACCGGCCGACCATAGATGCGGTCCTCTTTCTTATAATGGCGTAAAAATCGTCTGTGTGCGCCTCCGCAAAAATACCGGACGCACTACAACGCCACGACAGCCCCAACAGTATCCTGAACACGTTATTATATTGGACACGCAGATCTCTGTATGTCCTCTGCGTAAAACTGATCCAAAGACTGCACGTGTAAAAAGACTGGCAAAAAGCTTTAAAAAGCGTAACCTTTACCTGTGTTGTACAGCGTGCAAATCTTCGAACCAGCATGTTACATCGAACAGCCAGCGACCTGCGCTCCCTCTCTATATCTACATTATCCCTAAGGTCATCAGTGACCCAATGACCCAAGTACTTGAATTTCGTCACCCATGTTAAATGTTATTCATACAAACGCCATCAATATGGCACCCAACTCTGGTGCTCTCTGGTTGTAGAACCAGTAACGAAACAAGGATATAATTTCATTCGATAGTGCCGTATCGCTCTGCAATTTATCCTATAGTACCTCGTAGGACACCACCACACATAATGTTAGTTTTTTTTGTCTAAAAATTTATTGTATACTAAATGACCCGAAAGACGTTATGTCTTAACTATGAATATTGAATTCGAATTGGTATAATTAATGAAAAATAATAATTACCGATGCATCTGTTTTAAACAATATTTTTAGCGCGCATTCTGTCAATCGCGCCAACGGTCAAACAACTGACAGTTAAGTCAAAAGAAAAGTTATAAAAGTTAATGTGTTCGTTACGTTTTCTTACATTTTCTAATTTTCCGAACAGCTTTCTTAATTTTTTTCTTTCATAAAAACCTCCTGACAATAACAAACACAAAAAAAAGGAGTTAGCGAAATCGGCCCAGCCGTTCACGCGTGATGCATTGACTAAGGGAAATAGGGATTTATTTATATATATATATATATATAGATTATGTTAAATCACTCACTCAACTTACTTAGTTTGAATGACAATCGATTTATTTAACATAGAAATTATACAATAATAATGTTTTCAAATGACCTTGTAATTTAAATGTGTATGTCAAATGTTCTCATGATACTTCTTACTCGTAATAACTAAAATTTACACGTGTATTTTCAAAAGTATTTGGATTATTTCCAACTGTATCACTTATATAATGAATTTCCACAGTAATCACTAAGGACGTGGCTTCATAGCATTATCATTCTTTGTTGATATCTTAGTTGTGCCATCCGGTAAGAGTGGCGTCATGAATTATTCACACGGCTCCATTCCACTCCACCTCTCCACCTGATATACTATATTATATAACGCGCACAATTTTGTATTCCAGAAACTATTTATTACACGCGACATAAGTTTATAACTAGGGTATATTGAGAATAAAATCAAATTTTGTAAAATGAAATGAAATGTTTGAGAATTCGTAGATTTTCATAATCTATACTCGCTACAGGTCTGTTGGTCTAATGGTTAGTGATCCTGACTGCTAAGCCAGAGGTCGTGGGTTCGATTCCTACCTAGGACATATAATTGTGTGATGAGCACGATCATTTATTCTGTGCCTGGGTGTAATTTTGCTATGACATTTATGTATATTTATCAGTATCAGTAACATATAAGTATATTTATCAGCAGTCTAGTTACCATAGTAGGGGATCCCCCTGAGAAGACCCAAGCTAGCATAGCAAGCTAGCATACACCCGAATCATTATGATATTAGATTTTGCTGAAGGAAAGTCTTTCCCCTAAGCTCCCATGGCTTGTTTTAAAATCTCGAAACAGACTTCACATTAAAGTCGATAGCTCGATCGATCGAGGTTGGGCCAACGTGACAAAGATCCAAATACTATTTTCTGGTAGAAGTAATGAATTCCTCCAAGAACATAATCAATATGAAAACTTAGTGGCTGGATAAAACATAGGCAGATGCCTAATTGGCAGTCATATCTTATAATATTTTTTTTGCACACAGTGATCGACGAGGAGTCCTCGACGCGGCGGCGCTACAGGCCCTAGCTGGAGAGAGCGTACTTGAGAAAGAGAGGCAGCTATCTGAAATGATCCTACAATTGCAAATGGTGAGAGAACAGCTCCTAGCGCAGCAGGAACACGCAAAGGTAGGTTAGAATTCGACGTTGATGAAGCTAAACTTATTCACGAATTCTAAGTTTTTTTAATTCGATCAACTAGTTACGCATCGATTTATTTTATTTAAAATAAGGAACTAATTACAGTCATCAAGTTGATAAGCTTTTTAAATACTTGGAATTCTTTTGCGTGCTCCTAGTGTACTATATAAGTTAATGGTTTCTTTCCAGAACTCATATTTTATATTCGACACATTCGTGTACAGCGATGTTGTATAATTTTGTTTCACAAAAAAAATGTTTCATCACACACTTAAGACATAATTGCCCCATCAACAATCGTCACTAAAATATTTGATGGCCTTATAAATTGATCGCCCATCCGAATCTTTTGATCTCTAAATAATTAGTGATACCAAAATTGTTACGTCTTCAATACTATTATATTTTATATGTTGTATTAAAAATTCTGTACATAGATGACCTCGTTCGGAGTGCCAACTTGTTGTAATGAAGTTAGTCGGATTAGCATCGACCGAGATAAATGCGTTGACGATTATTCCAGCGTCTTCTGTTTCCGAGTCAAAGGCATTTTTATTTAAGTCTTTTAAAATGTTCTTTAACATCGTGCAGTTTGCCATCAAATTTTGTCAGTGTCATTATTTGGACAAATAATACCAGATCCACACTTGTTTTAAGAACAACAACAACAAGACATGAAATATAAGCTAATCTCGTTCTTCACTACATATTATAAAACAAAGTCCCCCGCCGCGTCTGTCTGTCTGTTCGCGATAAACTGAAAAGCTACTGTATGGATTTTCATGCGGTTTTCACTAATAGACAGAGTGATTCATGAGGAAGGGTTAGGTATATAATTTGTACCCGTGCGAAGCCGCGACGGGTTGCTAGTAATTTATAACGCGTGTAGTTACAATGATTTCAATCCATTATAAAATAAACCGAAAACCTAGAATTAGTGCGCAAATTCCTACAAATATCTATAAGTAATATCAAATCAAATCCGTAATGAGAATCCAATCACACAATAAGTAATTAGAATACACCGCCAACATTATAGGCACGTACTAAAATAGAAGTTCACGATCGTTTTGACCTCCACTCTACTTCGGAATGAGTGGTAATACTTTGTTTTCAAAGGCTTTTATCTGAGCCCAGACATCTGTTTTGCATGCCAGGTCACGAATTGAAAAGGGCTAAGGAATGGAGGTTTATTCCTGTTTAGGATCTTTAAGTTTAGCCCGTAAACTGCGGCTTATTGTTCCATTTCATATACGTTTATAGCGTTGACAGTTTCACTGTGTCGTATAAGACCTTGCTTACAAGAATCCAACTGTACTTCATAACATAAATTTTGTACAATGCTATTGATAATTGTTATGGGGATGCGGAATTTATTTCGAGTGAAGACGTTTTGTCTTATGGTGTAGTAAAACTTAATTTATGGGTGATGCTTCGTCGTTTCTGCTTGCTGGATGCCCATCTTTTGTTCTTTAACGCCTTTTGTAATATTTCCTAATTAACTTCGTCAGAATAGTTGGATTTCTTGTACGTCTTTGTGTTTTATTGTTTTCTTTTTCTATAGATATTGTAAGAATTAGCATATACTATGCAGAGTTCTACGCGTAAATGTGCAAGCCTGGTTGTTCTCATGACTTTTGGCTGTGACTTAATGTGCGTGGGAGAATACTAATCCTATCCCAAACATAAAGTAATCAAATTTATACACAAATGTTTCTTGTTTCCAGTTAGTACAACCTCGAAAAGTAGTCAAACATAAAGGCCCCTTTCATTGTAATTCCCTCCTCAAACTTGACTGAATTTTTGTTTACTCTTTTCACAAATTAGGTTCGTTACGGGTCCGTGACTCTTTTGAAAAGTTTTTTATTGAGATGGTGTACGCAGATCATATTGTCTTGTTTGTTTTTAAATATATTTAAGGTCTGTAATAATAGAAAAAAAAAACCATCGATGTGAAAGGGTATTTGTGTTTTTAGTTTAATCTATATTTCTTGATATAGATATTTAGGTATTTGAATTAAATGTACGTGTTCCTGAAATAATGTCACTTTGAGGCCTCGTTACCGTCGGTATCAACACTGTCATAGACTGAGCCTCATCAAAAAATAGCAACTCTAAAATTTATTTTTTTGTTAACTAATCCGGATAAAATAAACCGTAGCTTCATTTACATAATGTATAGGTACCTACCACAACCAAATCCTAATTAGCGCGCTCCCATAACGCGTATTCATTTTCAATCATCAAAGTATACAATACAGCTTGTATCCTTTCAACCCGAATCAATTTTCATGTTGAATGCATATTGTGCCGGGCACTAGCCGTACCGTCAGCAACAAAGACACTCTCTTACTAATGAATCAGCGATAAAAACTCCAACAACACTCGATCATATGCCCTCTGTGTAGGGTTGGCAAAAAATGGATCGAATTTTTAAGGAAGTGTGTTGGTATTACACAGCAGGATTACTGGCAACATAGTCTTGTGCAGTCTTTCGAAATTCAACATTTACAATGTTGGTATTCATGTTAAATGATTATTATTTTATTTTGGTTCAGTTATTTTTTTATATAAATAACATATACATAATGGTTTTTGATTAGTCATTATTTGTACAAATACTTCGTCACATAGTAGAAGGGTAATGCATTCACAGTTAGTACAATGACAGTCACATAAGCTATTCTGACTACGAATCTCCTTCTAAACTAAGATGAAGGTCTTAAAAATCACTAAATAAAATACCTACAAAATTTTATACTTAGGTATGTGCAATAATCGTCTAAGCTTAAAAATATTTTACAATATAATCCCAAAAAATAAACCAGTTCGATTAACAAAATATCAGCATCAACCCTAAAATGTTTGACGGTTAGATTGAAGAGGCCTGTCTATAGCAGTGCGAATGGGAGCGGCTAATGGCAGCGCGTTCGTATTCGCGCGTTTTTTCAGAACGTCCCTTTGTTGACTATGTCGGCTGTATTTCGAATAGCGTTCGATACGGTGCATTCGATTCATCATTTTTTTTTTATGTTTTGTCTTTGGAATGCCAGACTGTTTTGTTTGAGTCTGTGTATCAGTATACCTATCATAAAACAGATTTGGTTCGGTCTGGTTTAATATATTTTTTTGGCTAATAAAAATAAATTAATATAGTATATTTATAACTCTTCTGCAATAATAATTATGATTTTTCATTAGGTAAGTATACATAATAATATTATGTTTTTGTCAGCTAAAAAGTTTGAAAATGTCATATAATACTTATCTCTTTCTTATTTTAAGTCATTAATGAATACCTCCTGGATAAAGTATTAAAGTTGGCAGACAGTGATCATTTGATTGACTATACATCCCTATCATATCTACCGATCTAAATCCGAATCTATTTCAAAACAGCATAATCAACTAACAAAGAGCATAAAAAAATTATCCGTCGGCGAGAGCACTCAGTTGAATTAAAATATCACTGAAATAAATGAAAACATAGGTATCAATGTGTATACAGTATATATTGTAACCCCTGCAGCCCCATACGGCCAGACAAACGGAAATATGAAAATGAAACGTATAAACGAAAAACGCATCAAACGTTAGCACGCGACGACAGCCGGACAAAAAATGAACACAAACGAGCGCTTAATTCGCAAAAAGCCCGTTTGATGTCACTAATTGACAATCAGTTGGAGGACGCGTCTCATTGGTCCGCTTCCTCGTTCTGTTTTTAAAAATTAAAAACAAATAAATTAGTAGGGTAGCCATTTTTGTTGTCCGTTATTTGTATAGGCAGCCAGGGATGATGGTAGATAAAAGTCAATACGACATTTAATAGAATAATAATGGGCTTAGAGACTAAAATGTATAAAACTAAACAAACTTAATTACAAAAAACTATTTCAATACCTTTCACCATAAGTTTTACCATAAGTATGTAATTATATACCAACGTTTAGCCTTTAATTACGTAATTACGCTGACGTGCATTACTGAGCGAATCAACCTATGACTACGTCCATTGCAACCTGGTCGAAACGTCAGGCATTTCAAAAGTATGTAATACCTATACATGATCACGTTAATGCGTGTCTTAGATCTTCTAGTAGGTATGCTACGATACTTTGCGAAAAGCCACTTAGACGCTGCTGGGGCATTAAAACATGCACTTTAATATTAGAAATAAGAACTTGTATGTGTTCTATTTATTGTAGAATGAGCTATATTCTGGAGAACAGTTTGGTATAATCCCCATGACGACCTTCTGGCCATGGTCATTGGCCAAGTAGTGCGATTATTCTTGCCAGGAAGTTTAAACTGACACTTTAAAACCACAAAGCTTATAACCTACGTGGTTTGAAAGGAAGTCAACGCTAACGGGTTCTCCTGGAGGATAAAGAAATGGTTTCTTCAAAAAAATCAAAAGAACGTTTGTTTTGTAAAGCTTAACATGCCTTTATAGGTATCCTTTTTATTACTAATTTCAGCGACACTAGGTATACCTATTCTGAACTAAATTATAGATACATCTTCAAAATAATATTCATTTAAATTTTATCATTCCAAATCAAATTTCATTTCAAATTATAAGAATCTTAACACTACTTTATTATAACAAATCTATGACATCATCGCTTTTTGTTGACTTGTGGACACACTAGGCATATGAAATTTAAAAAATCCAACAATTTTAATAACTTTAAACTCTTTTTTGAGAGTTAACGGTTGCATCAAAAACAGGAACTTTTAAAAGGTGTCATTTCCTATTAACCGCCTAACTACTACCGCTGAAAAAGCAAGCCAACAAGTTGCTCTTTAAAAAATATTTTAAATTAAAAAACATATAAATATCACTGACATTCGAGGGGTTAACCGTGTCAGACCAATTAGTTTTTGAAAGAAAACTAGAAAAGTGACGGACAGACGTGTGGTGACAAGGTTTTTGATTAAAAACTTTAAAAGATAATATAAAAAGTTTGTGGTATAACTGGTAACATGCCCTTTAGTAATATGGAGTCGCGTCCCCTTTTAACAAACTACCGATGTGAATAGGATTTCATATTTAACCGTAGGCATACGTGTTACCACTTTATTTATTAAAAAACAACTATGCAAGTTGGCTACACAAAACTTTTAAAAATAGAACTCATCACCCAATTTTTAAAAAACCAAGTGAATTCCATTTTCAAAATTTAATATCATTACGTATGTTCGAAAATCGTTTTATATTTCGACACAGTGTTGTAAGTAAACGATGTACGGTTTATCGATTAGTTTACTGACAGAACGATCAGTCATAGAGAAACGATTGATGATTGGCGTCTGCCGTCACCCCTATTTGTTCCTCTACACCATACATCACGAACTACACTATTTAAGTATTTTAACTAGATGTTCTACACAAATTAGAAGCACGACTTAAGTTCTCTTGACTAGAATTTTAATAGCTTACACGCTGCCTAACATGGTGAGCTTAAATTACTAAAATGTCCAAGTGCTCTCCGTTAATCGATTTGTTGCAATTATTCACATGTCGATTTTATAATTGTTTTTAATAATGTATCATTATGTATTTGTTTGCTGCAACTGGAAAATAAATAATGCTTAACATACCGTTATTTAACCACTTTATTGACCAGTTTCTAGATTCTCCAATGTCGTGTTATATTTATGACAATAGTTTCGCGACTAGATAAAAATAACCAAAGAGGTATCATACCTTATAAATAATCTGCATTGAAAAAGCAATTCATAATCCATTAACAACAGTACCGTAGGTATAGGTATTTAAAATATACTTACTATAGACAGATTTGAAGTTTTTTAACGCGAATACGTAGAGCGTAGATATAATAATATTGTAACCTACAAAAAGACCATTATTACTTTTTCAAACGCAGATACGTGTATTTATAAAAAAAAAATGTAAAGTTTAAAAAAAAAACAATTATTACATATTTTTTTAATCTTTTTCAATTACATTATAACTCAAGTAAGTAGGGAAGTTTTTATCCTCATAGTAACTGAGAGTAGAGTAGTTCTATTACCTATAGACACCTGTTGACATCCATGTTGTAATCTGTTTCACATCTACAGACAAATATACCTACTACTATCAACGTTTTATATACATCTATACTTATGTACAATATGTAGATATATATCAGTATTATGATATCACAAGTAGAAGGCATGCGCACAAAATTTTACAACACATGACTAACCGATTCAAAACGCACGAATAGAAGAAAATCTACTACACAAAGGCGGGACCATTTCCACCGATCATTGTGAGAGAACGCTACAGCACTATGTGTCTATCTTTCTCTCACAAAGACGCCGCCGCGATGCGCAAACGAGATAGCCAACACAATAGACAATTGTTATCCCCACCTCCGTAGAGCTGTGATTAGATTTCATACGAAAATCACCCGTAATTTCAAGAGACAGGAATGTATTTTGGTTGTTTGTAGGTAGCCAATAATTTGATTCGCTAGTCATCGTAGAGGGAACAATGGTTCAGCTTAGATATATATAGAAGTTTATAGTTTATTCAAGAAATTTATTGGCGTCGTTACGGTGTAGGCATTTACGTTCGGTTTTTCATAAGCTGTTTGCACGCCAGCGTTCACGGTTGTAAAAATCCGTGAAAGTCATTATTAAATGGTTTGTTATTAGAAGACGTTTTGCTTGTTGTTTTACGAATAATTTACCTACTTGTCTGTAATTTAGGACTGGCTTGAATTTAGGAGTGTGTTAGGTAGTATTTCTTCTTGTTTTATGCTTTACCTACGGATCTCTGCGATTTATTTTCGGTGAGCGTGATTCGTTTGTTACCGGGAGACAGAATAATGTTTTCAGATCCATTCTAAAGAATTTTTTTGTAATATGGAAATATACAGAAACTTTCTGAGATTTAACTTATGTATTTATTATATAAATAAACTCATTTATTCGGAAGTTATGAAGATAAAGTATGTTTCGCAAAGGTCTTACTTAGTCGTTTCTATTTTGTATATAACTAAATTTACGAAGAAGCACGTATCAGCCTGAAGGTAGGAGGTTGCCAGTGCCATCTGAACTTTTTCCACCCCAAAATACAATAGTTACTACGTTAATATTTCTGAATATCCGTCTTTGTAAAAAGAAAGTAATGTCCATGGATCCACTTGAAGGCTCCCGAAGCCTTTTTTCTCTATATTTGACGTGTGGAAATGCCCAACAGTCTCCTCACTAGGAATAAGAACGCGCTACAATGTCAGAACCGACTAAAACTAAACATGCGATGGTAGCGTAATGGCTAAGGCCTCGGACTTGCGATCAAGTGGTTGCGGGTTCGAACCCCACCCAGTGCACTACCGGCGTGAACCCACTCCAAACACAAGCATTTAGCTTAGCTGGAGGGGTTAACAAGAATACTAGTAATGTGTGACCCACGTTACTAGTATTCTTTATTTAAAAAACAGAAAAAAAAACCAAACATTCTTTTGTCACGTAGTCTTTCTGCCGGAGCCTTAGGTTTACACGCACATCAATGGACTGTATAGGTCCGTGCCTCTGTCAGTAATGGAATAAGTTCATTGCTACATAGGTATCATTTGATAATCCTATAAATGTCAGATACTCAAGCAATAATATAGATTTTATACCAACAGTGTCATAAAACAAGGTATTATCAACTGCATTAAGAGCCCACGATTTCACCTTTGTCGCCAGTTTCAGTTCCGTAACTATCCGGTCATAGTAGTATTTAATCTTTGGTTAACTATCAAATGAGCAGTTATGTCCCTTTTGCATACATTTTAATAACTTTGTAAGTTCCTTTAATATTGATAAGGCTTATCAAGAGTTTTTATTACTACTTAGATGTTTTATCATATTGCTAACGGATGTTCAGCCAAAGCACTTAGGTACAGATAAGTAAATCGGTGTTTTTAACATTATAGGTTTTTTTTTTTAATTAGAAATCAAGCGCCTACTTTCTGTCTACACTACACTACAGACTACAAAGTATACTACCTACATATTTTTAACACTTTTAACTGATTATAAATGTAAGATTACAAACTAAAAGAGAACTTCAAATCAATAATAGTTCGGTATATATTAATATCATACTAGCGGACCTGACAGACGTTGTCCTGCCTGAACTTAAAAAATATTATTCCTGGAACCCTATCATAGCGGTGCGGTGGATGTCCACCGGGTCCAATTGTAAATCTAAACCATTCTCGAATCCACCTGAAGGCACACAAAAAATTTCATTGATTTCGGTCCAGCCGTTTAGGAGGAGTTCAAGAACATACACACGCACAGAAGAAATATATATATATATAAAGAAAGGCAATGTATTTACATGATTCCTGGGGTGATGCCTAGCGCAGAAAATAAATCTTTAGTCGCACAAAACAAATTATTTACGTAAACGTATTTTGCAACTTCCCTATTCCGTAAATAAAATTAATAAAAATATATTCTATAATGAAAAAGGGAAACAAACAATTAAACTGTTCATCGATTGACAACGTTTTTGTGGAATGATGATGACTGTCATAGAATTACCTAGAACAGTGTTTATAGTATGCGAGGTCTACTCTAGTAGCGCTTATTTTCACTTCCTCCAACAGCCGCAGCATTGAGTTCGACGGTATCAATCCCCACAAGAATAATTTACAAGTGGAATTTAAAGATAATTTTGTGTCCGTTCATTGTACCTTTACAAAGTCCCCCGAGACAAAGGATTATTTCCTTATGTTTAGTTTTTAAAAACTTCTTAAAATCCAAATATTATACCAAGGTATGAATACACTAAAACAAATTTACTAACTAACCAAACAAATATCACTCTGTGCCATCATAGTATTTCTACTACAGAACACAAACATTCCGCCAATTTCTTTCCAAAGAAACGTACCCAAAACCAAATCTATTATGATCCGTCACAAACAACGAAAAACACATCTACTAAACAAGTAAGATCTCAGACAAAACATAGTGAAAAGTAAATTAACCTTTCTGCAGTACGAAACTCATTTACCGATACAAAACAAGACCAAAACCAATAGAGGTGCCCCAATCGGAAAATACCGGAATGAAAAGACGCCTGAAACAGCTCCGGAATCAACTGAAACATGCTCCTTTGTGCGTAGGTATTCAGTATACAAATGCTTTTCTTGGCCGGCATTCATGGCTTTCTATGGGGGCAATAAAGGTTCCCACGGACACAATGAGCCGGGAAGGCAAGGAGAGTGATGAAAAGTTGGGAATCTGGGCCGCGTTCCCGAGGCGACGTAGTGATGCGCTGCCCTTGTTTATCGATAAACGTTTGAAAGAAAAACTGTGTGAAAAACTACGTTAAAGTTTAATCATTTTCATGGTTTTCTCATACATACTTACTTATAACATAAACAAATTATTCATTTTCAGAAAAGTATTTTTATTGAATACTTTTGAAGATATTTAAAACTGAAAATTCTTTTTCATAATTGATTGCATAATAATTTACATTAGAGTAATTAAAAAATAAAAATAAAAATCAATGATGAATGACTATGGCGTATGAAATTTAACATATTCGATGAATCGAGCGAATCTATCAATACTGATATAATAAAGCTGAAGAGCTTTGTTTGATTGTTTGTTTGTTAGTATAAAAGTTCTAATCTCAGGAACTATCGGTCGGCTTCAAACTTTTTTTGTATTGAATAGAGAATTCATTGAGGATAAATATAGGCTATATTACATTACGCTACGACCCTTAGGAGCGGAGCACTGACCACAAACGTAGATGAAACTGCGAGGAACGACTAGATTATATCTAAAGTCGGCGATAAACTAGGTACAGCAATTAATTTCTTTAAAAAGATTTTTTGTGAAAGATATTACCTATTCATATCTTTATATGTTTTGTTTCACGAAAATTACACGTAGAAGTTTATATACTAGCAATTACATCACGTGACAAAATAAAAACACATCGGGATGTTATTTTAAGTTTAAGTGTAAATAAAGCTAATATCGATGAATAGAGCGGCCATCACTAAAATGTAGTTATTCCCGTGACTTTCCAATTATTTTTGCGGTCTTTCTTCGCCACAGACTACAGTCTGCATTGAATACGAAACAGAATAGCGTCGGATTTTAAGGAATTAACAGCTTTGTCGGGTGAAACGAGAGCTGGTGGTTTTTGTAAATATTATCTATGTAACTAGGTATATATTGGGCGAATGTGGGATATAGGAATTACGGTCGGCAAAAATTAATTTGTAGATAATATGCCTTTTTTTTTATTGAGCCTTTACAATTAATAACGTACAACAATCTTCTTTAGGTAACTTCGAATGGCTGAGATGGTGACAGTGTAGGTATCTAACTAAAATATGAGGCTGCAATTATTACATTACAAGAAATGAGTAATATTCGTTTTATAAATTATTAAAATCTTTCTCTACCTAACTTAGTAAATATATAATGGTAACATCAAATCATTCTATTTAAAAAGACCGGAATAGTCTGGAAGTACTATGACTAATTAATGGACCATGTGAGAATAAGAAAGATCACAACATCAAGGGTCATTAGTAATCACAAGTAGAACTCGTTTACGACCATGACGCGTGTAGCACTACCTCCTGCCGTGTTCACAATCGCGACCGCTACCGCACCCGCGTTCGTAAGAAACAAGTCGCCATCTTTGTTTTTCCTTTTCCACCAACTTGCGGTTAATTTATTTAATAAGTTGTTTTTTGAATAGAGCGCCGAGCAACCGAGCGCTGGATGAATCGGACTTTCTATTTTCTTCTCTTATTTTTTACACAAAAAAAAAATCTCTCGGTATTTTGTTTATGAAAGGAAACATAAGCTTTACATTTATTCTTTTTTCTCTTCTTTGTGACAGTTGTTCTATACAAAATATCATATTAATTAGCACCTTGTGGTTTTATGAAAAATTTGAAAGCGTTTTGTAGTTTCGTTTGATAATTAATTTTTCACTTTATTGTACACAACGTCAATTTACCTAAACGTCAAAAACTCTAGAGGCAATGGAAGCAATATGTAATAATAGGTATACGGCCTTATAGCCTGAAGCACGTAAAGCGTAAACGTAAAGTCAAGCTTTTGTGTCTATTAGCTGATGATTACTGATATGGTGAAATTTAACATTAAAACGCAAAACGCAAGTCGTAGTGGCTAACACAGTAGTAGTTATACTAAAACATCTCACAGATATGATAACAACAACGAAAACGGTAAAAAACGTAGGTAAGAGACGTTCCTAACTGTAATTTTTTATTTCATACTAGCTGACCCGACAGACGTTGTCCTTTTTTTTTTTTTTTTTTTGTGCGGAGACCATCTTCACTATAAATACTGCCTGACAGTTATGTCAAAAGCGTTAAGGTTACATTAGCAAAGTTAATATGGTTGTTTTCTTAAATTTTCTAATTATCCGCGAAACTTTCTTACTTTTTTCTTTCTTAGGAACCTTCTCCTCCTGACAATAACAAACACAAAAAAAAGAATTAGCGAAATCGGTCTAGCCGTTCACGCGTGATGCCAAGACCAAGGGAAATAGGGATTCATTTTTATATATATAGATTACTAAGTTTCCAAAACAAAATTAAAATATTATATTCTATCTATTTTAAATTTATTTTATTTATAAGTAGGCATACTTATAAATAAAATAAATTTTATTAAAGAAAACACTCTCGTTCGTTATAAAAAAATATCACTAGGAACAGCACGAAGTTATACTAGCGAGTGTAAAACAAGCCAAAAAAGAAATATTAAAACACCTTACACGATGTGAAAAAGCATTCTCATTTGAGTCAATCGTAAATGTAGACACCTTTGTAAAACAAAAAGCGGGTAAGCTGTTAATAATTGGTTGAAAGTTGAAAGGCTGACTTGTAATACTTGTAACATTTATTTTGATGGCAACACTGGAGCGATTTATTACAGGTTGGCACACTGAGCATGAAAGGCACACCGCACAATAGCCACCTACATAAATGCGGCGAGATTTTAACAGTGTGATTAATAGTTGTAATAAAATGTTGTTTATGTCCTTCACAATGTACACTTGATGAATTTTTAATTGCTTTGTTTTACTTTAATTCTTTCCATTTAACACTTTTATACCGCGAAGTTTTCCAAGCTTGTTGTCTTCTAAGAACATTCTACAATTATGTTAGTAAAGTATTCATAAAAAATATGAGTCAAACTTAAAAATCCTATGTTAAAAAAATAACACCAGTAACTCCTTTATTGTTGTTAAACTTCCCGCGACTGTACCAACAATGATATTTTAGTTTAAAAATGCCCTTTTAAAAGTTTCCTTATAACAAAGGAACGTAAATAAAAGAAAACGAAAATGGCGTACGTACCAACTTCGAAATTGGAATTCATCAAAATAATGCGAGGAACGTGATCTCGTGCAAAGTGCGGGGATGAGAATATATTTCGTGATATGTTACATTTAGGGCTGGTGAAGACGGAAGAAAATAATGATAATTCAGTACATTTTTTTAATAATTATTAAAATTAAATACGATTACGGTTATGCATACCAATAAGTTTGAAAGACAAACATAAAAACTAATTGGCTTAACTTCAAAACGTCATTGCTGTCATATTTAAAATGCTGAAAAGATTAAAAATAAAGATAGAAGTACTCTTGTCAACCCTAGTAAAGAGTAAGGTGCGCGGGAGTCGAGCGTTTCGTCCCTATTCTTTTTTTAAAAATACTTTTTTATTAATTGCTAACCATTGTTGGGTGGTCGTTGAGCTTACGAGAATGCGTTCGTTCTGTTCCATTTCAACATGTTTCGAAATATATTTTTTTATTTTAAAATTCGTATAAGCTGCTTAATTGTTGAAAATGGTGCTGAAAGCTTCTATCTGATAATAAATTGAAATGTGAAATGGGCATTCAAGTGAAAACGAAGTAACATATTATTGTTATATATGTATTTAATTAATACGTCAATCCTCAAAGCAAACATCATGAGATCATTAACTTGTCGTTATAAAGGTGCTAAATACATTAGCAGTTAGTAAGCACATACGCCTTTATGAATTTATAGCAGAGGCGCAAGATTCTTTGGACTAACAAAATAACGAGTTTTTAATAGAAATCAAAATTAAAGATGTGTAATATTTTTTATAGGACTATTACGGTTCAATGTTACACCTTATTACCCACCAGGTGTTGAAAAGTAATATGATTGCCAGCGAAAAAAATATAGCAACAGTAGGTATAGTGAATTGCAATCTCAATTTCAAATTGTGATGACAATAAATAGTTCACAATTTTGCTAGTAGTCGGTAAAAATGCTCGACAATTTCCTGTCCGAACTATTTTAAAAAACATAATAAATTTAAAGAATAATAATTGTAAATAAGTTAACAGGCCAATTAAATAGCTTTTTTTATTCAAAATAGCACGTATAAAGTTGTCACAATAGGGATGTCACAAAAGAAAATGACTCGTCGTATCGCTGTTTGCTCAAGAAATAAGATCTGAGCGGGAGCGATGACAATTTTAATTTAATATATACTTTTGCATAAATACCATAATACTGTAAGTATTATAAAAAAATAATAACTTCATACATCTCACACACGGCCGTCTGGATCCCAAACTAGACAGAGCCTGTACTATGGTAACCAGACTGCTGATAAATTTCTTAAAATGACATATATTTCTAAATATATACATATTATAGATAAATTAAAACCAGAACAAATCATCATGTTCATTACACAATTAATTTTCCTGGGTAGGAATGGAACTCATAAATAATATTGAGTTAATTTGGTTTCATTTATTTTTATCATGTTAATCCTCACACTCCGAAGAACATACAAAGAGGTTTATAGGCATACATACTCGTATGTGTGTAAGAGATTAAAAGAACACTGGCTAATAAACAATTAATAATGTAATTTCACACAAAACAAAGCATGTTCTAATATATTATGCATTAGAATTACCTAATTTGACAAACAATTCAGATTAATTATTTTGGATGGTGCTGCAAACGAAACTGATTGACAATAACTGCGTTATTATAAGCACTATCAAATATCTTAATTAAATAAAAAAGGGCAGCGTGATTTTAAATTTAAATAAAAACAGTCAGTCGTAGGACTACACGTCAAAAGTGAAAATATAACTTCACAATGTATTTGCATATACATACACACACACACACACATCTGTAAATATATTTAGGTTAAAAATAAAAAGTAGGTAATAACATATCTAAATGTATACACAGGGTTTGAATTTCGAATGTTATATATTTTTAAATATAAGAAACTCGGCTCCGTTTTACGAATTTTCGATCAGGTCACGTGTACTGATGCGAGTTTAACACTTTTTACCCATCCCAAAAAGTGCACAATGCCGCTAAGTAAGTTTTCACTTTAAAAAAACTATGTGTTCCATTGGCTTGTTTCAATTGTGGCAATACTACTCGTATTATTAAACCATCCGTCATTTGTGGCATTTTCACTGCAACTTTACGCCGATTTATGTAATAGACATCGGTAGCAACCACCATTTATTTACCGTTATATTGAAAACATTGTTTTGTGTGTGTTTTGTAAAATATTTAAAATGTCAAGTGAAATCAAGCTAATTCTTTGCCAATATTTAGGGTCAAAATGAAAGGTCCGGGAAAGGTAGGGGAAAGCTAAATGTCATGAAAAATTCACGACAGAATATTAAACAGTCAGTTACAAATTTAAGAATTACTAATTACGCCAGGCCTGCGTATTTATGAATCAAATAAAACTACAAAGGCCGATTAAGCAGTATTAAATTTTAAAAAGAGTATTTTAAAGAAACCATAAAAGTTGAAAGCAAAATCTGGGACCGTTCCACCTACTTTACGCAAACCTGATCTTCATTCCAACAAAAAATACAAAATGATGGATCATAAAAAGAGTTAAAGTTCAACAAATTAAACAACTAATGTTATGACTGCTCTAAATAATACATTATATGACAGTTTTCCACCAAAATGTTTTGTCGTATGGAACGTCAAACTTTACGTCACAATAACGTGACATTTTGTCAGTCAACGCATCGTTGATACTATTTCCCACTCGAAATGATTTTAATTTCCCTCTCTAGACGGATTTACGATTATTCCCCCCTATTGTGACTGAATATTACACTATTATTTAGTTTTTCATTTGTTTTTCACTGAAACATAACATTTTAAAAATACACGAGCATAACTAATGAATCTATATTTAAGATTGATATTGGCACATACGTTTTTTATGTTTTATAAATTACTGTTCTACTGACACTCTGTGACGTTAAGGTGATTTTTACTGTTGATGTTGCAAGTTAAATAGTTTGATTTAAACGTCTATTTTATAATATAAAAAAAATGTTTTTAAACAAAATTATTTAGTTTATTGTAAACAGGTATGGATATGGTTGTACCTATATTAATGCTGTTAGTGCATTCATACATGTTATTGTGCATGAAGTTTTAGTAATTAAATTAACAATTTAAATAACAACAGCTAATACAAAATCTACATTTTGTAAATTAGGAGGGAGCAGTTTAAATAACCATAAATAATGAGGTACAAATTCTGGACGAAAGTTAGTTCTAAGTGTTACCTTAATTTTAGAGCAATAAGTAACACGAACATTAGTAATAAGAAAAATTACAATCAAAATATTTCATAGCAAAACAATGCACAGAAAATAATTTATAGGATTATTAACAAACTAATTACAAGTAAAAAAAAACATAACTTCACAATGTATTTGCATACACACACGCACATCTGTATATTTATAATTAGTTTAAAAATAAAAAGTAGGTAATGACATATCTAAATGTATACATAGGGTACACTGGAAGTTCTGCTTCTGCGCTCCTGGCCGCTCATAAATGTTTGAATTTCAAATGTTATATTTTTTTAAATATAAGAAACTCGGCTCCGTCTTACGATATTTCGATCAGGTCACGTGTCCTGACGCAAGTTTAAAATTTTTTACCCATCTCAAAAAGTGCACAACGCCGTTATAGAAGTTTTCACTTCAAAAATATCTTCCAAATTATGAACTAATATTTCGACTTGCGAAGTAAAAGCAATTTTTTGACATTTTGTAAATATTCAGCTGGAAAGTTATATCGATTATAGTTTTTATGATACAAAAAGTAAAAAAACTCCCTTCTTTCTTTAATATTGCTATATTGTGTTGTGTGCGTGTTATTAAACCTAACATCTACTTGGATTTCTACTGACAAGAAGACGATACATAATTAAACACGCTAGACAATTCACTAAACGTGAAATAAGAATGTAACATTAAAGGAAGGTATTCAGTTACCAACTAAGATTACTGTTATCTTATTCCACAGTTTAACATGTTGTTCTCCAGTTTTTATTGGTTCGCCTTTGAATGTTTTTTCACTTTGATTACATCAGTAATGTTGATTGAAATCGGATTTTACATTAGAATTTCTTAATTTTTATTTCTTTTTCTTTAGTGTGGAATTTGTGAAATGGATTTTCAGTTACCTTTTAAGACTTTATTTGGTAAATTAACAGTTGTTATCGTTGGGTTAATTTAGGTGTTGAGTATTTTTATACGAATAGAAATAAATTGGTTTTAGATTTCTTTATTTGACGCTAATGTACTTAAATACTTACTTAATTTTTCTTAAGACGTAAATAAATTGAAGTCTAAAGCAAAATCTAATTTTTAGAGAGGCTCAGTTGGAGTGGAAGGTTTCATAATTGCTGAGGAAATAGTGGACAAACACTATTTTTGTATTTCAACGGAGAACGGTATTCATATACGTACTCAAGGCATTGTGCTATAACTGTTAAGGTTTGTATTGAATACAACGATTCACAATAAAGTCACGTCTCTTACAACATAAAAATACGAAACTTTTCCGTTTAAAGATTGACTGATAGGTATTAATAAAGTAGTTACAGAAAATACATCAGATTTCTTTTGTAGATTTAGAAACTTTCGAATGCATAAGATATCATCGTAAGTAAATTACCCACTTTGTGATGTAAATATATATAAAATATAGATAAATTAATTTTACGCTTATTCTTTTCTTAGGAATTTGAACGATAGAAACGTCAAAATTGTCAGAGGCAAATAAAATTAAATATCCTGTCATAACTTCATTTCTTTTGATGACAAGTAGATCAAAGCTGAGTTCCTATTATTATAAAAATTGCCACAATATACGCCTACAATATTCAACTCAAGAAACTAGCGGTTTCCTTAATATAAAATGTATTTAGTAATTTGTTTGGAATACTTTAGATGTTCTAGGATTATCTGCTAAACTGCTACTTGAACTTTGATGATGATGATGATGAAAAGGTCCTTATGTCCTTTTCTGTACCCCTGACAACGTGATTGAAAAATTTGATGATGATCGTTTGAGTAGTTAAGGCGTAAAAGTGTTACAAACAGAGTCACTTTCGCATTTATAATATTAGTAAGGATTACCTATTGGGAGTGATAACTTATGCCGCGTTCCTATATTCAAGAAACAATTCGTTTTGCTTACGGACGGTAAAATTATGTTGAATTTTCAACGAAAATTTTACCGTACGTAAGCAAAACGAATCGTTTCTTCAATATAGGAACGCGGCATCAGTCATGTTACATTAAGTTCTAAATAAATGTCCTCTTGCGATCACTCGCAATCAACATCATCAATACAAATAAATAAAATTAAAGTGTCTGTTTGTAATATCAAAATAATAGATTCTTTTTATGCTCACACAGTTATTTTCACAAAACCTATGCCCAAAAATCAGTTTTTAAAATTTTTGTCTGGTCTGTTTGTACCGGCAAATTTCCGGAATGGGCGGACCGATTTCCATGAGACTTTCACTGGCAGATAGCTGGTGTTATAAAGAGAAACTTAGGCTACTTTTATTTTGGAAAAAAAATTAGGGTTAAGCGCAAAAAATATAAATATAATAAAATAGTACACGCGAGCGAAGCCGCGCGGAAACTGCTAGTATTTAAAAAGATAATCAGGGCTTATCTGATAGATAAATATATTGTAAAGTGGGTTTTATTCTGTTCTAAACATACTAGTATCTTACACGGACGTGCCTTCTTAAAAATCTGTTTGTATTTATTACCATTTTTCTTTCTGAATTTGCAAGTAAATTTGGATCTATAACAACTATCAGACAATTTATGTCGTCGCACTTATAATATCGCGGTTGAGATACTGCTCGAATCGAAGTTACCTGACTGAAGAAAGAAGCACTTCCTCTACTTCATATCAAATGGGTCACATCATATTAATAACAGTCTTTAAAGAGTTAGTCAGCTGACATCATTAGCTGTGTGAGAAGTTAATTGTAGTACAAATTTTGAATTTTACAAGGTGTCAGATAATTTGTTTCCGTTGTCGTCACACGGCGCGAAGTGTCAGCGAGAGGTCAGTAGTCTAATGCTTGGGTAAACATTACCGAACAGAGGTTACAATGTAAACTAGCTAGTGTGAGGTGCGCCTTTGATCTTTGCCGCGAACGACGTCAGGGCTGCCAACATGATATTTTACATTTGTCAATTTAATTGAATTTATTAAAACATACGGTCTAAGCTGATCTTGAGATGATTTCGATAATAGTTAGGTAATATGCCAACTGAGATCCATACTTGCGACTAAGATTTTTTTAACTAACAAGCACGTTGCTCGCCTAAGCTTATTTACTTGTTTCTTTGCTTTTGAGTAATTGAAGGCTAGTTATTTATAAATATATTTTTTAAATGAAAACTTCTTTAGGCACATTTGTGCACTTTTGCTATGGGGAAAAAGCACTGAAATCGTGACCGTCATGCTAATAATACATATATAGATCCACTAGAGGACGCCAATCTTAAACATTGAGTCCTGTCAGCTCCTTATTAATTAATATCACCAACCTGCTAATGTTTTTAAGTTAGTCGTTTCGTTTAAGGTTTCACTTCAGTAGGCAGTCCCATGACTGCCTATTTTTTTAAATACCCTATTGTAGTAAAACAATCCCTAACAATTACCAACATAATATAATCCTGAAGCCAGCAAGTCGTATTATTTGGGTTTGTCCTAAAACGACCTTATTACTTCAGACATTCAAAAGATCGTTAATAATGTCAGAATGTCAGAAATGTCATATGTTATTGTTTAAGAGCTTAGATTTTTATATATATACAAATAAGCATACAGTCTTCCTAAAAATAAGCAGGTACCGGTACCTTAACATCAGTCGTCATTCGTAGCAGCCAATGCCATGGAGATCTGATGACCCCACTAACCATAGTTACTAATGCGGCACCGAAGTATTAACCTAGGGTTGCACATCATGCAACCGCAGGAAATACAAACAATCACTGCTGATAGGATCTGGAGGTTTCTCGAAGCCATAAGTCTGAGCAGTGAAATGTAAAGCAAAAGTGCGCTACAAAAGACCAGAAATGGTCGAGGTATATATAATAAATACCATAGTTAACGACGGTTCTGTAGAGTGGAGGTGGAGTCGAGTGACTAAAATACAAGCAGAAATCTTCGGAACTCTGCGTCTAAAATATATAAAAAAGTCGAACATTTAACACAGCAATCAAATATTACAACGATCAAATCGTTAAATATTAGAAATAGTTAATTTTAAATCTGCATCTCATTTTGTAAATGTAATTCAAGATGTTTTGAATAACAAAACCGTTTACAAAATAATAAAAGTGGGCGATAACCCTAAACGGTACAGAGTAGTCCATAGAACAGAGTTTACATTGGCATCATTCAAATGTATGAAGTTGCTATTTACGTTTGACCAGAGCACTCATTACGGATTGTTATTGGAATAATAAAGAGAGAGGCATCGCATCCGTCTAGCACTGAGATCGTAACGCATTTCCAAGTATCGCTTCTATCCATTGCGAAATCCTATCGCTTTATTCTCATCAAGGATTCCGCGAACTGACACTTCTGTTTTTGTTTATTAATCTATGTTTATCTGAGCTGGTTTTTATTTTTGATAGAATGTTTAGATTTGAAGTGTTCTTTAATTCATTTATTTGACTCGTCTATCTGTGTCTATGTGTGAAGATGCTGGGCATGACTGGCTTATCGACGTGCCGAGGCGAAATCGCGATTATTGGACATAGAACTTGCTTCAATGACCCAATGGTTTAATTCAAGCTATTTTGAGATACAATACACTTTATTCCGTAACCCGGGGAACTTGATCTATAATAGAGACTGCACGGATGGCGCAATGGTTTAAGTGGTCACCTCACCACTACGCCGCGCCGAGTGTTGTGGGTTCAAATCCAACACGGTACAAAAATTTGTGTGATCCACAAATATTTGTTCGGAGTCTGGGTGTTCTTTGTGTCCGTTGTTTGAATGTTTGTGAAGCCCCCGCGACACAGGAATATTCCTAATGCGGGAGATGTCATTTATAAAAAAAAAAATACTGTTAATCTTTCTTGCTAATCAAAATCTTTTGCTAGTAACACATCTAGTTTTCCTATTTTTGTGCGCCGAATAAGGGGAACCATAATTATTGTTAAATTATCTTGGTACCAAAAAATGTATAAAAGTTTATAACAGATTGTTGTTTTAAAACAGGCCTCTTGGTCTGTGAGTGTGAGTGGATCCTGACTGCTGAGCCAGAGTTCCGGGTTCGATTCTCATCCAGGGCAGATCATTGTGTGACGAGCGCGATCGTTTGTTGGGTCTGGATGTAATTTATCTATAGTGTATCACTGAGTTATTACTTATTACTAGCGTATAGAGTAGACACCGCGAAAAAAGTTTGTAACGCGAACTGCGGTCCCTACACCGCAGTGAAAACAAATCTTTGTAGCAGTTCGTTGGGCAACACGCGTAAACGCCATGAAAATCACGGCGCTTAGGACCTTACGCTCACGAGAAAACTACAATTCAAAAACGATCGAGCGCTGCTTGTTAGTACTGTAGGATTTGACTTCAAATTATTGTGTTAGCGCTGCAGCGCTTTTTAGTTTTATTTAAATAAAAACGGAACATGTATTTTATTCTGAGTGGCTTCTCTAGTACATAATATCTCTATGTAATATGTAGCAGTTTGGTTATCCATCCGAGACTTGCGGTATCCCTTACCCTAGCATAAAAGTCACCAGCCAAAAACCTTTGCAATGTTACACCTTGCGCCGGCAGGTATGATGATGATGATGATGATGAAACTGTAGCCTATGTGTTATTCCAGACTATAATCTATCTCTGTGCCAAATTTCATCCAGATCCGCTCAGCCGTCTTTGTGTGAAGTAACAAATTTCCAGCCATCCATCCTCACAAACATTCGCCTTTATAATATTACCTAACTAGCAGCGCCAAGCGGTTTCACCCGCGTAAGTCCAGATCCCGTGGAAATATCGGGATAAAAATTAGCCTATGCGTTAATCCAGGTCTCCAGCTATCTACATACCAAGTTTCATCGCAACCGGTTCAGGGGTTTTTGCGTGAAAAAGTAACAAACATTCATCCATCCATCCATCCAAACCTTTACATTTGTAATATTAGTGGGATAGTATTATAATAGTATTATACTAATAGTAGTAAAATTGTAAAGTCAAAAGCCCGGTAATACGAGAAAATTTTTCGAGGGGGCCCTTACAGAAGCTTGCACCGAACGCATAAAATGTTAGTTACAATACTGTTTCTATCCATAATACATCCCACTAATATTATAAATGTGAAAGTTTGGATAGATGGATGGATGGATAGATGTTTGTTTGTTACTCTTTCACGCAAAAACCACTGAACAGATTGCTATGAAACTTGGTATGTAGATAGCTGGAGACCTGTATTAACGCATAGGCTACTTTTTATCCCGATATTCCAGCGGGATCGGGACTTACGTGGGTGAAACCTAGGGGCACTGCTAGTGTAGGTACAAAATCGATTTGCTTCTGACACAACACGACACAGTTGTGTGTTTCTGCCTTTACTTTGTGATTCACCCTTAAGTTACGCAATTTACGTTTTTTTTACGACGCGATGAAATCTAATCTGCGATGGTTATTTCAAATGTGCACAATCAAAACGATTTTAATGGAGTGTCGGGTAATTTAAATAATTTTACTAACTAGATGTTTCAAAGTAATTTACGATTGTATTTTATTACCTAACATAATTTATACAATAACAGCAGAAAATAACATCTCTACGTTGCTATGGAAGTATTTTCTAGGGTGAAGGTTCAGTAAGAACAGATTTCTTCTGCGCCTAATCTTTTCCTTGAACTCGTTTCGAGAATAACCAATACACTCACTTTTATTTACTTCGTGCTTTTTATTCAACATCTGTTTTTGATGTGAAAACTTCTTTAGCGGCGTTGTGCACTTTTTGGGATGGGTAAAAAATGTTAAACTCGCGTCAGAACACGTGACCTGATCGAAAATTCGTAAGACGGAGCCGAGTGACTTATATTTTAAAAAAAATTACATTCGAAATTCAAACATTTATGAGCGGCCAGGAGCGCAGAACTTCCAGTGTACCCTATGTATACATTTAGATATGTTATTACCTACTTTTTATTTTTAACCTAATTATATATATACTTACAGATGTGTGTGTGTATGTATATGCAAATACATTGTGAAGTTATGTTTTCACTTCTGACGTGCAGTCCTACGACTGACTGTTTTTTTTTTATTCAGGTAACCTTTTCAAAACTCACGTCAGAATTCAGGATCCTTCCATATCAACTGATCACAGGTTTCTTTATTCATCTTCAATGCCATCCAGTAGATTAGCTAATCTCATAGGAAACCATTATCATTGTATAAAATCTTCTCTTTGTTATTCACTTTCAAGTAGAATATATTAAACAAGCAAATAAATTATCCGATGTTATCGCGTCTTATCTTATTAGCACAATTTTATTATTGGAATATATTGTGATATTTAAATAAATTAACTTAGTAATATAATCTAACACCAGTCATAGTAGAAAAGACATTTTATTCTAAAGAAAATATTGACAATTTAATAATTGTACAGGATACCATTAATTTTAATAAACACGGATGTAAACTGCCAGAAACGTGAAAATGTGCAAGAATCACACCTCACTCACCTTAGCTGTCAAAAAAGAAAAAAAAATGCGTGCATAGATTTCCATGTCACTCCAAATAGGTTTACACACAAATCTTTTAACAGAGTGCCGTATAACCCGCTTGTCATCGCCATTTCACATGTCAGCAGATCCAGAAATACCACAATAAACTGTAGAAAATTAGCCAAGGGCCTCCATTAATGTGTCCCACACGTCTAAATAAATTATTGACATTCATCAACATCGGTATTGGAATAAAACATACGGAGTTAATGTTAACTCACACATTTTAATAAGGGAAATAGACAATAAATAACGTTTTATTTTTGTACAACACGTAAAATTGGTTTTATTGGTGAGTTGAAGGCAAATTGTTGGAATATTTCAACGAAAATAATTGATACGAATGAGTTGTAAAAGTCAGTAATATTGGTCAATGGTTGACAATTTAGAAATTATTTATGGTAATGCACCATTGCAATAATATTTAAATGGAACACGAAAACAGACTTCGATATGAGATCAATAAGCGGATATCGTAATTAAATACTGTCACGTTTTTGACAATTAAAACTAATAAAAGTTCATAAAATCTATTTTAAATCTTTAGAATATAAAGTTGCCAGCTAAGTAAGTATGAGGATAACACAAAACAAAAATATTTCGGAACAGAACAAGTATTTCTTTCCATAAATACCTATAAGTATCTAATAGTTATGAATATCTGCCGTTTAGACGCTCAATAAAAAAATATTTACCATAGATTTATAAAATACAAATATTGTTTATGTTCTCTACAATTGTTTATTGTAAGTATGTTTTTTTTTCAAAGTTCACTTTCAGTAACATTTACTTATTAAAGAGTTAGAGACGCTGTCCAGTAAAACATGTAGGTATGTATACTTACAAGCTGGATTAATTGCCGTAATAATAGGTATAACAAAAACACGTCTAACGTGCGAAAATCAACTTGTTTGTAGTTGCATGAGTTTATTGCGGCTAGGACGGAAGGAATGAAATACCTTGTTACATATAGATACACAGTAGTGTTCACTTTAATTAAAATTATAGCACTAAAACCTACATGTCCCGCTGAAAGAAACTGAAAAGAAATATTAACGACATCATCATTAAAACGTTTCATATGTAAGTATATATTAAAAGACAAAATGGCGGCAATGTAAATAGGCGCGAACTACAAAATCTTTATGAAACTACGTCCGTTTACATGAAAACCAACGTAAAGGTTAGGGCGACTACAAAGTGCCTTAATTTTTTTAATTACGGCTGGCTTATGTTATTATACTTCTTTGTGCATTCAGGGTTGCATGTGAGGCTTTGCGAAGTAATTCGTCAGTACTGACGGGAGCGGTCTAAGTCATGAGACGTGGCAATATAATCATTAGAACTTCCTTATTTTTATTATTATGGGTCATTAACATTTGATCTAAAGTATTAGCGACACTAAATACCATTATGGTTGTAAGTTTTAGTTCACTTAACAAAAAAAATGAGTTTTATATATTAAAATAAATAGGTACGGTGTTTATGATGATGTATAATACTTTGAATTATGGCAACAACAACATCTGATACCTAGATATTAATAAAAATATAACCAATTCATATATTCTTCTTTAACACTTCTTAACACAATGTTTTTACTTTTAGGACGTTCTCGATAAATCTTATCATTATAAGTTCATCGTGGTTCAAAAAACCTACCATCAAGTAAAATGGAATTAACGTGAATAAAAAGGGATGCTTTGACAAATATTACTTTAAAATACAAATTAAAACTAAGCTGTATACTGCTCCAACCCGCTCTCGCTTCCTCTTTTAACTTTCACCAGAGCGTTAGAATTTAATAGAGACTCCTTATGCGACACCCGCATGTGGACCTAACAAGACTCTTTTGAGCACACAATTATATGAATATTATGCTCTTTAGTGGGCGTTTATAGCGCCACGTTTTAAAAGTAGCCTTAAATCATATTTATGGTAGATGCCTACACACAAAATCCTACATATTAGGACTTAACATACCTACATTAATTCCCAATTGTCGTTGTTGGCAATAAGCTTGCCCTTACGTGAGTGGTTCCAAATTTTAGTTGGGAATATGGTGGTGTTCAATACAGATCTACCTACCCTTCGGGGTTACAGACGTGAGTGTAGTCATTCGCCAACATGAGCTACGACCGTATTTACTATGCTGACCATAGACACAACTTTAAGAATATTGGTTAAGGGGCATGGACACGGGCGTACCCAGCTTTTAGTTCAGGGGGGGCTAAATTTGGTTTTATTATCCCTGGGGGGCAAAACTAGATTTTGTCGGTCCAGGAGAGGGAGGGGGGGGGACAAAAAAAATACTCAAAATTAGTTTAGTACTTCGTAAGCTTGCTAAGGCTTTCAGCTGAACTCAGTACGCCCACCCCTCGGTACGCCCATGGGCATAGAGGTTTCAATACGAGCATTTTCTTCGCCTATAAAATAACTACATGCATGGTGGTATTTATGCATAGGATAAATAAGCATAATTAAAAATGATTTGTAACGAAACGCATTAAGACTTTTGAATATACTAGACAATATTTCACTTTTTTTGTGCTCTCCTGTTTGACAGATAAAAATAAAAAAATGTTGCCATTTTTTGTTACAGGTAAGCCTGTGTGGTAAGATTTAAAAAATACAAATAGCTTTACTCCTCACATGTAAACAGGTAAGTAACATGTATTTAATAAATACATTAAGGTATATATTATCTACAACATTTATTATAAAAATCATTGTTCGGAGACATGATCAATGAAATAAATTCCATTAATTTGACTGGCCTGTTGATCTTGTGGTTAGTGATCCTGACTGCTAAGCCAGACGTTCGAGAGTTCGAGTGGGTTCGATTCCCACCCAGGACAAATAATTGTGTGATGAGCATGATCATTTGTTCCGTGTCTGGGTGTAATCTATCTATGGTATGTTTGTATTTAGAAATAGACTAGCAATCCGCCCCGGTTTCGCACGGGTAGCAGAGATATCTTCAGCAATCATCATATTTCAATTAATTTACACAAAATCTTAACAAATTATACACCTAAACCTCCCTCATGGATCACTCTGTCTATTAGTGAAAACCGCATGAAAACCATTCAGTAGTTTTCAGTTTATCGCGAACAGACAGACAGATGCGGCGGGGGACTTTGTTTTATAATATGTAGTGATAAGTATGTTTATCAGCAGCCTGGTTAACATAGTACCGGCTCTGATTAGTTTGGGATCAGACGGCCGTGTGAGATATGTGGAGCCTTGTTATTATTATTAATACCAAGGTACACACATTTATTAATATCAAAATATTAGTGATCGTGATCTACATTCATTATAACAAGCCTTTACTTTTACCACAAGCAGTCTTCATCCCTTCTCTCGTTGCTATTTTGACTAGGCCATGTGTGTTGGCTTTTCAGACCGTCTCAAAGCGTCTACTCACAATTTTTGAAGAGAAAACTTCTTTAGCGGCGTTGTGCACATTTTGGGATGGGTAAAAAATGTTAAACTCGTGTCAGGACACGTGACCTGATCGAAAATTCGTAAGACAGAGCCGAGTTACTTTTATTAAAAAAAATATAACATTCGAAATTCAAACATTTATGAGCGGCCAGGAGCGAAGAACTTCCAGTGTACCCTATGTGTACCATTTAGATATTATGTTATTACCTACTTTTTATATTTAACCTAATTATATAAATACAGATATGTGTGTGTATAGGCAAATACATTGTGAAGTTATGTTTTCACTTCCGACGTGCAGTTCTTCGACTGACTGTTTTTTATCTAACTAGTCGTTCCCCGCGTTTATGACCACTGCTTCGCTCCTAACGGTCGTAGCGTGATGTTACATAGACTATATCTTTCCTTCGTTATTTTTTTCGAACCTCCTCCCCCCTTTTGAGTCTCACGTGGCTAATGGACCATCCCTAAACAATCAAACAAAAAAAAGCTCTTCAGATTTAATATATTAGTATATAGATACTATAGATGTTTCTACTTATCAGCCATTAGCATGAAACAATTAAGGTTCTTTGACTATTATTTAATTTTATTTTGTAGACTTTTTAAATAACTTTGTATGATGTCTAATGGCCGCTCCAGCAATTAAAGACAGATATTAAAAGTAAAACGTTGATCTTTCTCGGTACTTCTGTGGGAAACTTCTCTTAATTACTTAAAACTTTTTCGTGGTGTATGCTGTTATCAGATCTTTGAAATTGTTTAAAAGAATTAGATGCTTAAAACATGTTGACTTGTAAGTATTTTAATTGCCATAAGTGAGGAGTATAGTCATGTTATCTATACTAATCTAATTAAGCTGAAGAATTTTTTGTTTGATTGTTTACACGCACTAATCTCTGGAACTTTTTTTTATGGGATAGCGGGAATACGAGCAAGTGGGTCACGTGATCTTACCATCATGACTACCGCCGCACATGGGCACCTGCAACTCAAGAGTCACAAGTGCGTTGCCGAAGGAAGGAAGAGGGGGAGTGGGGGAGAAGGGGAGGAAGAGGGGGAGAGGGAAGTGTTAGGGCCTCCGGTAACCTCACTTACTTGGCGAAATATAAGCATTGCTTCATTGCCGATTTTCTGTGAGGCCGTGGTATTACTCCGGTCGAGCCGGCCCATACGTGTGGAAGTATGGCTCTCCCACTGTTAAATTCAATCAATAACGTTATCACACGTTATAATACCTACAGATAATTTATGAATCACTTTAATTTCTTAATTCAGTATACAAATATACACACACGCATAATTTACTTTCAATTTGTAATTATTCAAATGATCGAATACCTCTTGTCAACAATATTTAATTATTAAATTATTTTAATTAAAAATAATATTAAGTCAGAAAACACACAAACATAATTATTTTATAATCAACAGTTTGACTAATTAATTATTCAAATTGTTAAATTACTCCTGTTGGGAGAAGGTGATTAGAATTTTATATTTAAAACAAAAAAAACGGCAGATCGTCTATGAGAAAGTGTTGTAAACATTTCAAATTATCTATGAATAAAAAAAAATACCAAACAGCCACAATACTAACGTAAACCTAGCTCATGCATAAATATTATCATTAAAGACATTCTCTTTTATAGTTTTTTGTCAATATTTATAGCTTCAATTTAAATAATACAAATTTAAGTAATAACTCGGTTCAAATACGGTTCTTAATACCTACTTAAATATGTGTTTATTTCAATGGTGATCATAAAAAATACGTTCAAATGTTCAAAAAACCTAAACATATTTTAAATGCATTAATGTAGTCTTATATCAATAGTTTTAATTTCACGGCTTCAGTTTAACTAAAATATTATTTTAATACTCATGTCAGCCGTGGACCTTCCGAAATAGATTTGAGAATTTATCTACCAATAAACTTGGACCTACTGGTGTGACAAAACATCGTCAAAGATTAGTTTCGATAATGTTCCCTTACAAGACTTAATGAATAATATATTTTATTTCTGAATTCATAAAGTGTAGATTACTTTGTTATAAGTGTGTAGTGTTCAATAAAAATTTAAATAAAAATATAAATGATGGTGATAGCCAGTTCACACTACAGTGTTGTCCAGTCCCACGCTTCGACGGATTGGACAAAACTATCAATGTTCTCAGCCCACTTGTCTAACGATCTAAGAAGATAAAGTGCTGTACACATCGCATGATTGCGGTCACAACAAAGTGTTGAGGGATAATAAATACATCAGTGCACACACAGCTTTATGTTATTGGTTATAATTATGTTTTATGATTTCGAGACAGTTTCTTTTGATGTGTCCGAGGCATTGGTAGGCAGGCCCTTCTCTTAGATTTGGCACTTTAGGCAACTGCCCAGGGCCCTATGATCTATGGGGGCCCCGGTCTGCTCTCAAAAAAACTTCTATTCTATTCATTAGTAGTAATCAAATCAATGATAATTAATTTGCATTTACAATAAGTTTCTAGCCCCGAACAAATGAAATATTAGTATTGTTTTTTTTATTAGTCTTAAATTTTGATGATGGAGTAAGTGCACTGGATAGAAAACGCTCCTTTTCCAAATTGAAAAGAATAAAAAAGTATTAAGAAGTAGATACAATGCTTCAAGAAAGATTGACTAGTTTGTAGCTAATGTTCATAAAATATAATGAGCTCAAAGACATAGAATTTAAATAACTAATTGACGATTTAGCTTACCTGAAAACTAGAAGAGTTTAGTACCTCTACAATAATAGCATTTTAAGCACATCTTAAAAGTGCACCTACTTATTTTTTTCTCTGCACCATCCAAAGGTTGACTGGTAAATAACGCATTAGGCATTAAGTCCATCTATGTACCAAATGTGTAAAAAGTTGAAATAAATAAACAATCAGTGAATGCTGAGAGTTAATTTTTCAAATCATAATACAATTATCTATTTGTATATCGTGATTGTAAAGAAATAAAAACAGTTGTTGAACAAATTTTAGAATTTTGAAAAAAAAAATTATAAGAATAGATATCATCTCATTCAATCAACTTTTATTTACATAGGGGCCCCGTGATATTTGTGTGCCCAGGGCCTCCAACAGGTTAAAGACGGCCCTGTTGGTAGATTTTTAAGATAAGGTTTACTTACAATTGATTATATTATTTTATAATAACAAAAAGCCAAAAGTAGTTTTGCGGTTTTGAAATGAAAATGGCATACCTCGTTTGGTACAGAATCCAGAGAGTATTGGGTGATCATTATGAATTTCAAGGCTTTGGAATATCCTCCGTATTTATTCCTTAATTTTAAATCAGTTATATTTTAACCGACTACAAAAAGGAGTAGGTTCTTAATTCGACGAGTGTTTTGTGCTTATGTTACGCGATATCTTCGCCATTTATGACCCGATTTCAATAACTGTTTTTTTTATTGAATTTCATTAAGAAAATATTCCACCTTTAGGGGTTGTAAATTAAAGAATTATACAGCTGCTAAAATTTATCTTGATTTAGGTGACAATTTTTTAAAAGGTAATTATTACGTTAATATGTCATACAGTACCCACTCAGAACAATTTTGTATGAATCACATTCATATTTTTTGTATGTGGGGATTAAACCGCAAATGGGATATTTGATACTTATTTTTTGACAGTGATTTTTCTTCCATTTTACATCGTAATTCTAGAGTTAGGGTGATATTGATATGTCAAGATGTTATATTGGTATATGATCAAATAGTGAAAAGCGAAGTAGAAATTAAAAAAAAAATATTAGCCAAAAATATACACCTACTGAAAATATACGCAGTAGGTACCTAAATTAAATATATTTTTAATAAAAATACATTATGTTAAAGTAAGGAGTTTGCTTTTTTGGTGAATCGTAGAAGCTAATTTCGTACTGTATAATAACTAAGCAAAAGAAACTAGACTTATATTTTTTTTGTTTTCTCCTAAAGAATAAAAAATAACAAAACTGTCATCACACCTCTAGAACTCACTCGATGGCCACATTTCTTCAAATATCAGTTACATTCGAGATCGGTCTCAAAGAGCACAATATTAATATGATTTATTCACAATGGCGGCCGCATTAATGATCACAGCAACTTGTTTCCAAAATAAAATGGACAGTGAGTTTAACTCAGGGCTGTCACTAAACTTGGTAAAAAATAGGAGAATTCTTTTACACCGTATAATCTCTACCGGAGATCACAAATCACAAACAAGATTTTAGAACGTCATTCAAATTATCTGATATTCCATGATCTGATCAGTATCAAAATTGGCTTTCTGTAGATTACGTATGAGAATTCTACACGGTAAATTAAATAGTTTAAGCATAATCTTCGCTAGTTCAGATTTTGATATCACCAATTCAATTTACAAAGAAATGAAATAACAATTAATTATATTCGTTAAAAAGTAATAGCGAATGGTTTGTAACACACTTTAGCCATTTAGTTTTAAATAAAAATTACTTTGCGTAATACGGAACATTATTTTGTGTTTTAAATAAAGCTCTTGACAGCCCTAGTTAACCGGTATTTAAAAAGGTTTTACATAGTTAATAGGCGTATGGGAAAAATATATTTGTGTTAAAAACCAACCGGCTTTCTGATTAATTGACCTATTAGCTATATCACATGAAGACGATGGGATCGAAACCAAAAGGTGCTATACGAGTTACGAAATAACTAAATGCACACTCATGTTATCGGATCGTGGAATTAATTAACCCCCATCTTTTATAGAAACTGTTTTAAGGAAAGTAAAGTAAAACAAAGCTTAATAGGATTTACAGGTGCGATCTGAAAAGCGGCACCTGCGGTCTTTAAACAAATAATTAATCTAAAATACTATCGAAATGAACTCACTTCCAACACAAAACTTAGTTTAATTGGAAGGGTTACCAAGAATTTACTGTTATTTTTAACCCTTAAAAATATTAAATTTGTCACTCATAAATAAATAAAGTAACGTAAAGTGTGCACTACAAGATCAGAATTGGTCGAGGTAGCACTAGGCAACCAAAATAACAATAGATAATAACGGAAAGCCTCTAAAAGTCCGCATTTAAGGTTATTCTTTTTTTACTTTCGATTATTATCTCCACTGGTTGCCCGTCACTTCTTTAGCCACAGAGTGGTCCATAATTGAAATCACTGCCAGAGGACGTTGTTTCTGCCACTTCTATAAACTCATTTAAAAACAGACTCGATAACTGGCTACGATTAGACAATTCAGTGTTCAAAAAAGTGACGGACATATAAAATAAAGAGACTATACTACATCTATAACTAGATGTGAGCATATCAGCTAGCTGCTCGTTCATCACTACATATTATAAAACAAAGTACCCCACCGCGTCTGTCTGTCTGTCTGTTCAAAACGGATTTTCATGCGGTTTTCACTAATAGACAGAGTGATTCATAAGGAAGGTTTAGGTGTATAATTTGAACCCGTGCGAAGCCGGGGCGGGTTGCTAGTAATATCTAATAAATACATATTATACTACCAATTAACCCCAGATTAATGTTGAACGACTATTTTCAAACTAAACAATCATTCTTTCTAAATACATGATTAAAAGGCGACTACAATGACAATGATTTCGCAATTTGCCTTCTCCGTTTTTAATAATTAATTTTCACCATCATAAACACATAACTTTGGTTAGAATGAAAAGCTGTAACTTCTGCTATAGTAAAAAAACTTAAGTTGTAAATAAGGTAAAATAAGTCAAAAATAAGTAGATATCTAAGCATTATTGAATAAAAACCAAATTGCTTTTAAATAAATGTGCAACATAAGTATATTATCAAATAAGTACAGATAAAACAAAGTAAGAAAATAACAAGGAAAATATTAAAACACACGTACAAAGAATTACTAACAACAAACCCATTTTCAATGGAATTCAAGCCCAGCTTTCCAGCTTACATAACAATTCAAAGGCTGTCTTTTCAGTTGTCCGTCTGTCTGTCTCCACAATGGGGATGACAAAACAACCGATATATTCCCATATGGGCTCACAATGAGGTTTTGTACTTGCCCATGCTCATATCTTTACAAAATGGCCGCCGTCATTGTTTTCATTTTCTTGGCATTGTCGTGTAAGTGAGCTTTAACTGTGGGAATGAATTAACTGTTGCGTAGGTAATTGTTTTAGTAGAATATATTGTTTTATTTACTATTTAAAAGGTATTTTGTTTGTTACTTTTTTACTATTTTTGATTCGATTTGTTGTGATCGTGGTTAATATTTGACGAAAAAAAATTTGGTCCACGATAGTATATAGTCTTTATGTAGAAATCATCTAGAAGTATTTTCATGACAGATTTCCTCAATTACTGAGACAATCTCATTTGGATTCATTTTAATTTAATATCGCTTGGCATAAATTCTTTGGTTACATGCGTGATATTTATGTTTAAATCAAATAAAGTGATAGATATTGACTAATGTCATCGGAAAGATATCTGCGTATGTCAATAAAGTCGTAAGTACTTCTAGCAAGATAAACTAAACTTACCTAGTTCGTTAATTTTATGCGAAATGTTACGAACGTGAATCACATATTTGATGGTACATAAAATCTCCATGTTTTTCCTAATAAAGTGTTTCATATATATAAATATAATGACAGGCCAATGACTCGAACTTGAAATCACGAGGAAACAGCTGATCTAAAATCCTCAAACTTAATTAATTTTGATTGATGCTGTAAAACAATATTTTTATGATTTTTTATCTTTTTGTTTTTATAGACGATTAATTATATTAATAAATCTATATGGTTTAAAGTTAAGAAACACCTGTATATGTAATAGAGGTTGATCCTTAACCCTTACGTTATAAATATATTTAATAATTACTAAACAGATTTATATGACATTAAAAATACGGTAGTCCATTAATTTTGAGTTATGCTATGTTGTTGTTACCTAAGTAGCCACACAGGTGTCGAAACAGCTTTATTGTAATTTAATAAATTCACTTTAATAAACCCTCACTTAATTTAATGACGATCAGATAGATTTTTTTTACTTCATTTTTTGTATTAATTGCCATAAAATATGAATTTCCGGTCGAACTAATCTTTAATAAAAACCACATTCATGCCAAATTAGTGGCGACTATGATAAAAAGTAGGTAGCTTAGATACCGGATAATCGCTTTAATTATGTAAGCACCGCATTTCATGCCGTGAGAGTTTCGCAAATATTTGCAAAGCATTCTTTTGTCCTTTTTAAACACATTTAATGATTCCGCCGACGCACCGCACTACAATACACCACGAAGGTCGACAAAGGAGTGAGCCGAGCAGAGCATAGACAACGAACGAGGGGTTTTGTCTCAGCCCATAGACAAAAGCTCTTTCATTGGTGGAACAATGACGGGTCGTCTTTGCCTCATTTATCATAAAGGCAGGTTACTTTCATCCAATGATTACTATGTACAGTGATTCAGACGTTCAGAGCAGCTTTAAAGGTTCGCATTGTTCAAATTAATTATACACAACTACTTAATATATTTCATTTCTTTGTTAAGCAATTAGGTTATAAGTAATTATTTATTGTTTCGTATTCTCTATCAATATTGTTATGTTTGTAATGTAGGCGTCATATACGTTGTTTCGGAAGGCTTTCAAAAACAATATTTATATTTTAATTTCGCACTAAATTCGATAACTCTTTGATAAATGGATAAGCATTGAATTGTCAAACCACTGTAATAGAATATTTCAACAAGACAATTTTTTAATTTTTTACTTAACCGTAACGGACAGATATATATATAATACAAATTTATGCAACATAATTATATTAAAAAATTATTAAATTAGTTACCTAGGCAATAATTTAGAATAGTTCGACCAGCAAGCATTCTTTCGTTCTTTTAAAAAAAAAATGATTTTGTGGACGCAGACTAATTTTACAATATTATGGATACAGCATCTTATTAACGCTTAGAATTCATAAAATTAGTACTAGATATACATTCCATTCAAACTTTTTTGTGACAAGCAATTCCATTTCAACAATTTAATAGTAATATAATAGCTAGCATTCAAATTTAAATAAAGAATATGTAGATTATGTTTCAAAAAAGATAATTAAATAAAGTCAAAATTATGGACGGCTCACATCGTAAGGAAAAACTGAAAACCAGTTTGTAAATTGTAAGCCTAATAATCCATGTTGTTAGACAATCATTCTCATATCTTTCACGAATTATTACCTAGAATTTAATAGTTAGTGTAGACTATATTTATAATCTGTACCATAGATAACAATTCCCAGAACGAGTCACTGTAAGCGTTGACAAAAAACTTGATGTTTTTAATTAGGAGTGCACCGTTGACGTTAAAGTAAGATACGTTTTGTTATTACTAGCTATCGGACATTTTAGAATGTCCATCGCATCTAATGCACTCGAATATTTAGGGAGTTTTGTCTTGTTTATAAGATAAGAAAGTTATTTGATCTTTGATTTTCATTTTATTACTTTTTTACTAAGCTTATTCTATTAACTGTAGTGAGAAAATGTCTATTTATTCCTCATAAAAGAAAATATATGAGAAAGAAGTATAAGCTATGATTACAATCAGTAGTAATGCATTACTACATTCAACGGCATCTGTGTAAATGGTTTGTTGCTGTCACATAAATTACTCGTACACAATAGTTATGATATTGCATTTCTTTTTTATAAATTGTGTTGTTCTCGGAATTCGATCTTCATATTTTGATTTTATCATTTTCAATGTGCCCAATTTTTAACATTTTTGTTCAAATAAATAAGTTGTACAAAATAAAGTTGAGTTATTTCAGAGAATTGAGAAATAAGATATTAGAAAAATGATAAATGACTGGTCACGAGCTGTTAGAGAAAGAAAAGCGGAGAGAAAAGTTTGCCTTGCACAGTGTTAGTTGGATAGGATTACCTCATTTACCTCTCAGTAATGTCTATCAAGCGAAGCTCAACCTAGACCGGAATTTTACAAAACTTTTATGATTTTATGAAACTGATTATTCTTAAGATTAGCTAGGCACATGTTATTTTGTTTTCGTCATTATTCGTTTGGAAACTACTTAGACCCAAAGTTTTGTTTTCATCTCTCACATCCAATGCGTTTTTAGTCATTTTATTTAACATCAGTAAACATCAACATTACCTATGTTTATTATCGGAAGCGTGTCCCTAACCTAAAATCAGTAGTGTCTAACAACATGAAAAACATTTTTAAAGTACACTCAAGAACATTCTTACCTCATTCAACATTTACCAAACTGAAATTGGACTTGAGGTAGTTATCAAAGAAAGATACAACTCGTTCTTTCAAAACGTCAAATTCTATTCCAACAGATTAAAAACAAAACGGCTGGCAATGTGCACGCGCTGTTGAGCCGAGCGGCGACCGAGGAGGCAAAGGCAAAGGCAACGATGGCTTGCAGCCAGTCGGAAGCTTTTGCACCACTCTAACTGCTAGAGGGACGCTCTATTGCCGTTGTTCCGAGAGCACTTGCTCCCTAATTGTTTGCGGAAAGGGTTCCTCAAGTATTGTTCCGATGAGTTTTTTACCGTCAGCAACAAAATATTTAAATAGGTATATCTAATATTGTTTCAGATTTCTCTACATTAAAAAAATGTTGTCGATTGTAAAAAAGCGTGGCGTGCTTAACAATTTTTTTTTATAATGACTTTTATCAATGGCTGCCAACGAACTATTTGTAATTTTTATCCAGATGAGCATCCCATGTTATTTTTACAATCAAAAATTAATTTCTAATTTTTAGTTCGATTTGCTATTAAAGCGTGTTTTATAGTTTTTCAGGGTTCCGTACCCAAAGGGTAAAAACGGAATTCTAAAAACTAAAACTCCACTGTCCGTCCGTCTGTCTGTCTGTCACCAGGCATAACAACAAACAATAAAAATAAAAAGGTATAACAACAAACAATAAAAATAAAAAGGTATAACAACAAACAATAAAAATAAAAATAAATTAAAAATTAAAGAGGGCTCCCCTACTAGAGACTTATTTTTTTTGGCTTTTAGTATTAAATCTTGTACGATGGTGCGGAACCCTTTCGAAATTTCAACTGTCTAACTATCACGGTTCATGAGATACAGCCTGGTGACAGACGGATAGACAGACGGACGGACAGCGGAGTCTTAGTAATAGGGTCCCGTTTTACCCTATGGGTACGGAACCCTAAAAAGGATATTTAAAAATCAGATACGTTAAAACTTTGTTCAATCGATATAATATGTTTGTAGATAAAACAGCTGTTATATCATAATTATAATAAGTAAGATATAAGTACCTCGGTTCTACGTAACCTAGGTGTTCTGAAGGCTTTTTATAAAATAAGTTTATTTTCTAATGTCGTTGTCACTGTTGTGGTAGAGCTTTATTTCTTCGATAAAGGCTGTAATACTTACTATAAAAAATATTAAACTCTTATTACATTTGTAGTCCATAACTTAGCTGTCATTCAACTTCATTGTTTCAAAACTTTAAAATAAACAAACACGCTGTAAAATAGACCGAAAAAGTTAATTAATGTAGAAGTTACCAAAACTTTTTTCAACTGGCAACATTAGGCTATCTGACGCTACACACTTGTGCACTTCGCCGCGGCAATTTTTCTCTAATTAAAATCATGCCGATTGTCGTTTCTATCGCAGCCGCGTTCGTTTGTTGTGGTCCGTGACGCGTGGCATTTGGAGCCTACTTGTGCTTTTTAGTGCCCGCGTTTACCCTTCATGCGCATATCCGAACGAACTTCGTACCAAAATAATGCATAAAAAGTCATGTTTTTATTTCTGCATTATACAAGAGTTGGTATTTTGGCGGGAAATGCGGCATTCTGTTGGAGTTCTTTTTTTGTTGTATTTAATAAAGTAACGCAGTAATTTGAATAGCATTTTATTGTTGAAGTAGTTTATAATAGTTACTGTTTGTTACTTTTAACAGAAAGAATTAGCAGATATTGTGCTTGAGTGTTCCGCGTGCAAAATACCTACTAAATACTAATCTCATCTATATTTATATGCCTGAGATCAGTAGATAGAGTGGACATTATTAAGATTTTTTTTTAAATGTCCGTACTCGATATATCATATTTTTGATTTGTCAAAAGTAGGAGTCAGTCGGAATAAGTCAGTTGACAAGCAAGAAGAACAATCAGAAGCTCCAAAGACACTTTTTACGACATGTTTTTTTTTTGCAGTTTCTATTTACATGGCTTATAAGCGCAAATGAAATGTGAGGATAATGTAACATATTGTTCTAAAATTTAAACAGTCTTCATCAGTCGGTATGTAAGTAACAGTAATCCGGAGATGACCAGCCCCAACGGTCTGCTGTTACTTACTACCTACTATTATCATTATTTTGTATTTATAATAAAATGTAGAAAAACCGAGAAAAAATTGGTAATAGTGAAGAACTCTAATGTACATTGGTAATACATAACAATGATGTGCTTTTTCTGCACGTATGAATTCAAATTACAAAGGGCCCTGCTGGGCAGACAAAATATTCTTGCTGGATTTCTCCTATTCTGTTAAAGATCCCTTGGAGTTAATACATGAATTGAGAGGTACATTGGCACAAGTTACGATGAGTATTATTTTTATGTAGTCAGAGCGTACTACAACCGCGGGCCCCGCTGGATGGATCAGGCGATTTATTGTAATTTTTATCAAAATAGTTGAGATACAATGAATATTGTTAATAAATTCGTGAGGTACATTGAATGAACAAAACATTGCCACTAGTTTTTTTCGGTCTAGCTCGAGTGGCCCTGCTAGATCGATACACATTATCAACACACTATATAAATGTAAAACCATTATCATCATTATCCACGGGGCATCCACTGTTGGACACGGCTTACTAAAAACTTAAACAGAGAGCGCCCTTGCGCGGCCTTTATCTGCTAGGTAAATTTAAATCTGTTCAAGGATAATTTGATGAAGCTTTTAATTGAAACATTTTACACTAATGTCTCAAACTTTTTGTTAATTTTATAAGAATATATTATTAGGTGGTAGGCCTGAAATGGATGTTGAGTAGGTACCATGTTCATAGAACTTCTTGATATAAAATAATACGCAAATGACATACACGGTCCTACTAGACCTACGTCAGCAAAAAAATCAACTTTCCAAAAATTAAAAGATAAACGCTTACAGAAAATTACCGAACAAAAAAGTTACCCAGCTTTCGCTTTCATAGCTTATCTGGCAAAACTTCCAACACATTACCCGACGGAAAACTCACGCATATTGTACGTGTGGCGATAGCACGCGTTCGCGGCAAAAAAACCGCGCGATAAACGGCGACAAATCACGGCGGCATGACGCGGCAGGCGCTAATGACGCAACTCGTATCTTCCGTCACGATGACGCGTGACAGACATGATTTAAAAAAAAGGAGGGTGGGGTATAAAGGTTGCTTTGTGGTCGTTGCGATTGGGAGATGTTTTGTCGATTTTCTCACATTAGGGATGTTTTAATTGGGATTGATGGTTGTTAGTGATGTTGTGTTTTGATGGGGCAACTATTTTTGTTCTGCGGTGCTACACTGGGGTATTTTAAGAATGATTAGTTAGGATAAATCGTATATTTTTAGATGCATCTGTTTTTAAATTGAACACGTGTAGTTTGTAAATTACGTAGTGATCTTTATCGTTGTGGAAAATGTCGGTGGTTCTGTTTAGTATCCACACGAAGTATATTTGTTTTTGTGACATACTGTTGAAAAAACTAAAATTTACACTTAAACCTACTTGGGTAAAATACGATCGACGTGGACATTTGGAACCCGCATACGTCACTCATTTTTGTAATGTGACTATCTAAGTAAAAAGTTTTCTAAAGATTGAGTAAGGATTTACCGGAGTATATAAGAATTAACTGCAAGGAAAAGTTTATAACTGTAGAAGTGAAACAGAATATACAGAATAAAGTGAGAGTGAGTGAGTGTTCTTACCAAGATTGAGGTATTCGATATCATAAACTCTACTCTAAAAAAGGCATTCCCAAAGACACCTTTTTCTGTGTTCCTGTTTTCTGACGAGTGGAGTTTCTGAAGTCCACGAACAGTATAGCCTTACCAATATTTTTTATTCTATCAGTGCAATAAACGTCTTTGTATAGCTACCTGCTGCAGTAATATTAAAAGCGCAATACAGGACCAGAGCAGTCAGCTTAACTTCACGGAATGACGATGGAAGTATTCACGGTGTACCACATCATCTTTCCAGTCATAAGACGTTCACTACTGAATGTAGGCCTGTCTCATTGACTTCCAAGAAGACCGGGTGGAAGTGGCCTGCATCCCCAGTCAACCTGTGGTCTTTATAAGGTCGTCAGCGTACTTGTCTCTTACATCTGAACTGACTAAACAAAACATTTTTTGTCTAATCTAAACCCAATAAAAGATTAATTCACTGCTTTCAAAACAACGCGACAATAACAAAAATAAGCAGCTTAAGTTTATCATTCAACCGCATTCTGACAATCGTATCTCCTATCTTTATCTCTTTCAGTCGTTGGAGCGAAACAAAACATTATTAGGTAACAAGGGGGTTAACAAAATCGTAGGCATCATCAAGCGTATTACCCGATGCCATTAAATAGGCACCCCCGCTAGGGCAAAAGCTAACAGAAGGAGCATCTTTGTTTAACCAGATAAAATCTCTTTGACAATTTGTGCTTATTCAAATAAGGCGGTCCCCTGATACATAATGGCTTAATATTCTGTCTTCGCCTCGGTGTACGAATGTTTTAATTAGTTATCTATCTTCTATGTATATATATATATATGTGTGTATATTTCACACTTGATCGTGCAGGAGATTGGATTAAAGCACTTTATTAAAGGACTTGTCTTCTGCGTACGCATTATGTAAACCAATGTATGTATTTTTTTATGTTTACAATATTTAAAGTTAATTCTTTACTACGAGGGTTTGTTTTCTGATTATAATATACAAAGCAATGTATTAATCTCTATTATTATACTATTTCTACATTTTAAGTTGTCAAATCTAATATCACATGGATAGCCTATAGATGTACCAACATTCTAAATGCGAATAATAATAATCACTAGAGACAGCTCACATACGGCCGTCTGATCCAAAACTAGGCAGAGCCTGTACTATGGTAACCAGACTACTGATAAACGTACTTATATATTACTAAATACATACATATTATAGACTACCAGTTCCCGCGCAGCTTCGCTCGCGTGTACATATTTGTATATTTTGCGCGGCACCCTAATTCTTTTTCCAATATAAAAGTAGCCTAAGTTACTCCTTATAACACCAGCTATCTGCCAGTGAAAGTCCCGGGGAAATCGGTCCACCCGTTCCGGAGATTAGCCAGAACAAACAGACAGACAGATAAAAAACAGAGACAGATTAAAACTGATTTTTAGGCATAGGTATTGTGCAAATAATTGTACTAAACTATTATTTTGACATTAAAAAACAGATACTTCAATTTTATTTATTTGTATTAAGTATTAATGATAAATTACACCCAAACACAGAATGTGAGTTTATTACCCTTCACGCCTCAAATCCGGTGGAAATCGGTCCACCCGTTCCGGAAATTAGCCGGAACAAACATACAGATAGAAAATTAAAAAAAAATGTTTGGTATATGTACCGTGTGAACATTCAGATGTATTTCGTAAAATGCTGTTATTATGAAATTACAAACAAACACTGCAGTTTTATGCATTTATACCTACATATAGATGTGTCTATAGATAAGCATGAAGCGTTCATTTGAATGTTCTTCTTTTATAAATATAATCCACCATAATCAGTCGTTTAATAAACGTCAATACAGAAATACAATTAGAGAATCAAATGTTATTTGAACAAATCACCGACATCCCAACAACTTCTTTTACATATACTTGTACCTTCCTTCGCTATACCCGCCAAAAATACATATAGATATTCGCATTTATTTGTAGCGGCGGCTAACAAACGCTCAATAATCATTCCAGGGTAAAGCAAACAGAACTTACCCGGGTCTTTTCCCTTGGCTTAGATGAAAAACGACAGACGACGTTGAAAATTAACAAAACAGATTACATTTGGCTGTTTCAAAGCGAGCAGGGCGCGTTGTTTGCCGCCGATTCTTTCCATTTGCGTAACCGTGGAAAGCGTACCCCATAAACGCCTTTCTGAATTGGCGGGCAGATTAATGTCACAGATAAAATAAAACCATAGACGTATTTTATTTCTTTTACAGCACAAGTGTGCATGTTAATGAGCGAGTTACGCATTTTATTTAAATCGATTTCTGTTGTCACCGTTGATTTGTTTTATCTTTTTAATGATTTATTGACAGATTGACCGTTTTAAACTAACATCAACCATTATTTAAAGTAATGTGTAAATTTTTTAGACTTAAACTTGAAGACAGAAGTACAAGAAAATATTCTACAAGCTTCATTCTTACTTTATTACTACATGAACCCACGTGTAAACGGCGTATTTTTCATCTAATTTTGGTATTTACAGTAATTCACTGAACGGAATTCTGCCATTTATCGCATTTTAATGATAGTACATGCTAATTACATACATAATAAACCTTAAACAAACTCAAATCAATTATAATTTGAAATTCGAACACATAGATACTCTTTACTTCAAATTTCAAAGCGTTTGTCAATTATTATATAGTACCCCGTGCCCCTTCACCCCGCCCTTCCCTTATTCGCAAATTCGAATTCTATCTTAAAAATAACTGATTGTCTGTTTACATTTCTCTGCTTGTATTGAATGAGATGTTTATTTCAGTTAGACCTCGGGGTGCCATTCGTTCCCCCCTCGATGGCCCGTAAATTGAACGGGGGAGGAGGAGGAGGCAGATCAGAATAAAACGGTGGCTTTATTAGCGTACGGTACATAATCGTTCTGAATCAAAGGCGTTCGAATTTTGAATTCCGATGATTGTGTACATAAAAGAAACTTTTATAAATTAGGCGATGATATTTGTTTCTAGAATTTGTTAAAATTTCGTTTGTGTATTTTAGTATTAGATGTACGTTATTTCATACATATACTATAACTCTCAAAATGACTAATACAAGGCCAGATATTTTATACTCGTGTTGCCAACCTTGTATAAATCTAGTAAAAGCGTTAAAAGTAACAACATTGATAGAATAATAGTCATCCGTTGACAGTAGTCAATAGTCCTCAAAAAGAGTTTTGTTGGTCGTGTACTCACCATTAAAACGGATTATTTAGGCGGTGTCCTTCAGCAGGTGTTACAAAGTCGTGTAGTTCCGATATGAGCAGAGATTTCACTATACTATACGAATTAACAACGCACTTGTGACTCTTGAGTTACAGGGGTCCATGGCCAATGGTAGTCACTTACCATCAAGTGACCCGTCTGCTCGTTTACCCCCTATAATATAAAAAATGTTAACCCTTAATGGCATTATGTTATGCGTAAAGTTATCTTTGGACTTTCAACTGATACCTATAGATAATAACCCTAATAATATATGTCTATGTCACAAAGTAACAATTTAACAAACACTAATTAAAATAGAAAAAAAAATTAACTTTGCAATCTACAAAATTATGTTCGGAAATTTTCAAGAGATAATTGATTTTATTCTAAACAACATTTAATGCACTTAACATTTTCTTAAGGAACCCACGGCTATTCATAAAGCTTCTATTTGTATGGGGAAATCATTTTGTGATTAAAAGGGACCCATTCAGCTATTGCCGACCACTTGCATAAATTATTGGTTGTACAGTCAGGACCACGATACACAATATTGAGGGTAAATTTTTTTGTTGGTACGAGATCGAAGGTTTTTGTTTTATCGAAACGAATCAACTATTATTAATTATTATAGTGTTAAATTAATAAAATAGTAATTTTGCGAACATACTCAGGTACTGTCGTAACCTCAATTCTTAACAACTCATTACGTATAACTTTGAAAAAGAAGCTCGAGTAAAATTTTGTACTTACACGGGGGTTCAGTTATATTTTTAGTTTTTTACTGGTCACAGTATGTAGGTTACATAAAAGGCACCCAAGAAACATGTTGTTCAACACTAAACAAATTACAAATAAATAAAGAGACAATAGATAGAGCGCACTTTATTTGTACACCAGTCTTATTATTATTTACTTTCATATATATTATACACAGGTAGTATATAATGGTATATTATACATGTATTTGTAAAAAACATGTATCTAAATATGTTTCTCCATAGTCTAGAACCGGGGCTGCACAGTGCCTTGTATTATAATTATTCTTCCCTGTTCACTCGAATTTTCCGCTTACCCAAAATGATGACCAACTGTTTCTAGTAAATTTAAGAGCTGAACTTATGAACAAAAGTTCCAAAGCAAAAATGGAATTTATCATACCAAGTCAGAAGTCTAACAAATTAATAAAAAACGAAAAAAAATTGCTTCTTTCCTTTATTCGTGAGTTCGAAATATAAAATATTCACAAAAATTAGAAGAGCAATAAGTGGCCAGCGTTTTCTTGTCATTTGCATACCGGTGGCGACTGTACAAGAAATGCTATCAAAGAGACAGCCTCTTTTGTGAGAAGGAATGGATCGGGGAAATTAATTTAGGTTTTTTTACAAGAGCTCCCATTATGAACGTTATTATGAAGATCTCTTTCTGTATTGATGTGCTTTCTTTGATCTACAACGTTTTGAAATAATGACATTATTCCCTTTGATACTTACACGAGTGTGATGATATATATTATTTTTTATATTCTATTTCCCATTCTAACTAGGTTTTTGTTATAATAAACACCATTTTGTTGGCAGGATGCACTATTGATGTTGTATAAAAACGAATATCTTACATCTCGCATATTTAATAATAGGTACAAGCCACAGGATTTGAGAAGAATCTGACAGAACCAAATCGGTTGCATAACTAACTCACAGGCAATTCAAGTAAAATAAGAACACTACCCATATTTAAATTGCTTTTGAAGCTTACCGTTTAATTAGTAAAATAGCTTATAAAGAAACTGAATCACTTTTATAAAAACAAAATATCTAAAAAGTCACACTTAACAACGAAAAACCTATTCAGATACATTTTGCGCTGACTGTACCTATACTGATTTGTCCTCAAAATAGAAGCAGAAGGCCAGATCGATAGCCAAACACAGTCACAAACTGTACATTATTCAATATGAAAGTACAGATAAACCTTTACCAATGTATCCATTCAAAACCAACCGCCTACATACATTGCAATATCATTGAAACCAAAGATACAAATAACCACACAGAATTTTTACGTACTGACGTAGTAATTTGTCAAATCCTCAATAATATGTAAAACGTCAACATAATTCTACGAAGACACTATCACAATGAATGAGCCACATAGTATTAATGAGTGCAAATTCACTTTCAGAAGAACCATCAATGAATTTTACCAGTCAAACAAAATTCAACCCAATCTACTCGTCTATTAAAACTGATAATCTATCAACAAAGTATACCGGTTACATCAAAGACGTCTCACTCAGGATGTGAGATTGAAATTCCTGATCTGACTAGCAATAAACTTACTTCAGCTTAAAAGAGATTTCAAAAGAACGAATAAAGAAAACGGAGATGTTGTTATTAAAATTGTTGCGGACGGAAGAAAGGGGGCTTAAAATGACACCCGCCATTTTGCAACGATATTGCGCATTATTAAAATGGCCGACAAATCTGGAATTTTATTGATATTTTAATCTGGAACTCGCCGCGGTCAGTTAATGATCATTTTTTCACATTGCGTGGCAATTGTTTTTTGACGCTTTAAAGCGATTAAAATCAAAATGCAGGAATGCCTTTGAATATTCTTTAATTATTCCCAATTTACTCTTAATCGAGTCTTAAAATACGGAAGATTACAGAATATAAATACTTTGTAATGTTAACTTTAATTAAATATTGTAACCAGTGCATCCTTTGCCAGCGGTTTATCTTCTAAGTTTTGAAATTTTATGATAGGTATTTGCGTAACTTTACCTAACCTTACGGCTGCGGGTAAACTATGTGTTTACTATAATTACAAACATTTCAAAACTGAAATTAATATAGTATGTTGATCACATCCCATGGGATTGGCAATAGATGAAATAAGCAAGTCTTTGATCCATTAATTTTATTGTGGTTATGTAAGCCTATGGAAAACTACAAGATCTTTAATACGTATTGCAGGCGAAAAAAGACTATCCGGCGGCGACTAACCTGGATGTTTAAGCATACATCAAACATTACTGGACTGGCCTGTTGGCCTAGTGGTTAGTGACCCTGACTGCTATGCCATAGGTCGTGGTTTCGATTCCCACCTGAGTCTGGGTGTTCTTTGTGTCCGTTGTTTGTATGTTTGTAATATCTCCCGCGACACAGGAGTAATTCCTAATGCGGGAGTTGTCTTTAAGAAGAAAATTACTTTCATTAACAAATAATTGCGATGAAATAAACTAAAACATCCACACACAAACGCTTTTTCCTAATGTTAAACATACTATTCCATAACATAATATTCCATTTAGACCCACAGCAATAGACACAAGTTTACAAGCAATTATAAATAATTATATCTTCATGATACCGTTTCAATCAATGAATTCTCCAACTTGTTATAGAAACTAAGCAGATCTCCCAAGCCTCTTACTCAATTACCCTTTTTAAAACGGAAGTGCTACAGAATTTGTTATGACAATTGTTTGTATGCTTCAGTTCAGTTCTTACCTTATAAGAATTGTGAAAAAATATTTTTGAAGTAAAAACTTCTTTAGCGGCGTTGTGCACTTTTTGGGATGGGTAAAAAATGTTAAACTCGAGTCAGGACACGTGACCTGGTCGAAAATTCGTAAGACGGAGCCGAGTTTTATATTATTTATTTGAATGTTATATTTAAAAAAATATAACATTCGAAATTCAAACATTTATGAGCGGCCAGGAGCGCAGAACTTCCAATGTACCCTATGTATATATTTAGATATGTTTTTACCTACTTTTTATTTTTAACCTAATTATATATACAGATGTGTGTGTGTGTATGTTATTTATATTATTTTGTCCTTTTTATTTCAATCACATGTTCTTGCTACAGACCATATAATACTATGTGCCACATTTTTGTTCCTGAAGCGGAATGGTATTGAAGGTCAGACAGTTTTCAACGCCATTCGGTTTCAGTAAGATTGAGCAGAGATAATAAATCTTTATTTAAAAATTATGACGGAAAATTGTCAGACGTCGACCGTTTGTCACCAAAGCCTTTGATAGTAGACGTGACGAATATAATCTTATATGTTTTGTATGTAATAAACTGGAGAGTCTGGATATAATGCTGTATGTTTAAAATTCTCAGTTTCAATGACAATGACATTAACAATAGAGATGAGCTGTCAGGTCTGAATAATATATAAATTACCATTTTAATATTTCAAAAGTAAATTGAAGATAATAACAGATATTTAGCGGTTTATAGCAATTATTGTTTTCAGAAAACAATTATATAAAGTTCTTAAGAACGCTTGCTACTTTTGTCATAAAAAAACATCATGCATGAATGTAAAACATTATAAAATCATACTTTATTATTCTCAAAGGCTCCTTTAATATTGAAACATTAAAATTATTTGCCATTGTCAAACTTTTTAAAACCATTGCTTATGTAATCATTCCACAGAAACATCATTATGTTTTATCGCCTCTCCGTGTGTTGAATAGACAAAAGCCCACTGTCTAAATAAAAAAAGAATTATTTAGATCCGTCTGATAGTTTACATTGAACAGCGGCCGATGTTTGTTATTTTATTAAGTGTTCAATACTAGCTACATTTATTGTAATGCCCGCATGTACATCACAAAGACCAACATGTTTATTTTAAAGGCAAGTGCCGGTGTACTGTGTACTCTTTCCAAACTTTATACCTGAACTATTCTTAAACTCTTAAGTGGAGATGGAACACCAACTCAGTGGAATTGTATAAAAATAAATATTTAGATTTCACTGTACATTGTTGACGGGAAAAGGTTAATATCTTTATATTTAGAGGTGTGTGTCGATAACTAGTGCGGATGGAATTATAATAGATATATTATTAGACTTTATTTTTGACTCGAGCTTGCACACAGATGGACTAATGTTTTTATTTCATAATCTGTATTTTTCGTTGACAGAGTATTAGGTATGAGTATTAAGTAAAAGCTTTTTTATTTGAAGGATCAAAATAATATTTGCGTAAAAGAGCTTTTTACTTAAAATAGTTTTGGCTTATACATATTTTATGAGGGTGTTTAAGTTTCATAGCAGATAAGCGGGTAACTTTATAGCTTGCTAATGGCTGGTCCCTTTTACCGCCAGATTAGCGGTAACGGAAAATCCATACACACCGTAAAGATTGCGCCTGTTTATTTGTTGGTACACACAAATGATCTAAACACAGAGTCAGTCAGCTCCTATTAGTTACAATTTAATAATTGGCCATAAAGGTTTGTGTATAGAATAAGTTATTTTATGATACTATCAATAATGACGCGTACGGACGATGTTTCTGGAAAGGTTTTGATCACCGCAGTAGTTGGAAACTAGGATGCTGTATACACACTAAAATAATGTGTATGAAAGTAGGTATTATCTCGTAAATAAAAAACCTGCTTCTAAATATTAATTAAAATAAACCATTCTATCATTAAAACACTTTTATAATATGAAAAATAATATGTTTTAAAAGAGAAAAACGAAAAAAAATATATTGTCAAAAGTTTAGTCACAAAAAGATGTCAGACAGACAGGCACAGTTACCCTCACATATACTTATAATAGGTTGGTAGGTACTACTTCGGATTTTCGAACACAGTTTTTTTGGCTTTCTAATAAATTATTAGTATGTAAGAAGGTATTGACCTACGCTGTATTTGTAGTCATTTTTAGTATGGCCCTGTGACAAAAATTTGCGGAAAATTCGTGGTTTTTAATAAATACAGTAGCATAATGCAGTAGTCAAAATATTTTGAATCTATATTTTGAAAGGGAAACATACAAAAAACAGAATTTAAATGTTCAATTCAACAAATGAGTGAAATTATAGACAATTTTTTGTCCGACAACGTCTCTGTAGAAAAAGAGGAGCAATTTATTGAATTCCACTAATATTATAAATGTGAAAGTAGATAGATGGATGGATGGATGGATGGATAGATGGTTGGAAGGATGGATGGATGGATGTTTGTTACTTTTTCACGCAAAAACCATTGAACCGATTGCGATGAAACTTGGTATGTAGATAGCTGGTGATCTGGATTAACGTATAGGCTACTTTTTATCCTGATATTCCCACGGGATCGGGACATACGCAGAATAAACCGCGGGGTGCTGCTAGTTTGAAATAAAAATTGATGAAACATCAAAGGCAAACAAAGGCTTCCTTAAAAACAGATATACCTACTATGAATTAAAAATATAACAACATATTTTTAAAACGTTGTTGCTTTTAACGTTCTGTTTAAGTACCTGTTTAAGTACTACATAAGTATTACTGTGTCACTGGTACTTAATAGGTTTTGCTTTAACTGGATGAAGTCAGACCGGTCTACTAGTCAAATATGAAGCAACTATGTTAATAAAACTAAGAAGTTAAATCTTATGCCGGCAATCATCGCATACATTATGGCGGTTTTAATAAACAATAAATATTTAAAGACGCGCATGCCGCGGTGGCGAATGACGCGCGTCAGATTGACGACTTTGACGAATCATTGTATTTATGTCAGTCAACGAGGAGAAGATAAAACGAAGTTGATTGGATGCATTTGTATGATATATTTTTGCAGAATAAAAATTTTGCTATTTACTTTTTTAACATGTAACTCACTAGTGTTAAGTGCTGATATTTTGAGTAGCGGGGATGAAAAGATATAACATTTTAGAGCCAAGTTTTTATATTACTAAGGTGGCTAATACTCATGCGGTCCGTCTAATGGGATTCAGTGACCGTAGTCTATGGAAGTTTGCATCAATAAAAGTATCACTTAGGTAAACGTCGCCGACGTAGTAAACAGGTGTATACACTTTTTAACCTCTGAATGTGTCTTTAAGTCAAGTGTCTATGAGAACCATAGCTGGTCTTTGATTTGAGCTAAGTCTTTTCAGCTGGGTACCGCAATACGCCACCTTTCCGGGTCTGAAATCTGCGAATGAAAGAGACGGGCTATGAAAGTCCGGCTATGAAAGAACGCAGCCTATGAATTACTCATAAGACAAATTTTTAAATACCACTCAATCAGAAGCAATTAGCATAATCTATTGTCGTATATACCATAAGTATACCTACATTTGACTTATCACAAGCCAAAGTGACAGCTATTTTCCTTTGTCCTTCCGCTGAAATTGGTTCAAATCAAATAAAATATTAACTGTCAATGTTGTAACAGCAGAAAAATCAATTTCATAGAAATGAGAATTAATGAAAAACTTCTTAGACATAATTCGAACAAGCTTTTAAACAAGTAATATTAAAATTAGGTTCGGAACATTATATTTTTATGAAACTGTGTGATTCATAGTATGTCAGACATGATATATGTATTTGACGTACTCAACATTTCTAAGAATATGTAGATATGTAGAACAAGAACTATTTTTATCTCATTTCGTTAATTGCAAATAAATACAATCACATAGTTATGTACCACGAAGAAGACGAGTCGAAAATAGATCAAAACAATAAAATATAGATTTAGCAAAATGCCCCTTTTTACTTATGGAAATACCTACTGGCTCTCAGGTCTACCAGATATTCAGGCCATCTAGTGGGAATCCCCGACGAAGAAAACTAGTGGGAGGTACCGCGGTCGCCAGTTCTAGCAGGTCCTTGGTTATCTGTTCCCCTTAGTTTATGGGGTGCCCGTAAAATATAGATGAGGCTACTTCATTTTACTAATGAGAAGGGCTATGTTATCATAGATGCTTTGGTTCTGTAACGAATTTCTTCTTTCTAAACCATATCTTGTGGCGAAACACCCAGCACCTTTATTTGAGCCTCCGTAATCAGGAAGGCGTCAAAGCAAAGAAACTTAATAAGTAACAATTCTCCCGACCTGGGGTTCGAACCCAAGATCCTAAGCACATAAACATTCGATGAGACCAATGGGTAGTACACCAGAACACCTAAGATTGCAAACGCAAAATTGAGGGCAAGCATGATGAACCTTGTCCGAAATCAATATGAACGTCAGAGCAGTGTCTTGATTACATAATAAACCAATCTACATTATGATACTGTGTGCTGCACTGAGTTATCCATAGTACTTACAATAATTTATTATACCAACTAAGGCCAAAATCCTTACTTTAAGTCGAAAACAGAATAGGTACCAAACCACCACAAAGCCTTACATCTCAAGTCAAGCTCGGTTGCATCCTCGTTAGTGCATTTCACCCGGCTTGTTACCCGGATATCTTGGCTTTTTGGCCGGATAACTCGCTTGTTACCCCCATCCGAGCGGTTAGCTCGAGTCTCCTCCAATTATTTCCAGCTCAAACCAGTTGGAAATGGCTGTAACTTTTAATTTTGGATAGCTTATTTCAAACTTTCTCAAGAGGTCAGCTTCTTATGCAGCTATAGGCTAACGAATTTGAGTGGTTGAATATTTTGTTTATAGACCATAAATACTGTTCGCTGTATTTTTATGTGCTTGAACAGTATACCTACGTATATATCTACGTTTCTAAATTTAACTGTAACCTATTGTCGAAGATATGCAATAGGGTGGTTTTCTGTATTGAAAATAAATTATTTCGTTGAAGTCAGGGAATTAGTATATTATTGTAATTTGAGAAATTGTCGTCCTTTTTAATTTTAAGGCTTTTATTATTTTTGTTTATAATCAGTCTTTGGATACAAAATTGTACCGAATAATACCATATTGACGTTTAACGACATTAACATGCACATTTTTACCTTTTGTTTTTAAATGTATATTTGCATTGTAATAAATAAGCTCATAGTCCGCGGATTTGATGACATTCGAAATTTAATTTTTTATCTTGAGTTAGGTACAGATAAATATTTTTGATTTGAATATCGAAAACTGCCTCATTTCTCACGTTCGAAATATTTTCAATTTAATAAAAGTGCACCGATTCCTAGCGTCTCCATCCATATACAAAACATGTACATAAAATCCAGTATAGTGTAAAACAATATGTATATGCATCAATATTGTGTAATTCCACATAATAAACAGTAAACACAATTTTTCTTATTTTTTCCTCACCGCACTATCTCCCGGGAGATTAGAGGCGGTCCATTAGCGACAAAAGACAGGTGTTGAGTGTGCTAAGCTTTATTAATCTTTTCTCTCGTGTGCGGTGAGGTTTCGCACTTTTGTGGCATCTGCCATTGATGTGCACAAAGCCTTAGATATAAACATATGTAATGGGCACTATGGTTTAGTTGTAGAGCCGGTTAAGTACAAATATTAAGACAGTGGTTTTCAATTCGACACGAGGTTTGGTCATCTGTTAAATAGGGTCACATTTTTATTATTTTAGGCAATACTTTTCCATAGGTGTTTTAGATAAACACTATCATATAGAATGACTGTAATCTTATAACTCGTGGACTACTCAGCTACCAATGTGATTTTTATACGACCTTATTGTGTAGGTTGTATTTGGAAATAGAACACTTACTTAAATCACTCGAAGGGCTGGCCAGGAAATGACTCTAGCATGCAGTTACGATAAAATAAATTTGAAAATAAACTATCCGTTTACAATAAGTTCAATAAGTAAAATTCAAGTGGAAATTCAAACGGTCATCTTTTGAACTTGGAATGAAAAATTTCAAAATAAAAAAATATGTACGATTTAAAATCTTTAACTTTACACGCTTCACATGAGAAACCGAGGTAAAATACCTGGAAATTAAGACGGTCATAACTTGTAAACAGATAGTTTTTTTTTTTTTGTAACTGTAAGCTAGAGTTTCAGTGATTTAAGTAAGTGTTCTATTTTCAAGTACACCTTGTATAGTATTTATTACATTACGCCAAATTATTATATAATTTACATGTCATATAATTTACATACCTATTAAATAATTTACGTGTTCATTGTAATATTTGAAAATCCTGCCTTCATCAAATAAAATAATACACACAAAAATTACAATCCAAAAACAATTCATAAACAGTCAAATGCTTAATTAATGCAAATGAATAAGAGTACGCTGCTCAGTTTTGTTTTTAACATGGTTAAATATAGAATTGAATGCAGAGCAGAATAATGACGGCACTCCACAGCTCTATCGCCTACAAAAGGTCATCTTGGGGATACGAAAGCTTAGAGAGGATGTGGTACTAACATTTCACACATTGCGCTATAGTTCTTTGTACTATGTTCGTGGGAGAGCCATGCTTCGGCACGTATGGGCCGGCTCGACCGGAGTGATCCCACGGCGCCACAGAAAACCGGCAGTGAATCAATACTTTCATTGCTTTTCACCGAGTGAGTGAGCTTACCGGAGGCCCTAACCCTTCCCTCTCCCTCTCTCTCCTCCTCGCCCCCTAGTCGAATACTCTTTAAAATTTATAATCTATAATTTACTAGACACTGATGGTAAAATCTACTTACTTGCTCGATGTTTAGTAGGGATAGAAGCAGTGGCGTAACAATAGGGTGGTAGAGCGGGCAAAATGCCACGGGCCCCCGGCCCCTGACCTAAAGGCCTTAAGCACACGAGGCACCAAGAGTGAACTTGTGCCCCATCCGATGAATTAGCCACGGGCCTCAGATGGTATACTTCCGCCACTGGATAGAAGCAAGCATATATGAATATGGAAATATATTAATGATGGGTGTACCAATTTATTTTCTTAAAACACAGTCTATAACTGTGTAAACTGATGTTACCAATAGTAGTAAAAACCAAATAGTTTGTAACCATTAGTACTTATAGTTTTTTTCCGACATTTTATTAAAAAAGACATAAATAATATTACTTTTTTATTTTGGGTAAACATAATCGAATTTCAAACAATTCTAAGCAATGTATTACGCGTCACATCCTACCTAAGTTACATACTACAATTCTTTAAATATTTAAACAACTTATTTACCTTTATTTTTGACGTGATAACGTCTTATAAATCGATGAAAGCCGGCAGCAAGCACGAAAAAGCATGACTCATTGTCACGTTCCATCTGAGCCGAGTGTGCAAGCGAGACCGCGGAAAAAGCGATAGAGAGGCACGATAGGCCTAAGCGTTCGGCTTGTGACGCATCTATCTCTCTTCCACTGTTTACGTAAAATTTTCGTCCGTCAACCGACTTTACAGACAACCAATTTTTTTTCTTAACCGTTTTTCAAAATCTATAATAATATACCTGACAGTAACAGAAAAAAAAATTAAAAGCAACATCCTTACAATTCCAACGCTATTATTTCCGCCGGCTAACGGAAAACAAAAATAAACAAGAGTAGGTAAGGAATAAAAGAAAAGCTGAAGTGGGACGAGCATCCGGGGCTAGCAAGAGGCAGGAGGCAAGACAGGGAGTAAAGTAAGAGGCAAGAGGGTGGGGTAAAAGGAGGTTTAGCTGTTTCTGTTACTCTCTCGGGGTTTAGTACGGTCCGGTGGTCGTCCCTTTGGGAACTCTTTTGTTTACTGTTTTTGAATCCTTATGGTCCTTCAAGTGATAATTTTAGGGTATTATTATACAGAGGTATAGGTGTATTATATATTAGAAAGTATAAATGCAATTTTACATATCTTCTTAGTTAATTATATATGTATGATGTATGTATTTGTCACCAGTACTTTCTGAGAATTGTTAGTGGATAACCTACATCACCAGTTTGTAATGAAGACAAAAAAAAATGCGATGAGTTTAATGAATAGAGTTAATACAAAGCTGTGATGCGTTGTTGCATCGTAGAAATTTACAATCGCATGTTGATGCAAAATTGCACATTCCTGCGATAATTTATCACAATTTTAATACATAGATGAACCAAAAATGTCCATTATTGTTTCCTATAAATTAATTATTTTAAATAAAAGCAGTGCAACACTTGACACAGTCACTAGTTAAAAATACTTTTAATTCGCTGTCGATTGTTGAGGGAATAGTCAAATCACGCGAACAGTTTCAGTAAGATGCCTTGTACCACGAAATTGAATAATAATAATTATAATAATTTATTTTTTAATAATAATAATAATAATTTATTTTCTTCTCTCACACAGAAATTGTTACATCATTAATTACTAATAACAAAGTTATAAACCAATTTCAAGAGATTGTAATCTGTGTGAGAGACTGGTATCCGTCCTAGGTAGAACCTGTATGACAGATGACCAGCCTCCCCTAGCTTTAGACAAGTCGGTGAATCGTAGCGATTTGATTCAGAGCTTGCTGCTTTGAATGAATTTATTGCCGAATATTAATTTTGTATTTTAACCCTAAGGTAAATGAAAGGTGTTGTGGTATTTATTTATAATGGTAGTTGATATATTTTCCAAAACATTTCCATTACTTTTGCTGATACTGATAAACTTCACAAAATCTTTACTTTTTGGTATTCACATATTTTTTGAGTACCTACATAAACTAAATAAAAAAAAATTCTTAACCTTTTTGTCAAGGTCATGCTATCATCTTAGTTTCGTTCTGTTGTTCTGTTGTGTACCATGGTAGGGGGTTAAAAATTTGTCTAATACATGCGTTCCAAACAATAAAACTCAAGTGAAACTAAACGTCCCTACTTTTGAACGCATGTACTATTTGTTAAATTTTTCTTTCTCTTTAACTATTTACTCTGTCATTCTATCATGAATCGAGTCATCGAAATCATCACAAGATCATCTACTTAAAATAGAAGATATCCTGTTGAAAAAGATGTGGTAACACAAAAACAATTAATCAAATAGACGGACAGTGACTGAATTATTACACTAATGGTCTAACTCGAATAAATTACGCTGTTGATATTACAAATTACTCAATTTTGCTATCATCAGAGCACGCGATGTCATCAATCCATCACCATCAAGTTCAAAACCTTGAAAAACGCTTTCTCTACAAAGGTATCATCGATAACAAAACATGTTTCGAATTATAAAGTCGTTACACACGGGAGCGGAAGTCTAAAAATTGTTTTGTTATTAGTTGCATTATAAAAAAGTTGAGTTAAAAGTGAAGCCGACTTGTGATGTGGCGGTAATAGCTTAATTTTTTGATTTACTACCCAACTTTGTTGTGTCTCATGTCGAAGGGAAGCTGTAAAATAATGGAAGGTACCGTGTTATGTTTATAGAAAGTTTTGTTAATATTGAGGATGGAGGTAACGTTAGTATTACTTTACGCCTTAAAATTTTTAAAGTGAAGAGAAAACTGGAAGAAAGTTTTAAAGAATTGGAAATTGTATCATACTTCTGAACAAGATAACAGCAGAACATGTTGTACTAGATTTGGAATGGCTTTATCGACAGTAGGCACTTGTAAAATATTATATATACATAAATATAAAGTATTTAAGCAATGTATATGATCCTGTATGGATGATACTTTAGTATTCTATTGACAACGAAGATTTTTTATTTACTTTTCGACTATCACTAAGACATACAGTCAATTCAGTCCCTTAGGTAGCTTTTGAAGCAAATGTGTAATTCCAATACGATAAACATGAATGCAGTGAACTTCGCAATCCATTTTCTAATGTAACTAATGTTTTACTTAAGAAAACAGTAAGCGATTTTATTAAACACTCGTTTTGGTAAAATAAAGTTCGCCTTCATTAACCACTCGAAAGCATATGAAAATGTTAAACAACGGACGTCTTTTACTGTCCACCGCTGGTATATTGTCAAGCGATATGTGGATATCTTCCAAACACTGTACAGGTTTGCAACTGTATAGGCACAATGAAAAGAAATACCGACCCCGGATCTATGAACCGGTATTTCCAACAAAAATGAATAATTTAGAAATAGGATTGCTGTTATAGATCTGCCAACATCAATGGGAATCTTAGGGTTGCGAATCACCTCTATGTACTGTATTATTTCGTGTATCCGAAAAAATACAAAGGGTTCATCTCTAAACATGTCCTCAAGCTCTGACCTGGTGTGTAGTTTGTTATGTAATAAAATAACCGTAGACAGGTGAGATGGAAGACGAACGCCTATTACATTAAAAAAGACAAAGTCTAGACTCACAGTAAGTTTACTACCATACACACACAGGGTAGGGTTTATCATCAGATCATCATTAAAATACAAATTACCGTGACGAAATGAAAGCCTTTTGGGCGTCGTTTAAAAAGAATAAAAATTCTGTATTTTCTAAATTAATAAAAAAATATTACTTACTTTTAATTGTCATTTGTAAGCCTTATAATTTCAAATCTATTTCACGAAATACAAGAGAGCGTAGTTATGTAGCAGTAAGATGAAAATGCAATAATTCGATGGCACGTGTCGGCCGACGTCCGATACCAATCAGCCGCTAATTTGTACCCACCACAGGGAAGCCACTTCACAGGGCTGCCACTTCACAGGGTTACCACCACTGCTAACTATTGTGTACGTCGAGTATTGTGTGATTTAATAACAAATCAGGGACAGAAGTGGGCGTGTGGTTTCGAGTTTTGACTTCTGAATAACTTCTATTTCATTTTTTGTTTTATGACTTTTTTGGAAGTAGATCGCGGTACTTTTTTATGTAACTATAAACTAGTTTAGTTTACGTACCTATTAGATTGAAATAAAAAAGAAAGTGTTAATGATTGTACCGTTCTATTAATGAAAACCTCTAAACCACAATCTGTTGGTCTGGTTAAATGCGCTAATCTCGGGAACTACTGGTTCAATTATTTTTTTTGTGTTGGATAGCCCATTACACTACGGCCAAAAGAGCAGACCAGTGACCATAAACTAAATAGGTTATAGAAAGATTTTCAGATTTTTAACTTAAGGACATGTAACTTATCATTTAAATATATCCTAGTAGTAATTTTATTGTATATAATATTCGTTGAAATAACCTCTGGCAATCTACAATTGATTTTATACAAAACCATAACATTACACATCTGCCAAACCGTCCAATGAACACGGTTGATGGTTTAAAAATAAACTTTCAATTCTTGAAGTCCATTTTGCAGAATACATTTTATAATCACCGCGAACATTAGATAAGATCGGTACCTTCGAATATCTGCGACTCATTGGTCGATAAAATTAAAAAATATACACAGAGATAAAAGGTCTCCTGCAGAGAGAGCCGTACGCGATTGTACCTGCTTCGCTTATTTGCTAAGTCATAATGTTTATTTGTTTTTGCTTTGTTAAAGTCATGTTTAAACCCCCGACGGAGGGGTTAGAATATTCAATAATTTCTTTTTCTTTTAATGAAACTAACTTAAATTGTACCCACTATTATTTTGGTGACTTAAAATTAAAATAACGTACTATTTTAGACCTAGTGTACACAGTTTTAAAACAAAGTATAAAGGTTTCCCGACGGCTCTATAGCTCTACTAAAAGCTATAATAATAAGGGCAATAGACTGCCCAGACTTTAAGGTGGGAGTAGGGAAAGGGGGGAATAAGGGGCGAGGAAGGGAGAAAGGAAGAGGGAAGGGTTAGGGCCTCCGGTTACCTCACTCACTCGGCGAAAATCAATGCAAGCATTGCTTTACTGCCGGTTTTTTGTGAGGCCACTCTGTGGTGTCACTCCGGTCGAGCCGGCCCACACGTGCCGAAGCATGGCTCTCTTACTGTGGTTTTTCGATCTTAAATACATTTTTTTTTATTTTATATACAAGCAGAACAAAAATAGTTACAATGAGTGTGGAAACCCTTCTTCCCAAACGATTTTGAGCTGCATGTGTAACCTTTCATATTATATACCTAGTCTATAATATGAATGGTTCAGAAGGACATACATAGATACATTCATACCCTCACACCTTTATCCGGGGGGTAGGCAGAGGCGTATCAAACACCGAACAACGAAAATTTACCGATAAAGCTCATATTTCATAGGTTTGACATGAATAAAGCTATGGCTATCTATTACCAAGGGTGTTGATAAACAAAATCTTTGAACTTGATATAAAAATTCATAATACAATATTGTACTACACTAGGAAAAGCATTTAAAAAAATATGTATTTCCTCAATTCTTTTAAGTTATACTTCTTTTGGCGCGTTAGGGAAAAATGATGAGAGTAAATTTTTACGATGCGCGCGCACACCGTCACAAAAAACCGACACCCTGAAGTTAGCTAGTCAACATGTAAATTTTTACGATGCGTGCGCACACCCTGAAGTTAGATAATCAACATTTTAGTTTTTCAAAAAAGTTATCAACTTCACAATAGTGATAAAAATGGTTTTTACATATTAAATTGAGTACGTTTGTAGAATTTGAGGTTAGTTGACGGTATGTATTACTTATGATAATTTACTGTGATTATAAGTGATAAAGATGGTTTTTACATATTACTTTGAGTACGTTTGTAGAATTTGAGATTAGTTGACGGTATGTATTATTTATTATGATATTTAAATAAACTTTATTTAACTAGATAAAAGTATAACTTCTTACGTGCGTACACAAGTACACACACACTTTTTTTCCATATCCATAAATATTAATTAAATCCATATATTCAAGCTAAATTAATTTTTTGTCGGCCACACGTGATGCTCCTTAAATTTGTAACATAAAAGTAACATCCTATATATGTATAAGCCAAGACATAATAGTTCAGTACCTTTTTCTTCTCTGTTGTCTATCGATTCTCTTTCTTTTTAAGTTTAGTCACTGTTGGCAAGCTTCAGTGTTATCAATAAAAAAATTCAAACAGATTTTTTCCCTTCGAATTTCGACCTAGGTGACCATGATTATTAAATAGTTATAACATTTATTAGCATTGTAATAATGGTTTTGTATGAGTCATTGTAACTTAGTTTTCCATCAACACAGTAGCAACTAACAACACATGTTGAAGCTGAAAGTGCAGCGCGATATCTCCGATCAGCATTAAAGCGCGTTTAAGTATCGGCTCAGAGATGGGGTAGAGCTGCTTTTAAATATATATTTTACTGGCTGTAACTTTTATAATTAATAACATCTCAGTATAGTTAATTTTTATTTTACTTTTACTTAAGATCTTGCATGCTATATTTGCTTATATATTTTTTATGTTTTTATTACTGTAGATATTATAATAACTAAATATTTAAAAGGTTTTTTTTTAGAACCTCACATTCGCATAATCAAAAGTCTTTCAAAGATTCTATTTGTATAATAATAATAACTTCGCTTTTGGCTTTAGCTTTAATACAAATTGAAAGTAGCATAGGTTATAGATATGCATCCATTTAGTTACTTTGAGAGCAAGGCAATTCAATAACACTGTGTTAAAAGATATATCTAAATGTTGAGATAATTCAATCTTGAAGCCTATGCATTAACACTATATTGGAATGGTTACAATTAATTCGTATATAAAAATACTGTACCTGAATGAAGAATGAATGAAAACTTGTTAAATGAGTGTTTCTTTATCCAATAAAGCTATAGGAGAAACCATGGACAAAACTATTCCTTTAACGTATTACTGATTATGTACTTTAATAGAAAAATCTTGAATGTAAAAACTTTCTTAAATTTCTCAGGAAACCTATTACATAAAGCACTGCAGCTCAGCTCAGCAAAAATTTGAAACAAGCACAAATATTTAAACGTGCAATTAATGTCACAAACTTTCGTTTGTTTCTTTTTAATAATCACATATTGTATTTAAATCTAATCAAATGTCAACTCTTTATCTTTTTTAACAAAAGCTGCTCTTCGCATGTGTTATTCCCAGCGGTGCATTAGCAATTCATTTTGATATGTCATCGTTGCACCGTAATGCCCCAATGCCCTCTCAAAATCATGTTAGCCCTTTTAAATTGTATTATTTAAATTATCAACACTTTAGGGTCATACTATTAATAAATTATTTGATAGTTTTAAACAGACAAAGTGACTCAAAAGGGGCACTAACAAGCTACGGATTATCAAATTTGATATTTATATTTGATAAGCAATAAATGACACATCGATGATCAAATAAAAGATTTTAATATTAAAGTAGTTTTTCTATTATTAAAGAATGTTTGAAGTGAAAACTGCTTTAGGCACGTTGGGCACTTTTGGTATGGGGAAAAAGCACTGAACTCGCGTGACCGTCACGCGGAACAAAAACTCACACCTGCATATATGTATCTGACATATATACAGGTGTGTGTGTGTGTATTTTCACTTATGACGTGCAGTGCTACGACTGACAGTTTTGTTTTGTTGGTTACTTTGGAACGATTGAACCATTATACCCATCATCGTAAAATTTAGCAAACAAGTAGGATTTGATTTGAAGGATGAAGGCTACTTATCATTTTGTCCATGTTCGTAATGAAAGGTTTTACTTTTGCAAAAAAAGGTGTGTGTCAGCTCCAACCCATGACTAGAGTTTACAATTTACTGAAGGTTCACAGTATATATTCTATATATATATATATACATACATATATATTTTCTACATAAAGGTATATACACATATCTACTTACATGCGTCGAGGATAAGGAGTAAACTCCAATAAAGCAAAAAAAAGCACAACAAAGCGTTAAAGCGTTACGCTGCCCTCCGATCACTAAATTTTACTCTTCATATTTTGTTCATGCCGGCGCCTTATATGTAAATCGATTCTTAAGGAGTAAACTCCAAAAAATCTTTTCAGAGGCTTTCCAACCTGGTTATTAAATAAAAAAATCTCATTAATTTGTGCCGGTTTGAGTAATACGGAGACGAGCAAGCACAATAAATAATGTTTAGTTATTTAACTGTTGAAAATGATCATATTAACAGGTTTAACAAATAAATCTCGAGCTGCCTCAAACCTCTATTCGTGACTAGAATAATCTATCTAAAAATGAGCACACGCCACACTGTGACAGTAAATATTATGATTTCACCCAAAAGATCTGCATCTCTTACGTCAATGTGACGTCTGTTTCATTATAAAGCTTTCCGCGTGCTCTCACCTAATCTGCCTTTCAATTTAACCCCAAAGTTCTTATGTCCATCGCCTAAGAGTCAATATCCTTTAAAATTAGGACGGCTTTAAAAATTAGGATTACTATTTTGATATCGGTGCTCACGTTATAAATTATGTCATGGTATGTCCGGTGCTCAGTTTTGATCTCTTTGTCCAATCCCTCGATAACATTGGTTTTGGTGTGTTCTTTCAGCTAATCTATGCTTACATATAAATCGTAAGGATTTTATTTGTCATGCTTCATTGACAATAGCATTATGGGATTTGTTTCTTTATCCTCATGTCCTCATCATTTGTTTGCATCTACTATAAAATATATGTTGACATCTGATACAGCTTTATATCATGATCAAAACGTCTGACAGTAATACTTTTTTCTGACATTACATTCTCTGTCAGTATCTATGTCAAGGTCTCTTTTACTGTAAAGTAGAAGGGCGAACAGTAAAGAGATATCATTAATAATATTTATATGATTAACTACCAACCTTTCATAGAGAAGAAATATTGGAGTAGGAAAATGTTTTTTACATATAAACGACAAGGACACAATAACATAATATGTTATCGCTTCCATTTATATCCATCGTCATATTGACAGAACACCGGGCTCTGGTCTTCGCCAAATCACACCCACCTATTGCCATTGGCACGGGTTGCATTGTTTCAGTCAGTATAATGATGGCACTCGATCTTGGCTGTTTCTCAATCATATCATGTTTATGGCGCGATCCACCTGCGAATCTCACACAATAAATTGCGATCGCCAGCTGGTCATCTCGATCAAAAATCGCATTTTTATATCATCTCTAACATTAATAATGCTATCAAAACTCGGCCGAAATGCCAAAACGACGGTTCGTTGTAAAATATAAGCGGCAATTGCTAGGACATCTCCGCAGAGCTATTAAATAAAAGTCTTTTTACATTAGATAAATCGCGTACGTTATTCGGGAACATCTGTCCCTTGCCGATTACGCCCATACATTATGCTCAGTTTGTTGTTTTTAATAAAAAGTTTAATCCGTTCGGTTATGACGGCAATTTGTCAGGGCGAGCGAAAAACTTCGACGGTCGATTACCGGTGGCGGTGGCGCTGTATTGCCGCTGCGGAGGCCCGCCTGCCGTCTATTACACACCGAACCACTTTTTATTCGCGCGATTATGTCACGTTTATTTATGCATTCGCTTTTGTCTTCCATTAACGCTTCTCCTTTTTTATCTGCGCCGACGGTGATTCACTTAAATTCCTACTGCCAGGAGCGTTGATATGTTTGCAAGAAACTTTTTAATCGCAAATCCTTTCATATTTTGCGCTGAAAAGTGCTCTGCTCGTCCGGAAACTCGCATCGTCGAGCTGTTTTGATTTCATCACCTTATAACGTCTTATTCTGAACAACCATTAACGATTCAATACTGTCTTAATGAAGAGCCGATAAAATGTATATTGAGTTATTCGTCACGACTCCCAGGCAATTAATTGATGTACTTTTTTTGGATGATTCGCTTTATGGTCACCGTGATTTAGTGACCGTCCGACTGGTTGATTTGTGAACACATTTTAGCTTATTCTTTGTGCTTGGAGGTATTTAAGTGTGCAATATATTGTGAGGAACAAATATTGCGTCGTGAGACGTTAAGACTGATAGCAGAAAGTTGTGAACTCAAAACTTGGGGCGTTGGGAACCGCGGCGCCTTTTGTTTGCACATGTATAAAGTTACTTTATTAATGACTATGCTCGAAATGTTGCCGACTGGAAAAATTACGATTCTTTTTTTAAAGCAATAATAATTGTATGTGGTTTAGGTTGCTGTTTTGTCATCTATTTATATGTAGGTATTTCTAAATTCCTATTGCCTTATCACCTTTAACAGTATTTGCAACAAAGCTCTTGATATTTAGCTGTACGACCTATTTGTTAAAGACGTAAGCGACTCAAATCAAAACTAAAGAAAAGACGACTTATATGTCGCGGCTTGGATTCGATTCCCGATCAGTGCAAATATTTAAATGCATGAGTATATTTATTTGGAATGGACTGAGTACTTCTATGCAAAATAACTATAAATTTACAATTTAAAATACAGCCAACTCGAAAATCCCTTCAACGTTTAGAAAAGAGCTAGTAGCTCTTTGAACGGCTGAACAGATTTTCTTGAATTATATCTAAGAACACTCCCGACTAATTCACTTTACAAACAAAAAAATAATATCAAAATCGGTTCCTCCGTTCGAGAGCTACGATGCCACAGACAGACACACACATACAGACCCGTCAAACTTATAACACCCCGTCGTTTTTGCGTGGGGGGTTAAAAAAGAAACAATTACATATATTTAACCGTGTTTCAGAACCTGTACTTATTTCATTGAAATCATTTTCTATACTTGTTACAGAATATAGGCAACGTGACGGCAGAGCTGGAGATCCAGAGGTTACAGCAGGAGCAGTTGCGTCGTCAAGAGATGGTGAGACGAGGCCAGCATGGAATGTACCCTGGCCCACCCCTCGCGCTGCTGCCGTTGTTGGAGCAGATGCGGCCACAGCCACCACCGCCAAATGTAAGTAGCTGACTGAACGTGTATGTACAGACGTTTATAAAATCACTAGCCGACCCACGCAACTTTATCCGCATTTGTAAATTTTCCCCGTTTCTGCAACATTTTTCCTACTAGTTGTAGCGTGACGTTATATAACCTATAAACTTCCTTGATAAATGAGCTATCCAACACTAAAAGAATTTATTAATTCGAACCAGTAGTTCCTGAGATTAGCGCCTTCAACCAAACAAACAAAGAAAGTTAAATTATATCTAGTTCATCCCTAATTATTTTCAAAAATGTTATTGATAATAGTAAAGTTCGACAATAGCTACAAAAAAAAGAAGAAAAAATAATTAAAAAAAATGTATAAAAAAGCTTATATTATGAGAACCGAACGTGTGTGCCAAATTTCAGCACGATAGCTTCAGTGGAAGTGGGTGAAATATTGATTGCAAAATTCCAGGATATTATAAAGAAGATCGGTTGACAGGTAGATGAGAAAGGTACTAAGGTAGGTAACTGTTCTGTCCTGTAACGTATTGGGCGTATGACTACCGACTCAAGGAGTCATCATCAACAAAATATAAAAATACACTCTACGTAGTTTATGAGGAAATTGATTGGGCAACCATAATCACGATGTGAAACTAAACATTGGCTCATTTCCTGCGACCAACAACACTAATTATTGACACTGTGTTTATCAACAGACAGGGCTGCCAAAACAATCGATTCCGGACATATTAATAGCAACGAATATAATGTAGGTACAATCCAGACGTTTCCCTGGATAAGTACATGAATGCAGAATTACAGAATTTCGTAGCCAAAATTATCGTAAACTGCTAAAATGTATGTGTACATCTAGTAACTCTTCGGTGTCCCTTCTGCCGTGCTTATGCTCTTTCTACACCTTTTCGAGTTTCTAAAAGGTTGGTAACACAGATGTGTCCTGTCCAAACTTCCATTGTTAACTAATTGGCATATGTGAACAACAATATTAACAAAACGCATGGATGAAAATAGTCACTGAAAACTGGAGATAATTAATATTTATGTTTCGTGCTAATAAAATTAGGGCCGTGCCTTGTTTCATAGTTACTTGGTTGATACAGAATACCAAAGGATTAAGGCATTATTAAGTTCATATAACATTAGCCGTTGCATGCGACAGACGTCTTTCGCATGGAAATATCCTACAGCAACCGTACATTTTGCGGGATAAAAAGCCTATGTGCTATTCCAGACTATTATCTGTTTTATTGTAAAATACATCACATCCTACAGGAAGGATTCCAACTAAGTAACACACTAATTAAGAATACCAGCCCACTCTACGTTAACAAGCTAAAACAATAATGCTGTACCTAAATATCAGTTTTTTATCCAATACTGTAATCCCCGGGGAACGTACAGGAGTACGTCCTTAGAAGTTCCTCCATCTAGACCACGTATACCATTCAGATGGCATACGTGGTCTGTTCTATAAAAATATTAATAATAATAATCAAACTTTATTAGCTAAAACAATCATACATGTCAATCCACTTAAAGCACTAAAGCAGCTTACGAGTATGTCCAGCTGCAGCGACTATCAAGGCTAGCCTCCCTAATTGCCGCGCTACTAGCACGGCACAAACTGTGTCACAGGTAGGTTAAGGATAATCCCCTACAGACACGACCATCACAAAACCAGTGCGTATGTAATTTAAAGAGGACATTTTTTGTGAATTACTGAGTCCCCACACCAGGCATGAGGCATATTTATATGAGGACCAGACAGGAGAAAAAAGGAAAAACAACAAATACATTAAAACATAAATATAGAAAATATAAGTGCCGCTTTAAGGGGTTCTAATAATTAATTTTAAATTTAAAACACCCCCGACTCGAAAATCCCTTCAACGATTACAAAATGCCTTACATCATTTTGGAAAAGAGCTGATACTCTTACACTGCTGGCCCGGTATTAACCAAAAACATAACTAAAACCACCGCAAGGAAACTGGCTTTCAAATGAAAAAAAACCGCATCAAAATCGGTCCATCCGTTTGAGAGCTACGATGCCACAGACAGACAGACACACACACACACACAGACATCGACGCCAAACTTATAACACCCCGTCATTTTTGCGTCGGGGGTTAAAAAAGAAAAAAATCCTAGTAACGTGGGTCACACATTAGCTTTTTAGTTAGGAGTGAGATCACGTTAGTGGCTGGCTCACGTAGGTTCACGTTCGTCGTCGTTCAGTAGGTTCAATTCCGACACCGCTTCACCTAAAACACCGGTTGTAGTGACGGCCCGTGGGGTTTCCACATTTCTAAAAAAAACGCGGGAACGAACCTCAATCATATTTATATAATTAAAGCGACGGTAGCGTAATGGTTAAGGCGTCGGACTTGCGATCACGTGGTTGCGGGTCCGAACCCCACCCTTTGCACTACCGACGTGAACCCACTCGTAACACAAGCACTTAGCTGGAGGGGTTAACAAGAATACTAGTAGTGTGTGTCCCACGTTACTAGGATTATTTAAAAAAATATATATTGGATGGCTTTTGTACCCGCCATTAATTGACCGTATGTCCGAAGGCTCAGCCATTAACCAATTTATTAAACCAAATCTAAATATGTAAATTAGAGGGTGTAGAGAATATAAGCCCTCTTTAATATTTCAATTTCTAATATATTTAACCTTTATTTATCAAAATGGCGCAAGCGATACCCGCTACAAAGTTTACAAAAAAACAGGTGATGTTAAAATGAAAGTTGTTTGCCACTAATTACACTGGCTCGTCGTTTGTTATGTAAAATTATAATTAGATACACATTATGTTATACTCCTATCGTTCACTTTACATATCACAATATTATTTTGTATATCTCATGTTCATGTAATCGAGGTAAATTTTGTACGTGTTAGATAAGTATTGCGAAATTAATTCTGTGTAAATATTCAGATAAATGGTCAGTCTTTCCTCTTCACATACCTAAACTCGCATCCTTCTCCAAGCATTTTCCCAACTAAGTTATGGTCGGCTTTCAGTCTAACTACGATACGGCCGAACTTCGGTATTTTACCTGAAGCGACTGCCATCAGACCTCCAAAACCCAAGTAGGTACTAGGCGATGTCGAAGTTCTGTAGTTAGACCAGGGTGTCGGACTTTTTAGGGCTCCAACTACCCGTAACGAATGCTGCAGATGTTCGTTTGGCAACCGGTTGTAAATAATTACTTAACCTTGTAATGTGCTAACCTACTCGGTTACCACTATACATATACCTAAATTCACTTTTTTTATTTTCATAAAACATCTTTGCATACACATGTATCTAACTGTATACACATTTAAAAAAATGTATCCAAGTACTTAGGATGTTTATGTAGATCTGTGTAATATTTCCTATAATTTTACAAAGTTTTATTCATAGGCCATTTTATTTCCTGTTTAAATACCTAAATTCTAATATATATTCAGAATAGAATATATTGAATTCAAGAAAAAAGAAAAAACGCAATGTTTTTCTGCCACTATTAAGATGAAAAATAATTATGACGAAATCTTCAAATAGTTTTTATTACTTTAACATCTAACTATAAGCCTCTTGTTATAGGTACAAAACGCAGGGTGGCAAGCACAGGCACAAGCGCAACTAGCCCAGCTATCAGCCGCGAATGCCCGCTCGCCTCCACCGCAAGACCCCGACGCACCCCTGAACCTAAGCAAGCAGCGGTCACCATCGCCCGCACAGGCTATGATGTTGCCTCGCTTTGTGCCATACTCCCCAATGGATGAAACTCCGTACAACATGCCGAAGGATGAAGACTTTAATGCTGCTTGTAATAGTGAGTATTTAATTGTTTTTAGATCACTAAAGGGTTTAAGGCTCTCAGTCAATGTTTCTTGTGACACAGCCTGTCAAACTGTCTTCACATATCTAATAAGGTTTCTCTGCCTTCATTAAACGTAACATAATTGTTCTCTAAATCACTTCAAGGGATCTAAATTCACTTTGTCAGATACAAAGTTAATGGAATATGTTTTAAAGTCACTTCAGCAAAGGAATCAATGATTAGTGACAGAGTCGACGTTATTATTGAAGGAAAAAACTGTCGGACTGTGTCTACTAGTACAACAAGTTCATACACCCAAACTGATATAAAAACTCCTAGCTGAAATTTTACCCACATTAAAACTGTAAATGCGAACTAATAAATGATTTGATTAGACAGCCGTACTCATATTTTTGGATGCGCGCGCGCAAGTGACACGCCAACGTCACAATGACGTCACGGCATTATCTGATTCACTAGACCTAGACGAATTCCTGTGCTGGAAGTATGTCATTGGAGTTAATAGGCTATTAGCCTATTATTAGCATTCAGATGTTTTTAAATTAATTATTGTTTGTTTGACCATTTTTTATTATGTCATGTAGGAGTTTCATTCATTAATAATCTAAAGACATAAACATCATTAAGTTAAATGTCTAAAAGAACTTTTTTTATACGTCCGCAAACAAAAGGATATATCCCAATGCAGAAGTACAGTACACCACACAAATTTTAGTCCACAATCGCACCAACAACACTCAAACTGACATTTATTACAAATAAAATTAATTTAGCTAGTAATATTCTTTGCAATTAGATTGAATGCTTGCGGAGAGAAGCCCTCGTGCACCCTAAGCAGCAGAACTGGCTACGATCTGTTTCTTTAGAGGGGGAAGGACAATGCCGTTATACTCCTCAACAAAACAGATAACTATGTTGGAAGGCACTCTTCTAAATAGATACACACAATACATATTTGTTAGGCTATGAGACCGTTGTTCTTGCACCCAGGGCATGGTCGCAAGGTGAATAATTTCTCCCAGTTGAGGCAGTCTCCAACCATGATCCGTTTAGTCCAAATTTTGTGCCGCGGCCACAATTAAAAAAAAATTAAGTTCAGCCTTCAAACAAAGGTGGAGTCATTGTTTTCAAATACTGAACTATCGGATAATCTAAGAAAGATGTTATAAGTCAGTGAGAAGATTTAAAAATAAATGAGGAAATTCAGTTAATATTATATCATGATAGAAATTTTTGTAAGTGAACAAGACTTTACTTTTAGAATGATCTTGTTCACTAAAACGATTTGAAGGCAAAATGTGATGTGTCTTAAATATAAATATGATATAATAATACATTTGTAATGTTTGTGCTACTTTTAATTTGTTTAAAGTTTTATATTTTTATTCATTTATATGTATTTTTGTAGAACTTATAGCGTGGATAACGCGTACACGTACATAGATATACATTTATTTCATAAAAAAAACTTCGCCTATATTGACACCAATGGTTCTAAAGATTTCATTGGAAAACCCTATTAGACAATATCTATTAACATCGATGCTCTAACCGAATATAGCGACAAATGCTTAAATTCACAAATTTAATCGAAAGTAATCCTCATTCGATTTCAAACGTCAAAATAAAAGAAATAGCCTCCTTCAGTTACAGTAACATAAATACTAAAATAACAGTAATACGGTCCAATAAATCACCTAAATTATAACCTTATTAATCATCCGACATCTTCTCACTAATAGATAATGAATAGGTACCTAACTGTTATTGGGATATTAGCATAACCCGTTCGAACACCAGTTAATCATTTATTAATAGAGCATCTGTAATATTATACCAATTAATTAACTATAGGTAAACTTCGAAAAATATGTTTCCCGTGAACGATTTATGATTACAATATATTATGTTCCATCTATGGAATATTACGAAGTGAACTGTGTCACAGGTGTAGTGTACCATAAATGTAGTAAAACAATCTTAACCCACCTGTTAAATATTGAAATCTTATTTCAATGAATTTAAGTTAAATATCGCATTACGTTTAAAATACGTTTAAATAGGGTTTGACTAACATTAGCAAGACTGTCTATTGATTGTCCTACCTTTTTATGGCCTTATATGGCTTCAGGCTATGATGAAACAATCATAGGGTATGTATTTTATTAATTAAATATATACAGAAAGGTTTAGTTATTTGTTTCAAAACAAATGTAACCAAATAAAAAGTATTCTAAAATTAATAAAGATACGACCGAATAGGCCCCTTCATAATCTTTGTATAGCAAGTCTAGTTCTATTGAAATCAAGAGTTGGTATTCTATCAGGTTATGAAACATGAATTCCAAAACTACTCCTTCTGAAACAATTAAAAATAAACAAATCTTCATCCGCCTTAATGTAAATTAAACATAACATGATATTATGTTATACTGTATCAATTTGAATATGAAATGTAACATTGCGAAATGTAACTAACTGAAATAGACAAGGAATACTCTTAGATAAATAGTGGGTAAATGTTAAAATGAAGAAATGTTCCGTGTCGCCGCCAGACATTTTGATGTTTCGCATTTAATTGCTAAATATAATTAATACGTCTTACACCGTGAAATAGTTACTCTCCGGTAAATATCGACTGTATGTAGGTCGTGATATTCATCGCTTTTCTTACTTCAAATTTATTATTAAGTCACAACCTCAGGAAAGCATTTCAAAGCTCGTTTAGTAATAAATGTTGGTCTTGTTAACGCATTTTCTCTCTAGAATTGGTCTTACGATAAAAGTTTCGGTATTGTTTAAACCATTATGTTATACAACGAAATTGGCAATCAAACACATGCTCTACCTGATGCATGAATGACTCGCACGTTGATATTTCTATGGAGGTTAGGCGACCTTACTTACTAGCCTATTCTGTGGGGTATCTCGATGTTCTGTGGCTTTTAGTTTCTACCCTAGGTATTGCTCAGTCATATTGCACATTATTTACCAGGACTAGTGAGCAGCAAGATACAAGATTTTGCTTCCAGTCTCATTGAGTGGTATTTTAACCACTCATAAGCCACGTTACCCCTATAAATTAAGATACTTCTCCAAACGGCCTTGTCCTCGTTTAAGTAAAGATTGAAACATAGCTCAAATTCTCACAATAAAATCCAATATACTAAAACAGTTTACACACGATATAGTTACAAGTCAAAATAGAACGGTCTCTGAAATGTTATCTGGGTATATCGTAGGTGTATGTGGATGAACGGATTGAGAGATGCGGCAAGTGAGGAGTATTAATTATAGTTGGTAATCTTGAAGTGAATCTGATTCTTACGGGATCTGGTTTTATGTTACTAACTCCATAATGTCTCATTTTTATTGCCCTCCCGGCGACTTGATTACATTCTTGAACCGGACAATGTTGGAATTCCAATAATTAAAAAGTATCTTTGCTAAGAAAGAAATTTGAGATTATTTTGTGATAAGGGTTTATACAGTTAACCCTATAATATTGTAATCACTTTTATTACTTAATCAGAATGCATAGTAATGTTGGGGTAGATACGCCAACAAAAGCAAAATATGACAAGCAATACGTATGGGTAAGAGTGGGTAATGTTCGAATCCACGACCTGATCGCATGTCCGACGCTTTAGCCATTTACTGCCGTGCTGCTTGTTGTTGTTGCTTGCAGCAACTCAAAGGAACAACACTATACGAAGTAAGATATCCCCTGCTGTGTTATTTGTGACACCCGTCTTACTCGTGAAAGACTAAACGCGACGACATAACTTAGCACTAACTTTACTTATCCATATTGTTAATTTTTTAAAAGCCTATTCGCCTAGTGGTTAGTGAACCTGACTGCAGAGCCAGAGGTCGTGGGTTCGATTACCATCTGGGAAAAATAATTGTGAGATGAGCGCGATCGTTTGTTCTGTCTGAATGTAATTTATACTAGTCTAAGTTTCATGGGGAGGGGTAATAGAATTGGTAAGACATGAACACCATTGATGTTGCAATTTTTATCGGCACCATGGACCATGTCCAGTTTGCCAAATTAGTAATACAGAAAAATATGGGTTTTCTACAAGTACCTACGAGTAAGATTAGGCCGCAGTAAACCTCCACAGACAATAGACATTAGTGGATATTATTTTTAACAAGTAAAGAAAACATAATATGTTTAACACGCCATTTAATGAGAAGGTTTATTGAGAAAACACTAGTTTCTTTACATCAATAAAAATGTTATGTGTTATGTTAATGTTACATTTAATAATTCAAACTTATTATTAATAATGATATGGTACACAATAAAACTAATATCTACTTTAAATAGTTGGCACGATCCCAAAGCGAAATGGTTACAAAATCGCAAGTGTCGTTTCGTTTCCTTTAAAACAAGAGAATTGCGTGAAATGCAAAATAGATGGCGCTGGAGACGCAAACTTCCGTTCGGTCCATCGTCCCGCCTCAGAGGACACTCGCGCACACAACACACACTTTGTACAGAGATAATTTTATTGCCTTTATTGCACTGAGTTCGAATACTAGCTATCGAGCCTAAGGAATACCTGATCGATACAGTCAATATGCCACTCTATTAGTTGGAATTTATGCTATGTTTATTAAAAAATAGAAAGTAATTTATCAATGAACAGTTAACTAATATCGCCAGCTGTGCCACTCGCGCTTTGCCAACTATATTCCCACGAAGCTCTAGTGACTGCTATCACCAGCATAACCATACCTAATATATATATAGGTACTATGCTAGTAGTACTGAATATACAATATATTAATGCTCTTCTCTAGAGAAGAGTCTGGTCTGTAAGACTTCTAGAATTGAGGTAGGTACTTCCTTAGCTGACTAGACTTATTGTTACCAACAGACTGTTAAAAAACTAAAAAACTCATCTCCTTTGAAATCCCAGTACTAGGTATATTTGCACCTGTTTTTAGTAACATTGCTTTTAAACGTAAACTTTATTATCACAACTGTTACAATTTTTATACAGCGTGCCCATAAGTACAATAACATAGGCAGTTCAGTTGAAACGTACACTTAAATTCTTAGATTAAAATACTTTAAAGAAAAAGCGCTATAAAACGAAACGTGCCTGTAACTATATCTGAATTCTGTACTTGACCTGTCTTGTGTAGCTAATTATTGCCGCCATTCCAGGGGAACGTCATTAATACTCGTTGTTAGTTTGACAGCTGTGTAACTGAGACAGAAATAAAATGCTATTGACGTCATAAGCAGCTGAATTTAAATTTGGAATGTCCAAAAAATATTGCGCTTTATTATATTATTTGTGGTAGGAGTTTTGTGCGCGATTGTTGGGCCTCCTCGCGTTCATCTTCGAAGTGTATCATACAGTATCAGACGCAGTAGGATGTTATAAATTATCTAAGAGCGCGTCAAATTAATTCAAGGAATGTCCCGAGCTTTGGATGCTGGATGTTTCCGCGGTGGCTTATTAATCGTGTGGACACTTGGTGGCGAATCCGTCAACTCAAATGTGAGGCGGACGTGTCGCTTTGACCCATATTGCCAAGCGGAGTGCGGGGAGACGATCGCAGTGATCGTTTCAGAATTTGATCAGGACTAAATGTACGCGGCACTTGTCATATCTTTCAGCAATTTCGCTGTCAAATTTTTTGTTATCAAGTTTATTATTTTATCGGGATTGAGAACAACCAAGATGAAGAAATAGGTATAAACAATCTTCATAATTTTCCCATATTTAACTGTATAGATTCGCAGTGGTTAAAGTGATCTCTCGCCAGGGGACTGCACGGATGGCGCATTGGTTAAAGTGTTCGCCTCGCCACTACTCCGCGCCGAGTGTTTGTCCTGTGTGTTGTGTCAAATTTTTATCCCATGTGAGAATCGAACCCCCAGTTCAACGGGATAAAAAGAAATTATGATCTGCAAATACAAGTTTTCCCCAGTCTGGGCGTTCTTTGTGCTCGTTGTTTGAGTGTTTGTGAAGTCCCCTATGACACAGGAGTTATTACTAACTAGCTGACCCGGGCAACTTTGTCTGCGTTTGTAAATTTTCCCCCATTTTTGAAACATTTTTCATTGCTGCTCCGCTCCTATTGGTCGCAGCGTGATGTTATATAGCCTTCCTCGATAAATGGGCTATCCAACACTAAAATATTTTTTCAATGCGAACCAGTAGTTCGTAAGATTAGCGCGTTCAACCTAACAAACAAACTCTTCAGTTATCTTATCTAAAAGAAAAGAAAGGAAGAAAAGAAAAGATGTCACTACGGCGTGGGCGGTTGAGGGTTCGATGTCTATCTGACAAGATACAAAAATGTCCATGATTCATAGCTAATTCTTTTGTAACTGGTTATAATTTTGGTTCATCAAGAAATCGTATTAATGAAGATCCGACACCCTAGTGCCGTCAGAACTTAAAAAAAAAACAAGCGTTTTAGATGTTCTTGCTATGAGGTACATTATCTACATTGAAATAGTTTGAAAAGTGAAGCCGAGAGCTCAGCCAACAGGCTCAGTTCGAACATACAAGAAAGTCACACACAAGTCAAATGTATGTAGTATAAAAAAAATTTGAATGGTGTTGACAAATTCACCATCTAAAGCTTACGTCACATTATCATCAATTGCGTTTATAACTTTCATTAATTAGTTGCAGCTCAAATCAATGGTCCCAACTCTGGTTGTTCTCCCTGTCTACAGAAGAATACAGAACTAAATGACCTTGTGTAGCGGTTCTGTAATTACTCTTTTAACTTAGATATTTCCTTGCGCTAACAATGTAACTATATTTTTGTCGTGTTCATTACCATTAATGCTTGCATCTAAAAAAGTATAGCGGCCTCTCATTTTCATCCCATGATTTCATGATTTGTTGGCCAAATTTATACTTATGCATAAGTTTAATTTTTAATTTTATTTTTTATTTTCCATTTCGTTGACCCTATCGATAGTGTCTCCACTCCTCCGCGTCTTCGTCTATGCATGTTTGTATAATCTGCAAGTGCGGCAGTGCTGTTGTAATCTAATTTCTAGGTCTTGCCAGTAGTCATCCAGTTTTATTAACTACTTTTATTGAATGGCTTAAAATATATAATTAGTACATAATAAATAATTATTATAATTATAACCATTATTTGGAATGGTTATACAATTTGCATTACTATTTTGGAATTGGAAATTTTGGTGAAATCTGTCCCACGGTCACTGTCGTGTACATGTTGTCCCGACCTCTTATTAGTATTCGTGCAAAATTTTATTCAGTACTTTTTACGTTTTGCCCGGACATACCTACATATAGACAAACAGACAAAAATTCTATAAACTACTTTTTTGGCTTCGGTATTGTTTGTAGAACACACAGAAAGTATTATTTAAAAAAAAATTCAATACCTAAACAGTTTTTAGGTTGTTACGATTTTATTAATATCTCAGTAAACATAATGACAATCATATTAACCAAACAAGTACGTTTTATTTTTAAATGACCGCCAAGAAAGACATACCTACATAAGTTTGAATATTAATTAAGAACACTTTCCTAAGAAAGTTGTACCAGTTATAACCAATAAGCCATTCTTGTACCCACTGGCTATACCTACATATTAACTAGCTTCTAATCAGTTAAACATGAATAAACCATTACGATTTATTTATCTAGAAAGTAGTCACTAGCTAAATAAGAGCGAATTTTTAACCTAAGAATTCATAGTCAGTTGAAAAAACACTCTTATAATATAATTAATATATTAACTTAGGTTTTTTTTTAATATAATTTATTTTTTTTAATTTTAAAACCAATTTTTTAGTTCCTTTTTTACCCCTTTTACGTTAAAAGAATGAAATTCATGATTAAATTCATTTTCTTGGATTTGTATAGGTAATCAAAATTATATGAAGTTTATATTCAGCTTGGCAAAAACAATAGGTATAGTATACTTCAAAGCAATTATTATACCAATGGAATATTAAGATAATTTCTGGCCGGACAAGATGTTTAGGCAGTAAATTGCATAGTTCATGAGCTTGGATAATGAAAGAATGATAACACAAATGAAATTTGTAAACAATATTTGACTGCACATATTTTATTTTTAGATCCAAATGGAAAGCTTAGAAATAGTCACACAATCCGAATTTAACGATTGTTTTACGACCGGCATCAATCTCTTGCAATAATTTATAGCAGCCAAGCGCGGCTTCCGATTGTACCTATGTATATCCAACAACAACATAGCGACACACCATTAACTTTTTCATAACTTATTTATATTTCCATAACTTTTATGTAGGCATCGGATTCCGGAATTCCGTCCTTATGGATTTGTGGCTTGATCAAAAGTAGCATAGGTATAAAGAAACGGGACTGTTTTACCGCGATCAAATTCGGTATTGAAATAGAGATCAAATTAAACCATTGAAATATCCTGGAATATGAAGAGACAGCTACAAACACAAACATACAAAAATCAAATTAGTTTGCGCTAGCCAACACATTCTGTTTATATACCTATTATTTTTTAGTATCATAATTTGGTAATTGCATGCTAATCAAAAATTAGGCGGTACAGGGTTGAGCGGCAATTAGAAAATCACTTAAACGTTATTTTAACACGTTTATTTCCCCTCTCCCCCCTCTTCCTCCACCTAATTTCGACAATGTACGTATATTTACCGTGCCGCCCTCCAACAGCAACCCTAGGTAGGACGAAATTTAAGGAGCAAAACACGGGTTCGATATTATCCGTTGGTTCTTTACTGGCAACTACTTAATATCTTCCTCTATTGTTTCAGCATCATCTTGGAGTCAATCACCTTCAGAGGATGCAGAAAAAGCCAAGCTGGTTCGTCAGCCGCGACGTGACGAGGCTGGCAAACCCCACATCAAGCGACCCATGAATGCCTTCATGGTATGGGCTAAAGACGAACGCAGGAAGATTCTCAAAGCGTGCCCTGATATGCACAACTCTAATATATCAAAAATTCTTGGAGCGAGGTGGAAGGCTATGTCCAACGCTGAGAAACAACCCTATTATGAAGAACAGTCCAGATTGTCTAAATTGCACATGGAGAAGCACCCTGATTATAGGTAAGCTATACAAGGTTTTGTCTTTCCAGACACTTGTACCTACTTCCCCTAAAACCCAAATGGACTACCTATCTCAATTTAAATCGACCGTCTTTTTGACATTATCTCCAGATTATTGTTTTTTTTTAGTATAAGGTAGAGAACTTCTGATAGTGAGTTTCTAGTCTAATTAGATGCAAATCTAAAACTAGGTACCTGGCCATATATCATTTCGTCTCCACGTAAGCTTTTAAACATCTAAGGACAACGATACTCTAAGGGCTTATTTATGCATTTATACATTTATTCGCACTATGCTCATTGTAAAATTTCCATTGTGCACTTTAAGATTAGAATGAGGAAGATGGCGCAGAGAAGTACAAAGTAATAATGGCTTACTGACAACAATACAAACTGATAAAACAACAGCACTTATATCTTCTTTAATAAACATTAAATAAAATAACCAAGAGTTAAAGCTGTTAAGCAATGCAATTCAATGTCGCAATATTCAGGGCGAACTGTATATCCTAAACATTAAATATCAATTATTAATATTTTATTAATTTATTAATATTAATTATTAATTAATAATCATTATCATTATCCATCTTTTATTTAATCTATTTTATTATTCCAGGTACCGCCCAAGACCAAAAAGGACATGCATAGTCGACGGTAAGAAAATGCGGATATCTGAATACAAGAACCTGATGCGGACTCGCCGGCAGGAAATGAGACAGTTGTGGTGCAGAGACGGTGGTAGTGAGCTTGGCTTCCTGCCGCCTTCGATGTCTTCACCAGGACCCTCAAATTCCTCTCCACCTCCGAACGGCGGTAACTACATGAACCAAGCGTTCTCGCCCCCGCTATCCCCCAGAGAGGAAGATTGAGGTACGGCGCGCGGCTGGCCTTACCCGCACGCCGCGCCCCTCCAGCTTCCCCCTACACATCACCCTTGGTAACAAGACTCCTGGAAATATCTAGGATACTCCATCATCCACTAAGACTTGACATGAATCTCAAGCGACCCCAATCTCACTTACCGATTATTGGGAGCTTCATGTAAAAAACTTTAGCTGTATTTATGTGAGTTATTTTGCCAGTGTCTCAAATTGGATCTCTCGTTTACAAAATACTGATAATTAATAATGAGATTATTCCATTAGTGAGTTAAGAAAATTCTATCGTTGGACGCTTGCGCCCGTATATGATGTGTGCAGTAATTATTCCCAGTCAAAAATCTTCTTGAAAGGAACATCTTAGTACAGTATCTCATTTATTGGTAGCTCTAGTTAAACCTTGTAAATTATATGCGTTCGCTGCTGTACTAAGAAATTGGTCCAATATGTATATGAGAGAAATTGTATCTCAAATATTACTTATAAGTATTATGCGGGTGTATAGCTCTCCTATTATGTAAATATCGCCCATCGTAGGTTCGACCTAATTAATGTTTTGGACTAGAATGTTAGATTTTTGGCACAAATAGATAAACCCTTTTACAAAAGAAATTGTGCCAAATGTTGTATTAAACCAACACGTAGATAATTAGAAAAATAATGTATATATACATAAATTAATCATTTAAAATCATTATATTAGCAGTAGACGTAACTGGATAAAGCCGATTGAAAGCGGTTTTATGGATTCTTTGTAAATAAGTAAAATTCCTTTTGTAGATAGATTAGCACTAAGTTTTACTCGAATGTTCGACAGTTATAGTGTAAGTGTAAGATTCAGAGATTAGTGTCTAGTGATAGGTAGTCGTAATGTATTTTGAATCTTGACTATCGCGTGGCCATGTATAAACTATTGCGAAACAATGTAATATCTTAGCTGCTTTAGACACTAAGCACTTATTATGTATGAAACCAAAAATTTGAAGCGGATTGCTTGAAAATTTAAGTGTTTTGAACACGGGAACTGTTTTTTTTATTTAAAATTCAGTGAGATCTACCTATAATATGCATAATGTTTATAATAAAATACTCATAGACTTAGTTGAGATTGGTACCTAGTAGAACTTTTTTATGATAAGAGTTTCGACAAAAAGTATAAAACGAATATTCAACATAGTCAAAACATTTAAATTATAATTACCTATAAATAATGAAATTGATGCAGTATTCACAAACACTGCGATGGGAAAATGGTTGAATGAATATGGCAACATTGTTTCTTTGATGTATGACCTCGTGAAAACCATTGTGGATACAGATGAGAAAAAGTTACGGTTTTTCTTCTACCGTCAAATGTTGGGTCTGATACAAAACCGATCTAGAGGTTACAGACAGTGTTGTTGCTAAATTGGATGGTCAATTCATAAATTGTCAATTTGTGCTCACAAAACATATTCCCTACATAGATTTCTTTTTAAAATCCCCACCGACATTACGTGGGACAATTTAGAGTCGCTCTACCTCTATTTATAAAAAAAAAACAGAATATTTGAACACTTAAAACGTGTAAGTCTAAAAAATGCAACAAGAAAACTACTGCTTGTTAAAAATATATTATCAATGTGTATCACAATACACTAATTTACCCAAATTATTTTTTTGTGTTTTTACAGAAAAAATAACAATATTCATTGAAATTTGAGTTACATATCTGAACAACAAATAAAAGTGATGTATGCCCATAAACTATTATCATAAACAAAATGTTCGCTTTATCGAATCGTGCAATTTATATAAGTAGGTAAATAGCGTCTAAGCTGTAGCAATGCGTAATATTATCTACATTTTTATATAGCTCTTAGTAAAACAAACGTGTATAAATGTTGCGAGTAAAAATCTAAAAAAAATGTTCGAATTAATTGCCATTTTTGAATTTTGTTATTTATTTTTCTAATTAAGTGTACAAAACTTGTTTTTGTTTTTTTTTTGTATTTCCTCTCTTTTCTTTAATAAAAGTTGTATGCCAGTAATTGAGGTGACGTAGCGTTAGTATGGATAATTAAAACCTATTGTGTACGTGAAACTTAATGTTTATAAGTAGTGTGTATTCATACTTAGTAATTGTGTAAGGGTTTAGATCAGTGCCGTTAAATTATTTATTTTTTATGTTGAACTCATGTAAATAGGCGTATATTTTGATGTAAACGTTAGTAATTGTGGTTATTTAATGAACGATACTTAATTATGGTGTCTCGATCGTATGAATTAGGATGTCGAACGAGTTTATTTTTTATTTATTAAAACAGATGTAACAATTCGTTTGATAGCATCCACGCTCTTGCCATAAATAGTACCTAATTAGTGCCATTCGGGTACTTTTATTGTAAACATCACAAGGTACTGATATTTTACGACTTACGTACTTAAAAATGTTGTTATTCTTTTTAATAGTTTTTGAACTATTTTCACAATTATTTGTTGAGTTTTACATTCAGCATGCCGTATTACTTATCATTCGAAAATGTTTCAAATGTGTAAGTAGATAGATTTTAGGTTTTATTACCTAGTGTAAACCAGGTCACATTGTTTAAAAATTGTGCCAAAACCCAAAAGTATATTAAAAAATAAATATTGAAAAAAATTTATGACCTTATTTATTTACAACCTACCCTGCTTATGTAAGCTAACTTTGAATGCTGGTCGCAAAAACGACTTGCAATAATTGGACGTAATAAGGTGACGTCGAGTGTTGTGGGTCCAAATCCCACACGGGACAATTTGTGTGATCCACAAATAGTTGTCTTGAGTCTGGGTGTTATTGGTGTCCGTTCTTTGAATGTTTGTGAAGGCTCCGCGACACAAGAATAATCTTAACGCGGGGGTAGTCGTTTAAAAAAAAACAAGTATCAGTAAGTAGTACTTAGTTAGTAACATTCGGGTATTGCTAATGTCTAATGGCATTGGAGTACTTCGAGCCAGTTTTTACATACTCCTTATAGGTCGTTGAAATTAATACAAGTTAACACCTAAGGATTCGTACTAGATAGATATACTTTATTGCACACCACAGAAGCAGTCAATGGGATCCAATAGTCTGGTACAGTGATACAATGGGCGGTCTTATCGCAGGCTTCATACTCTAAAGTCTCTCTCTCTAGTATACTCTAAATACTTGTGTTTATTTAATTGAATTTTAGTTCTGAAAACTCATGCTAAGCTAGAACTGTAAGCTAGAACTTGTGAAATCTCTAAGTAAGAGGGATCTTGCTAGTGATGTCACTAACAAGATGCAATAAATTATGAAATATCACCCATACGAGGACAGCAGACTACCCGACTGAGCGACTGAGGAAGCCCTCAACAGAAGGAGGCGGCACTGTAGGCACGAGTGCAGCCACTGGTGTCACAATCACAACCCAAGACTATACGCTATGAGTTCTCGCGCCGATAGAAATACACAATTTCCCAATATTAACCATTGGGCCTCGGCCCGCCAGGCATGATTACCTCGCCTGGTCGGAGGATCCCTTTGTGTTGGAGGGACATAACACCCGTTCCTCGATACAAACTATATAATAGACAGACTAATTGTCGATTTGTTTTTATAAGAGGCTGTGCTATCATGATTGCTTATAATCATGACAGCTCAATAATGCTATACATTATTGAGTAGCATAATAAATTGACTTTCGCAAACCGTAACATAAGATTTTTAAGAAATTGCTTAAGCATTAAGGCCACCCATTGAACTACCTAGGTACAATTTAATGATAAATTGTTGCAGACTTAATCAAGCGTAAATAAATAAAAACGGAAGGCATTAACTAGTAAGTAGTAAGAGTTTACAATAAACCGTGTCGTATATGTGCAAAGTAAAAAAATATTTTAGATCAGATGTGTAGAGAGCACAACTAGCGGTTAATTAATGACAAATTTTCCGTCATAAGTGTAGGTATTTAGTATCTTTGATACATCGCAAAGCCAAGCCTACTCGACTTTGTAATCGACGCCTGAAATTTTAATTATAGCAAACTACTACTGCAAATGTTGTGGACTATTAATAAAAAACATAATTAAAACATGGAATATCGCACCATATTTAGCCCAACTAAAATACCTAAAACGTACATTTCACTCTTTCCCCGTGACACCACAAAATGATACCTACTCCCAGTGGTGTCATGGAGAATCACCTATTCCCCATGACACCCCCGGTGGTGTCAGGAGGAATCGTCTTAATCCCCATGACACCCCCGTGAATTATATATTATTAAAATATAAACATTTTATTCTCTTTGCAATAAAGAAAATTTGATGTTTTTTTTTCAACCTTTTTTTTTAAGTTAATTCAACAATATTTTTGGCTATACATAACATTCCTAAAATATGGCCACATCTTTCTGTAACACCTTGTAGAAATGACTGTGTTGCCTGTTCTTGCCAAATCTACATATATTATGCAATTGTAATGTATTTATTCAATAACTATATCTTTAAGTATAACTTCTATTTTAATTGACCGTTGAGATAATTGTGACATATAATACATGTGAATATATTGATATTTCATAAAACAATAAGATTATACATAAATGTAATTAGTTATTATGGATTATATTTGCATGTCGTCTCAAGTTGGACTAAAGTTGTTTACACTAAAATGTTTAGAACGTAAGATCTATATTGTACTATCAACTTTTTGCAAATCAATTTTGAATTGAATTATATTTATTTGCAATCCCGCGATTATCTATTTATGCCATCCAGAGATCCTGGGATTTGTTAAGAGCCGGGATGGAATCTCCTTAACCCTAGACATTAAGAAATGGTCAAAATGTCAGCGATCTCCCTAACGAAATTTATCGGTGTTATTTTTTTGATGTTATTTTTTTTTTAAAGACAACTCCCGCATTAGGAATTACTCCTGTATCGCGGGGGACTTTACAAACATACAAAGAACGGACACAAAGAACACCCAGACTCGGGTGGGAATCGAACCCACGACCTATGGCATAGCAGTCAGGGTCACTAACCACTAGGCCAACAGGCCAGTCGACAAAATTTTCAAGTTTAATTTTTTTCAAAATGTATGTAATCACGATTTTTTTTACGTTATTTCTACTATGACCACACCTGTAACACACTAATGATTGTGTTGTTAAATAATAATCAATTTCTTACAGAATAAGTAGTTTTATTAAGAATATATATATAGTTCCAGTCCTGCATACATTCATACATTTTAATACATCAAAAGTATCAGAATAATATAATTATTACATGATATGGATACACTTAAGCATTATACAAAAATACTCTTTACTATTACATATTATTTACAATGAGTTCATTTCATACGTCGTTTTAATGTTAAATATTTAAGTACATTCGATTACATAAGTTACGTTTTTGGTATAACAATATTATATTATGCTAAAAATTGAGATTATTTAAATATCCAGCTACGGGTGTTGCCCGTTACAAAGTAAGGATAAAAACATACATATTTCGTGTGATTATGATTTCGCGGTGATACAATAAAAGTACGTTTCATGATAATATTGTATATGAGGATTGAGAGGAGATAAAGATTGATCTTTAAGAGCTCATTGGAGCAAGAAGTCTCTCGCAATAGATAATGATTCTATTCCTGTTCCGAAATTGGGGAAAACGAAAGAGAAAAGAAGAGACAAAAGACGGGGGCCGACATCTTCCCGCGTGCGTCTCCACGCCTTACATTAAGGCCCGATGAACCCATAATTCATAGCAACAGAATAGGCTCTATTCCAGCATAGCCATTTTACAGCGCTCCGTCAAGGTGACAAAACACGCCAAAAGCCTCTTACAACGGATATTATTCAAACATCTACGTGTAAATTTTGTAAGTATTGGTTTTAATGTATGTCAAACTAGCAGTTCCCGCGCGGCTTCGCTCGCGTGTACATATTTATATATTTTGCGCGAAACCCTAATTCTTTTTCCAAAATAAAAGTAGTCTAAGTTACTCCTTATAACGCCAGCTACCTGCCAGTGAAAGTCCCGTGGAAATCGATCCACCCGTTCCGGAGATTAGCCGAAACAAACAGACAGACAAACAGACAAAAATTGTAAAAAATGTTGTTTTGGTATATGTACCGTGTATACATCCAAATGCACTTAGTAAAAAGCGGTTATTTTAATATTACAAACAGACACTCCAATTTTATTAATTTGTATAGATGAAATGACCGCCTAGACAAAATATTAATCGAAACGAATATTTACCAATTTATAAAACAATAACGACTATGAACGGGAGTGAAACTGTAGCTAGTTCTAGTTATATATACAATTGCTAATATTCGAACGTTTATAAAGCCTAATGCTTCTTCACTTTCTCAATTGTATAAAACAATCACTTGTCGATCTACTCAGGTGCATTCATTAAAATTTTATAATCGCAAATATATGCCTTAAACAAATTAAATAACTTTTAAATCAACAAATAACAAAACGCGATAAATAAATTCGTAAATAACACTATTGTGCTAACAACATTGTACCGAAAAGCTTTAGTCAAATATTTCACTTAACAGGCGAACAAGAAGGACATAACTTGACTTTGTTCAAATCTAAGCAAGCGCCATGAAAAGTGTGACCACACTTAAATACCCAGAGACCGCCATCTTTGATTAACACAGTATTATGAAGTGGCAACCCGCACAGTACACAATCGGTAATACCATTATTTATGTAATGTAAATTATCTAATATATTGTCAATATCTACATTTTTGACGTACTCTTCTGCAAGTTCGAAGTCACCGGCAGGTCCTTCGAGGAGAGGCTTCAATCCCCAATGTTTAGATTTCGCGGCCACGATCAGTGGCAGAGCTGTATTCTTCGTGTGGCCGTTTAATGTACTTCGTAGTAATTTGCAAATCTGGGAATTGTACAATTGTCTCAGTTAGTTTATTAGTGACATCATATGGTCTTATGTAACTGTACAATAAAATAAAAACCGGGCAGGTGCGAGTCTGATTCGCGCACCGAGGTACGGTAGTGCATAAAGGACAAAATTCTCGCCTCAACCGAATTTTTAATGGATTAAAAATAAAAAAAATTAGTGCATACTCGTGAGACAGTATACTAACATGTCCAACTGCTACAATTGTAATCTTTTGATTTTAATCACTCAAAAAATTCTGAAACCTGAACATTTCAAGCAGCGAGTTGTAGCGTCAAAAATATAAAAAACGGAAGAGTTAGCAAGCAAACTTGTATGTAGATAGTACGTCCATCTCGAGAATCAATTATTTAAGACTTTTGTGTCCGTTTAGCTGCTTTTAGAAAGACAAACTTAACTTTGCGGTTGCAATGTATGTACGACAAAGTCAACAATCCAACCGCAAAATATAAGTTTTTTTCCTTTACTTGTGAAGGCGCAATGTCTATGGCTAATAGGTAGTTTTTTTTTATGTTTAAGAATTTTCTACATATTTAAGATACCATACAATAATAATCTTACCTCTAATTTGGAGTCCTCAAAATTGTAAGAGCTATATATGGTATCAGTCAGGTCCGCTGTAATAGTAGCATCATATCTTTCATACATGGTCACCAGCAAACACGTGTGATAAAACTTCACTGTGATCGCCCCCTCGTCTATCAAACTGGCGTACTTCTCCAACACTTTTATAGCGTTTCTACCTCCAATCGACTTGATCATTAAACTACCGAGATCGTCCCAACTTAACGTATCCCTCACTGAAATATGATCAAACTTTGTCGCACAATTCAAACATATATTGGCATGTAATATAGCATACAGTTGTACGGCTCGCTCCCAAGTGTCCAACGTGAACTGTGGTAAAAATGAATGCAACACACGTTCGTCCAACATTTGTAGCACTACCATCAGAATATTCAACAAGTCTTCGTTCCGTCTCAAGTATAAAATCTTCCTCCACAAGTATGGCATACGTTTGCACATATCATAGCACTGGTTACGTGTTTGGTTGGACCACTGTCTCTCAATGAATTCATCTATCAGCTCAGAAAATGCTGGAGTGTGATGTGTTCTTGAATAAGGAAGTGGGAATCCACAAACGCATCCGATATTCGATAACTTCTGAGTCTTCAAATTTACAGATATACACGAGTCTACAAAATATTTATATAGAGTTTCGTCTTTTATAATAAAATCTAACGCTTCTTCCTTTTGCGTTGTTTCACTCAAATAAATGAGAAATATATGGTTAGGTACAAATTTAGATTCATCAAAGGCGCCTACGCTTGCGCAATATCTTTCCAATTGTAACATAAGACCGTAGATCTTGGTAATATCACAGGCATAAGTTTCGATAGTAGATACTAAATTAGATTGTTCCATCTCCTTACTGACTAAACTTAATTTATAACATTGATACACAGACTTGCATGCCTTATCCTTCTCTAATATATTATTGTCTACATCTATGGCCATTTGACTAGAACCTTTATAAATTATGTCACTATTCAACACATGCTGCGTCTGAGCAATCGATTCTTCTGAAGGTATTCTTTTAATTATACGCGTATGTGGCTCGATATGTGGGATTTCTTTTATATCTAGATTCTTGTCAACGCTGAGATGTTTCATTTTACCTTCAAAATCCTCCCATTTTTCTTTTAATATTTTCCTACTTGTACTTAATTTACCCGATACGGACACACTTAGGTCTTTCAATGTCTGAATTGCTTCTGGAGGCAAAGAACTAAACTTATATTCCTCAGGTTTGGTTGATGTATTTTCAAGTAACGACGTCTGTGCATTGTAAGTGTTATCAACTACATATATGCCAGATTTCATTTGAGTAGAATCGTTTGGCTTCAAGTGATCAAATTTGTCTAGTACATCTTTAATACTGTTTAATAGCTCGTTGTCATTCACTCTATCTCTCAAACTGACTAAAATGTGTAATTTAGGAGACAAGGCGTTCGCCAGTAGGTGTTTACTGAATAAGGCACACATCTGTGCGCACAGCACATACTTCTCCTCAACATAGCACTTCACTAAATACTTATCTATCTTCATATACTTCAAGCAAACTAGAGAGCCGTTGGACAACCATATATATATCATATCATGATATATTTTACAATCAACAATATCTTTGTACGCGTCAAACCAAATTGTATGATCAACGTCACTTATATTTAAAAAATATATTGCGTTTTTCTTAAATGAGAATATGGCACCATTCATTGCAAAAATTTTAGGGAAATTAACAGATTGCCCATCATTGTCACTGGATATTTCGTCCAAAGAGACATT